>VXBO01005456.1:508714-563257 GCA_013400135.1 Rhinoptilus africanus | reverse complement strand
CCGGCTCCGTCCCGGGAGCTTTGGCCCCGGCACCCCCGAGCCCCGCTGGGGGGGGGGGGTGTGTTATTGTCGGCTCGGCCAAATGCACAGCCATGCCTGGGGGAGAGAGCCCCCCGGCCTTTGTGGAGGGGGCTTGTTCCTTTGCATGTGAATGGGGGAGTTTGGTAAATCCCCGGGCCTCGGCTGGGGCGAGGAGGAGGAAGGGGAGGAGGAGTGGGGGTCCCGGCTCGGGGTTAATGAAGTGGGAAAGGAGTCTTTCAGAGAGGCCTGCAAACAACCCCCCTCCCCGGGCAACAAACCCCCGTCCCAAATNGTATAATTGCCTAAAGTGCTTTAAATGATCGCTTTGGAAAATGGATTGTTTCCACCCTTTAAAAGTGTCGCTCATCTGGCCGCGGCCAGCGAGCCCGGCAGCTGGTCCCCGGGACAGCCGGGCAGCGGTCGCCGTCTCGGGGAGCCGACAGATGGGCTGCGGGCNGGGGGGTCCCGGCTCGGGGTTAATGAAGTGGGAAAGGAGTCTTTCAGAGAGGCCTGCAAACAACCCCCCTCCCCGGGCAACAAACCCCCGTCCCAAATCCTACATGGATTGACTTAAACCCAGGGGATAAGTGCTTTAAATTAATCTCATTGAATAAGAATGAGGCCAAACAAAACTCTTTAAAATCATATTAAAAATCTATCAAAGGACAACTTGCAGTGGGTGTGCTTTTCATTTTGTGAGCGCAAAGGCAAGGAGCATACAGCAACCTTCCTTCCATTTACACAGCAGGAATGTGAATCAAAGACATTCTCTAATATTTAATTGTCCTTGTAGCCATAGCAGATTCCTCCTCTTACATTAATGAAGTACAAGGCTTCGTTACACGTTTGTAATTGCAATATTTAAATTTGCCATTTCACATCTGGAAGAAGCTGGAAACCCCTCTGCAGCAGCGGGGCTGAGCCAGCGCCGTAACACAGTGACGGGGTCTGGTTTGTGCCACAAGGACCATAGGAGAGAGTGGGGCAGAGCCCCGGGGAAACCTCTGCTCCGGGAAGGGGGAATGGAGGTGCCAGGTCTGGCCAGGAAGGAAAGAGAGCAGAGGGGAAGCGAGGGCTAGAGCCATCTCCTCCAGGGAGATCTCAAGCACAGCAAGCCTGAAAATAAATCAGTTTAGGGAAGACGACACCCGCTGTAGGCTCTCGGCAGAGCACACCGCACTCGCCACATGAACAGCATCTTGTGCAGGAGGATCTCGGCAGCCTCAAAAGCTGCTGTCGGACCAGCCTCGCCTCCAGCTTGTGTGTGGGGACTGAGGCGGGATCCCGCCACCCAACCGCAGAACCCACCAGCACTGGTCCCGCACCTACAGCAGACCCAGAGCGGGCTGGAAACACTACTCATTGCCAGAGGCCGGTGCCAGGCAGTCACGGCCCTGGCAAGTCCTCAGGGCTGGGACAGGCTGTGCTGGGATGAAATTCGATGAAGCAGTAAAAATGGCACCAGTTCTATTAAGGAACCCTTTGGTGTATTGCACCGGTTCTGCTCCACCAATTTCTCCCGGGATACAGAGACTCCAACAGACAGGCTGCTGGTGGTTGATTTCTATCAGCTTCAGGCTCTGGATCCAAGACACAAACCAGTTAGTGCGGTGGGTTTGCCAGGACCAAGCACAGTCCTGGCTCTCAAGCACCTTCTGGGCTTTCACCCAGCTTGAGGGCCATCTTCCTCCTCTCCCGACACAGCTTCAACCAGGACCACCACCCCGGGAGCAGACGAAGAACGAAAGCTGCTCCTCTGAACATGCCAGCACACGCAAGTTCAGTGAAATCAGCAGAACTGTTTCTAGCTGAGAGATTTTATGGTTTCAACTGAACACCAAAATTATGCCAGAACGGAAAGCCCAGAGCAACTGGTGCTTTTCCTGTCTTCTCCCCAGGCTTATGGAGAAAATAAATTGTGTTAAACAGGGAAGTTCTGTTGCTTTCTACCCTGCTTATTTATTGTGTGCTTCTCAGTGGTGGGCTACCACTGCCAAGGTGTCTCGTGTTTGACCCAGACACCGAAAGCGGGTGTTCAACTGTGACCCTGGTGCCCAGGTGACCTCCTTGCTTTTTCCTATCCCAAAGCCTCGGAGTGTAAACTCAAGATGTTCCAGCTGCAGAGGAGAGAAGGATGTGGGCTCCTACCACCGCCAAAGAACACAGAGATGGAAGAGAGCTGAGAAAAGGCGTGAGGGCATCTCCGGGGAGAGGCAGGACGCAGGTGTGAGAGCAGGGAGCGGAGGAGCAGCACGGAAGGCAAACCCAAACTGACTCCAGGTCTGACTCACAGGAAGCTTTACATACAAGCTCCGTAGCGCCTCTATTTTCAGACCAAATGCCGAAACCTCAGGCTGCAGGGCAGCAAGGCTCCTACTGTTCACCACAACAGAGGTCAGAAAGCAAACCTGACCAAAGCCAACACCGGTGCAGTCAAACGAAGCTGCAGCTTCACCAGCCACTGCCAAGAGCTGATCTTCCCCACCATCACGACCTGCGGAGGCAGCTCCCACCCAGCCAAGAGCAAGAGGGGACAAATTCAGGAGCAGTTCAGGGCAATGTCCATCGGCTCCACGCCAGTGCTGTGCCAAGGGAACCCACCGGGACCCCCAGCATTCGGGTGCTCGAGGACCTGGGAGCCTCATCACCCACAACGCCCCTCCTCCGTGGCAGGTACCGCACCCCGCCCTGATGAAGAGATGCTTCCAGTCAAGTAAAATTAACTCCAAACCTACCAGGTTCTTCCTGAATGGAGTGAGGCACAAGGATAAAACCAGCTCAGAGCAGATCCAGAGCTGCTGAACTGTAAATAAGGGCAGAATTTGGTTCCTGCTGACCCAGCTACAATTAAACCACATTTTGCACGTTGGCCTTTGAGTTTATTAAGAGCAAACTTGGCTTAGCTTCAGGTGCGAGTGCATTTCTTTTACCACCTTCTTTTTCTTGTTTAACAATCTCCTTTTCCCTAATCACACAAGTAATCCAGAGCTATCTGCTAAAAGATGGTGAAGCTGAAAGAAAATGCCATTCTAGCTTTTTTTTTTTTTAAAAAAAATCACATTATTCGTAATTGTTTGCAACACTACGTGCCCAGTTAATACAGACAGCAATGAGATTTCCCAGCAGCTCTCACTGATGTGCTGTTGGCCTTTACTCCTATTATTATGAATTTGCCAATAGCCCCTATTAATTCATACGTGACAGTCAGCCAGGAAAAGGTCGTGTATTTTCCCCTCATGCACAAGATCAGTTCTTCCAAAACTTCCACTCTCTGCATCGCACTCTCTGAGTCATTTTCATCCTCAGGGGTTTCTTTTCTGCTTAAGTTGACATTTGCCTTAAACCTGATTGCTCTTCCAAACAGTAACCATAACAAAATGAGGTGGGCTTTGTTGTTATTTTATCTTAATCTAGTAAGTGTTAGCACCTTCACTCTCTCTGCAAAAACATGGTGAATTTTATACCTGAGCCTTTCTAACATCTTTCTTAAGTGTCCAAACAAGCAATGCAGTAAAATCAGCATGTTTGGTAATTGCCTAGGAGGGGGGAAAAGAAAAAATCATTTTAGTTCTCAAAAGTTACATTCACTTCAGAAAATAAATACTTTTGGGCTGATTGCTTCCCTCCTACAGCCCTCAGTATGACTCACTACAGCCCGAAGTAGGTGCCCTCAGTTCTGTAGTCACAAAGCGGGTATAATTTTCACCTGGTTATACTCCTTTTTCAGTACTTTTTCCCTCCCAGCACCTGAAACTGCATTGGATTTGAGCGTTTTCTCATCTTGTGTTAAACATGCCCAGCTTGGGTCATGGGTGGGCTGCTCTTCCTCATCTCTTTCCTTGCAGAAAGCAGAGAAAAGTTGTGTTTTGGGCAGGGTTCTGCAGTTTTCAAACACGTACTGCTTGGTGTTTATGCTACAGGAGCTGCTGGAAGCAGCACAGTGAGGGGGACAGGGAGAGAGAGGTGGGTGCTCACCTGTAGGTCCTGCGGGGTTTGTCAGTCTCTGCCCCCCACAGCCCCCCCAAATCAAAGCAAGGGGTTGTCACGGACTTCATCAGAGCTTGGGCTCCATTTCACACACGCTGGACAATGGGGCATGAGTGCCCGGCTCACTTGGGGCCACACTGCATCCCTTTTTCTCAGCAGTCCCAATTCTGCGACGATAAACAAGGAAAAAGGCAAATGGGAAACACAACAAGTGAAATCCATTAGCTTGGGCCGTACTCACAAAAGGCCTAGAGAGAGCAGGGAGAACCCTGAAAGCCAGGGTACTGCTGGCAAACATTAGCAAGAGCCTGCAAAGGCTTTAATGTTCAGAGGGGTGAGACATTTCATACATACTCGGCTTCTTATAATTAGGTATGACAATGCGCTGCAGGCAAGAAGTTTGGAGACTGCTGGATTCCACGCTGGCTCCTCTCCACAGTGACAACGTTTGTTCCCAAACTTGGGAGTTTTGACATGAAGTTTTGCACCCATGAGCCTCTGCCCCAAAGGGACCATGTGTCATTACACTGAAGAGCTCTCCACAACCCTACCACTTGCACTGAACTCAGGGAGATTCTTCCAGGTGGCAATATATGACTAACAGTCAGTGTCCAAGGACAGACATTGCCCCAGTACACAAAGGACAGGAGCAATGTGGCTGCGTTACCTGAGACAGGAGCAGAAGTGTCCCCCTGTATAACGCCAGGGGAAAGGGCAGCCTCCTCTCAAACGTGCTCCTGGAACGCCTCCTCTGCCACTACTGTTTATCTTATTAAAAAAAAGCAAGCAAGCAAGCAGATTGTGGAGTGTTTCTACAGGTCTTTTAAACAGGAAAGCATCTCCTGTCTGAGTACACTTGTCTCACTTTCATGTTACAAAGACAACCCATTTCTCTGAAAACCATATTCAATCTTTTTTATTTTTCTTGCAAAAACCACCTTAGAAGCGTGGTGCACCTTCAGGAAGCCACATTTAATTGCAGCAGTGCAAGAGGACACGCCTGGATTCGATTCCATTTGGACCTATGGAATGAGGGGGAGGAGGCCAAGATCCCCAAGATCCCTCCCATATTTGCCTGATAAATTGAAACACTCCTCGGTTGATTTGGCAGGTCACCCCAGCCCCCGGCTGAGGCACTCAAGCAGGTTTTGCAGCCAATGACTGGAAGGTCCCGGCTTATGGTGGAATCTGCTGGTTGCCAGGTTTTCTCTGTTTTTTCTTCTTCTTGACCTTGGATACACCAGTGTCCATCCCACTGGAATATTCAGATCGCAAGATCTCAGCAAGGCGACGTTTGCCGTGGGTCTTCTTGAGAAGGTCAGACCTGGGCAGAGGGAAGAGAAGAGGAATTAGATTTCCTTCTCTCTGAAATGCTGCTAGGTGGGTTACTTCTTTTACAGCTGTGGAAAGTGACATTTGCGCATTAGCAGAAGAACAGCTTCCTTTTCTTGAGGCTTGATTTGAAATTCTGTCTCATGCAAAATTAGATATTGTTGTGACAGGTTTTCACAAAGGTGGCAAAATATCATGCCGTTTTTAAAAGCAAGCCTTTGTTCTGTACAAATGCTCTTGCAGGGGTGGTGGGGAGAAGGAGGGAAGGTTGTGTGCTGAAGGCTGATGAATTAGGTGACACAGCAGTTTGAAAATTATAATAATAATAAAAAACCCTAACAGCCTTAAAACATTGAACAATGGAAACATTTTATAAACAGAGCTTAAATCTAGAGCTTGAATACACAAAAACCCCAAACAAACAAACAAGCAGAAAAAAAATGTCAGGAGTCTACACCCACCAGGCTCTTTTCTTGCTGTGTCCTGCAGACAACACATGCACCTTACAGCCTCCCTCTCCAGAGAGCAGCTTTTGCAGAGGTAGCTGCATTCCGCCCAGCCACTAAACTCCAACATGGATCTCCCTGCAGCCCTAAACTGCCAGCTATAAATATAAAAACCCACTCAGCATTTTTCCACCACAAGTTCTGCCACTGTCCTACTCTGTGACCTTGGGCAAATGTCATCCTCGTTGCTGCTCTCACCCTCATTTAGCTGTTTTAACTGCAATCTCTTCAGTGCAGGACTGAAGAACTTCAGGGCAGTTCCTTTCCATGTTCCCGTGGTCCTGGGCACAATGTCTGCACCTCCCACTCCCCTATTTACAATAAAAACCAGAAGCAGATCTCAGAATTTACCTGATAAGTGAACAGAAATGTATCTGTCTCTCTAAATATGACAAGGGAATTGAACGGAAGCCCCACATCCATGCCAGCATGCTTTTATGACAATACATGGACCTCAGCACTCCTAAAGGTTGCAGCCTCACAGCGCTGCCTCTCGTAGTTCCTTCAGGTGGCCAGAACTGCGTTGGGGATGACAGGAGAAGGAAGCAACCGATCAATCCATTCATTAGTCCAAAACACAAAGACGGGAAAGGAAGCAAACTCCTGGCTGTCTGAGGTATTTGCTTGTCCCCTTTTTCCACAGCTCGTTTTCCATCCCTGCGTGGCCTTCACGGCTACAGCGGGTTTGGAAGGATGGATCAGAATCATAAGAAGGACGGTGTGATGTTACCACTGAAAGACAGTTTGCCCTAGAAGAGAAAGCCTGGAAGACAAAGGCCAGAAGATTCTGCTACCTTCAGTGTAGTCTCCATTGTCACACTAATTAAACATTCGAGCTCTGCGCTGGCAGAAGGGCTGGACGTACCAGAGAAGTCAGACGCACAGCCACCACCGTGTTTGAACCCACAGAAACTAAGGGAAAAAGACAGAATCAACTCGAAAGCGACTCGAAAACTGCCTTCCTGAATGCACTCCGCAGCACATGGAGGGATGCTCATGGGTGTATACACAGCACCAAGCCAAGGTGAGCCCTCAACCAGCCCAGCTCTGCTGCGAAAACTCCGTAGTGTGGCTGTATCCTCTGCTCACCCCCCTCCACCACCTGATAAAGTTTCTATTTGACACTTTCACTGTGTCTCCAAGCATTTACTACCGTAATTTGAGGGTTACCAAGCAACAGATCAGTTTACTTAACAACAGGGAACTATCTGCTGCAAAAGGACAAGTAATCCACCAGTAGCTGCCAGGCTGAGCTTCAGCTCAGCAGGGAGGTCGTCCAACACTCTGTTATCAATCAGGTGAAATCATTGCCCAATTAGTACATCAATACCCCCTGCTGTGGTGATCAGCTGCACACAGGAAAGCAAGGATGCAGGGGAAAGGGAGGTTTCTCCCCCTAACCAGGGCCACAAAAATCAATGGAGCTGTGCTGGGGAACCTGTGCTGTCACCAAGCAGCTGTCAAGGCCCTGTTTAACCACGAGATGGAAGAGCAACAGGCAACAGCAACAGTCTGCAGTGACAGCACACCAGGAGAAGCACACCAGGTCAGGATCCCTGGCTGGATCCTGATTCCAGTTGTAAACCTGTAAATTCCCTTCTCTGCTCAACTGGTAAAAGTCTCTGGAGCTCTGCCAGAGCAGGCACGATAACATCGCAGGGAAAGGTGCCCTGTGGTTATGAGACAAAGCCCAGGAGAACAGAGCAAGACCTTGGCACTCACCCTCTGAGCATCCTTGGGCAAGGTATTTAATCTCTTTGGCCTTCATGTCCATTCTCCCACCTCATAACCCAGAATGACTGCATTTTCCCTGTTGCCGGAGGCTGGTGTGATATTAATTTAAGAGAGCTGTGTGGTGATACTGTGGCAAAAAGCTTCACAGAAAGGCTGTAAACGTAAGATGCATTTGCAACACAGACAGAACCCATGTTCCCATCACTGGATAAACACATGGATTGTCAGCATCTCTTTCTGTGATCTCATGTCTAGATATCATGCTATATTGAGCCCTAATGAGAACACATCATGTTGGTAACGGGCAGAGAAAGCCCCAGCCCTTTAAATCCCTCCCTCCAAACACAACAGTCAGTCTTTAGGCAGGGAACTTTAAAACAGTGCAGCTAAGGGGAACTTGCAGGGGAAAAAAGATTCACTAATGACTGACCCATCCTAGTGTGCTACAGTGCCAGGATTTCAGCAGGGCTTAAAGGAGAAAGGAATTTCAAATGGATGAGAAAATAGCCACTTTTATTAGCTGGGGGAAAACGAGACCGGAATAGAGAAGCTATAACTCAGAAAATGAAACAGCCCCAACACGCGAGTGAGGAAGAACCTGTCCCTGAACAGAAGCTATTTGGCTTCTCTGTGCTACTGTCCAGTACACTGGGTGTTGAGCGCCGTCACGTATTGCATGCCAGGCAGAAGCAGAACTGGACTACTATTCTTTTATGGTAGATAGGGGGTGCCAGGACTCCCATAAAAGACAGTCGGGAATTGGCAAGTAGTCAGAGTAGCCAGCACCACCTTCTAACTTCAGGTGGGGGGACATCATCCCTTCACTTGCAAGGCTAAACCCCAGACCCAACCACTGCTTTGGGCTTTGTGTTCCCGGTATAGGGCAAAAATCATATCACCCCAACATCTGCCTCATTACCTCGTTATCAAGGGGAGAGAAAGGTGCTTTGCACAATGAGGAAGGGAAGGCAGAGAGCCTAGTAATTGCCTGGTAAGGTCTGAGAAAGCTCCCCTCCTCCTCACGGAGGCATAGCAAGAAACAAAAGACGCAGGTTTACAGCTGCCTGTGCACATCTGTAATGAAGTTGCAACCTCACAAAAGCTGGTACCAAGCGCCTCAGCAGAGAGACAATAAGAAAAGAGAGGAACCGTCCCCAGATGACTTTGTTACACCCTGAAAGGCCAGGGAAGACCAGGCCAGACACAAACTTTTAAAGACAAAATCTCTGCCCTCCTCCAGAAAACTGGAATAGTTTTATTTACTCTTTAAACACGACAAACTTGAAAATCTTACTAAATACATCACTGAATGATGACAAGGCAGGAGAGGAACATCTAGAAGAAAAAAGAGACAAAAAGTGTCCAGTGAAGGAAAGAGAATAAAATCCTTCTTTCCTCTGCTTCAGTCTCCTCCTACCTCCGTCAGGAGAGCTGCTCCCCTTCCCCAGCCCACCTGGGAGCCGCAGTGTGCTGGTGCCACCCAACGCTCCACCTCAGAGGAAACCTGAGTGATTCGGACTGGTCTCCTTTTCTGGTCCCTTGACTCTTGACTCTTTGCTTTGCTCAAGAGTATCAGAAAAGATTCAAGGCAAATCTTTTTTCACATCATGAAAAAAACCCCAAACCCAAACAGGTGAATGCAGTGTAGGTGATTTGCCTGAAATCCTCTCTGTTGTTTCCAGCTCTGTCTTCTGCTCACCTACATGACACTAACGCACCACAGAAGTCCCACCTAGCTTACATGCAACACACCTTCACCACACTCAGTTTGTGACTTCCACACACCTTGGGTGATCGATGGCTTTGCGAGCTCTGAAGACACCATCTGCTGAATCCCACAATCACTAGCAACAAGATGGTAGAGTAACAGAGACCATACTACAGCAAAAAACCCCCAAGACACGTGTATTGAACTAAGCTTTGAGGATGTTCAACGTAGCTGAGATCTTGTGGTCAATTCCAAGGCACAAACAGAGGAGGAAGAAAAGCATACACAAACTGTTCTGTTTCTATAGAATATCCCATTTGTCTCCCAGGCATTGCTGATAAGATCATAAGAACGATCAAGCTTCACCATCCGATTCTGTCAGATTGAATTTGTTACAACATGAAAACCAGGATCCTGGATGTGGAGACTCTCAAACAGTTAGGTGTAAAAGGACCAAGTGACAACAGTAAGAAAAGGAATGAGTACCTGACACCATTTTTCATTTCAAAATTCTAATACGTATGTTTCATTGACACATCTGCTTCGTTAAAGAACCAAATCACAAGCTGATGTCCAAGCCAAACACTCCTACGTGCCAGAGTAGTGGTACATATATACACACATAGCTTCTTGGACACCATTTGATGGCTCAGCTAGTCTTTTTATCTAAATAGTGAGCGAGCTTGTTCTTAGAGATGTCTCCTTCAACTTGGTTGGCATTGATGCCTGCTCCTTTGTCTTGAGCTGTGTGAAATGCTGGTGCAATGCAGTGTAGCAAGTGCAGCGACCTTTAACCAACGCGCAGCATCTGCAGCAGCCAAAGGCTCCCAAATTGCTCCAGCTGAGGAAGAAGGAGTATAAAGTTCTGATGTACAGTCCCAGAACTCATGGTGTGTCTTTGGAGGAGACAGGAGTAGGCTGTTTCATTTATCAGAAAATATTTCAACATGGATCATGCTATCAATCTGCCTGACAGCATCTCCAACAGCTCTCTGAAACTGTGCCAGCAACAGAGCTGGGTTACCTCTGGGCCAAGGCTGCTGCAACACCTGCTTTTTCTACTAATAGTGTTGGATGAACCATCTGCAGCCAACGCAACCCTGTTTGGGTTGGGTTTTGTGGTGGTGTTTTTTGCGGAGTAGGGGCAAGAAATTCATCAGCAATCCTACACCGTTCTCGACAAGTCAACAGATGGCCTAGGTACTCTGTTATCAGTCGATGCAAACACGGGCTGGAGAAGATCAAGGAAAATTATTACCGAGGCAGACTGAGCATCAAGTGCTGTTCAGTACGGTTGGAGCAGAGCAGTCTTCATGCAGAGACACACTAAAGAGTAAAGCCCACCTCTCACCTACTGAAGTCAACTGTATTTCAGCTACGCAGAAAGAGACAAAAGGCCATAGCTTCACTTTCACTACCATCCCTTGGTCTTTGGCCTAGGGAGAAAGGCTGAAAGCACCACTGGGGTGCTGAGAACCTCCCAGTATCCTAGTTTCTGTCCAGCTCTTTCCCAGCCTAAAGACAGAATGTACTTCAATCAGAGAGAGCTGATCATTTTTTTGGTGCGTACCAAACAGCACAGGGGTTTTCCAGCTCCGTGTACAAGCCCTGTTTGCTCACGCAAAGATGCAGCAAAAGCTCTGTGCTGTGGCTGTGGTGGAACAGGACAGCAATAAAGGCCACTGCTGTCTGCAGATAACAATCAGATGGATTTCACAATTATAAAACTTTAATTTTATAACAGGACTTTTAAAAAACATCATGATGTAGTAAGTAGGACTCATCTGTGTTCCTGAACTGCCTTTATGAAGAGTGATGGCAATGTTTCCTTTCACAGCAGCCATGTCTCTTACCCTAATTTTTGGATCCGGTTGCACTCCAGTGCATGAATCTATGCTGTTACCTGAGCTCCAGTCTGGCTTTTAGAGCAGACTGCCCAAAACTAGTGAAATTCCTAGTGGGCAGAATTCCAAACTTGCATTTTGACTAATTAAGTGATATTAGGAAAGCTGTAAATGGCACGCAAAAACTGGCAGGCAAACTGCTTCTAATGATTAGACAATTGCTGTGCAGAGAGACCCAGCTGCAGCCTCGATTCGCAAGCCCTGTCAATAGAAGCATTAGTCTTTCCAAAATTGTCAATGCCAAGACATTCAAAAGTGGAATCAAGGATACGAGGTAGGATAGAAGGTAAAAGACTACTAGCTTTCATCCAAAGGAGATTGCTGCCCTAGCCGTACAAAGGACGACACACAGGGCTATAAGGTGTATTTCCCAACAGGAGTCTAATACTATCTGACCGTTAAATGCTGAAGAATGAATTAGCACAATAATTTTGCAGCTAAAACCTTAAGGGCATGATGATATTCATATTCAGAGCAATGGCAGTGTAATAATGGTGTAAATCAATCCCCTCAAACAGATGCACCCTGGACACCTTTTCTTGATCCCATTTTAGTTAAGAGTTAAATTCTGAAGCATGTGGGGATTTTCACCTTACATTTTATACTAATTTTTTGCACACGCTGTAGCAGCTATGAACATACATACACTCCTATGTAAATTCAATCTTTCTGGGCATTTCTGGCACCAGAGACATCGTGTAGCAATGAGTTCCACAGAAACTACTGAACTTAAGGATTTATCTTTCTTTGTAATGGCATGAATTCATAAACAGGGCAAATTATGTTGCAACTCCTCATTACAGTGAAACCCTTTGAGGACATACAGCAGTCTGGAGAGTTCAAAAGGAGAAACAGACCATCCGTCACCACGCAACCCCATAAAACCCCACTGATCCAAAATGCGAAAGTTTGAGGTGCACAGGGATGCTGGGTGGAACGGCAATGGGTCTTTGGCATCTGCATTGTGAAAGAGTGAAAAGACACGTCTATCTGGCACGTCAGCTACTTCCTGTGCATGCTGCTTCTCTGCAGTGAACGAAAGACAGTTAATCCCTCAATGGAAGAGGGATCAGCTTCCTTGCATCTACCCTTCAGTAAAAGCATGAGCCCAGACACTTACTAAGCTGATGTACTGTAACTTAATATACAGTATCCGGTTCATGTGCTCATCTCTTACCTAAACACAGCATTTCAACTTTCCAAAAAATCACGAGCAATTATTTTCCCATTTTCAGACTGGGTTTTGCAAGAACCACGACAACGAAGGGGACAGTTGGTTTGCACAAAGAGGTTTAAAAAAATACATGAAAGTTTTACATGTGCATTCAGGAGGAGAGGGCTGCTTCCACATCTCAGCACTGAACCCTCACACACCTGGCTGCTGTGTCTTCCTCTCTCACTTTCCCTCAGCGGGTTCTCTAAGGAGGTGCCAAGCACAAAAGGAGACTTCAAAAGAAATGAAAAGTTTTCTTTGTCCTGTTAAGGA
Source organism: Rhinoptilus africanus (assembly GCA_013400135.1). NCBI lineage: Eukaryota > Metazoa > Chordata > Aves > Charadriiformes > Glareolidae > Rhinoptilus > Rhinoptilus africanus. Next base: position 550,579 of record VXBO01005456.1, on the reverse strand, counting down.
AACATTTAAGGATTGCCTTTACCCCACTTTCAACCTGGACTGCCTGTTCTTTATTCTCTGGGCAGGTGCTGAGAGACGAGGCTTTAGTGAGCAGACTGATTAAAAACAAGTATCGGATGTTTGGAGACAATGTGTAATTCGACAACCAACACTCATGGTATCATGTGAGAAATATAATTAAAAAGATTGCTCTGGCACTATGCTGTTATAATTTCAAGCCTTGCATTTTACAATTAAAAATCATTTGTCTTTCAAACGGCAGGCTAAATTCACTCTCTTCATTTTTCCTTTTTTTTTTTTTTTAAGCACCCACAGAGAAAGTTGATTAGAAACTAGTTTCACATGCAAGAACAATTGTTGCATGTCACAACTTTGGCTATTTCTGCTGGGTCTTAATTTTCCAGATGCTCCCGGATTTGAAAGCTGGAGCCATAACGAACCCCGGCAAAGTCTGCCCACTTTCCCTGAGCTGCAATTATACGATCCACGTGCAAATGAGCTTTCAAATCACTCTCAGACCATTTGTTCCAACACCTCCACATCACCCCACGCGTCCGGTGCATAAACTACCTACTGTATCTTGAGCTTGCCTGTACTATAATAGGATGAAGACTTGGGGAGGAGGAACGCTGTCTAAGAGGTGCATAACAAGAGAAAAAGTAGCTCTAACAGAGCAGCAACATCATAGGAACAGAGAGAGGCATTGTTGCAGGCCAAGTAATCCTGTGACACGCTACTGTCAGTCATAGCTTGACACCCTGCTGGGCCAGCAAGACATCAAAGCCCACCCCATACCATCTTACATGCTCTTTATCAGCTAATCAGGCTATTCTTCCTGAAATAAAGCTCTGTTAAATCCCCTGCTCACAGGGGCATTCCCATCCTGTTGCCCATCTGCTGGTGAGGGTCAGCTGAAGCAGGAGGCAGATCAGTGGCCTGTCCCTGGTGGCTTCTGAAAGCAGGACAATGCTGTCTCCAACTTTTTATTTTAAAATCCCTTCCCCTTGCATTTTTTTTTCTTCCAAGATATGTACATGTGCAAGAGATGTCACTAGCCCAAGAACAATTATGTGGATTAGTGCTTTAATTGCACAGCTAAGGTTTGCTAATGGAGTCTGCAGCAACAATTACATGGAAAGAGTCAGAACTGATATCAACAAAAGAAAAAAGAAGTCCATCCTTTGAATTATTGCAGCGATTTTCCAGGCAAGCCAGAAGTTTGTATTCTGCTGTTAAGATAGGGAAGACAGCGAGCCCTTAACATTGCAGTCTCAAAAGGGAGGATTATCTATCTTGTGGAAGGAACTCCAAGTAGCTAGGAAGGGACACACTGAACACCTTCAGCTCCATTTCAAGCAGAGGAAAGGATTTGGGGCTCTGCTCCTCCAGAAGCATCAGGGAGCCTCAGATTCCTTACAGAGTACCCAGGAACAGCAGAGCTGTAACTCCCAAACTTTCCTGGGAGAAGTCCCACACGAAAATGCTTTTGCCAGAATGACTTAAATCTACTGGCAGCAGAGGACAACTTTGTAGAGGCTTCATTCCTACCAAGAGACCTGCCTTTTGATTTGGGCTTTTACTTATATAACTGTAGTTGATAATTTAATTAATAATTTAAAAAATACACTGCAGCCCCCCCCTTTCCTTCAAGTACTAAGCTCATGTCTTCTTAGGGAGAAGAATAAGTAGTCCAAACTGCAGCTGACCGTTGTAACAGGATGGACACAATTTGTCTCGTGGCAAATCCAACAGCCAGGAAACTGCGGGTGGAACTACAGGAGAAAGCCTACAAAAGCCTGTCTGTCTATTGTAGAAAGGGCCATAAAAAAGGTCAGACGAGGCCAAAGAAGGTCTTTAAAGACAGTAAGACACATACTTTGCTCCCAATGCAATTATACAAAAGCAAAAAGAGGGTGATGCGGTCAAAAATACAAGGCAGGAAGACTGTAAGATTATTTCTGTGCAGCAGATTGGAACAGGTGCAAGAAAGAAGAGAAGAACTGGTATTTCTCAAGGCCAGGGAGGAAGAGACTATCTTGTGAGGCAAATGGGCACTCAGTCAACTTCAAATGTGAGAAGCAAACCCGTTAATTTCTCTGCTATTTTCCTTGACGCTTTTAGGGCAAAAAGTTGCTAATGCAGTTGATCCTGAGCCAGGGATCACAGCTCTCTGTAGGACCATGAACTGGACGTGGGAACGTGAATGGAAAAAAAATCTGTCAGCTTCTACTACAGAGGTGCTTGGTCACGGCAACAGGACTGCTGCCGGAGCTCTAGCAACCAAGACCTGCGCAAGAAAGAGAACAACTCCAATATATGCTAAGACTCATGTTTTGCTCTGGACACTGCCTGTACCCTTCCTTATCCTTCCTTCAAGGTAGCTCTGAAGTCTACATAAATACAATTCAGGCTGCTTCAGTTCATAAGACTCCCTGGAGATGGTGTTTTCAAGTGCTCAGAAAATGAAAAAGCTGCAGCAAACCCCAGGCTAGCCTATGTAGGCGCATCCCCACACTCGGCAGCTTCCTCCAAAAAAAAAAGAGTATCTTTATCAGAAGTAAAACTACAAAGTGAGCTGCTTGTTTGTTTTTGCTTTGTTTTTCTTAAATTGAGTTCCCACTCAAACTTTCAACCAAGTTGGTTTAATAAGTGTAATTTTTAGGCTCTCTAAAGCAATTGGAAAGAGGGGAATGAAACAGCTCAGAGAGCAATGCAACCTAAGCCAATGGCTCAACANAAAGATTCATCTGTTCCAGCTGAAAGGACACTAGTCTCGTCCTTTGGGACACCTTCTGGTCAGCAGCTGGTAGAAAAGGTTGGTATGTTAAAAATCTGTGAAGGTTGTATAGTACTAGTACAATCCCNAGCTCTGAAGTCTACATAAATACAATTCAGGCTGCTTCAGTTCATAAGACTCACTGGAGATGGTGTTTTCAAGTGCTCAGAAAATGAAAAAGCTGCAGCAAACCCCAGGCTAGCCTATGTAGGCGCATCACCACACTCGTCAGCTTCCTCCAAAAAAAAAAGAGTATCTTTATCAGAAGTAAAACTACAAAGTGAGCTGCTTGTTTGTTTTTGCTTTGTTTTTCTTAAATTGAGTTCCCACTCAAACTTTCAACCAAGTTGGTTTAATAAGTGTAATTTTTAGGCTCTCTAAAGCAATTGGAAAGAGGGGAATGAAACAGCTCAGAGAGCAATGCAACCTAAGCCAATGGCTCAACATGATTTAGCCTCTTGGGAACAATCACACAGGACCTGCCCATGGCAGGGGGGTTCAACGAGATGATCTTTGAGGTCCCTTCCAACCCAACTCATTCTATGATTCCTGGAGCAAGAACAAGAACCTTGGGGAGCAAAGCACACCATAGATTGGCGTGTTTCGTCTCAATAACATCAAGTTGGCCTACCTTTTTGGTCTTGGTTTGGTTTTCTTCTTTGAGCCAGCAGTTGGAAGAGCAGTCAGGTTCTGGGGGGCATCTCTCAGGCCAAAGCTCTTGGCTACATGACCCAGGTGGAGAGATTTGATGTGGAAGATGTGCTTCAGGTTCCTGGGATACGTGGTATAGGCACAAAGGAAAGNGAAGTATCAGGGACAGAAATAAAGCTACAGTAAGTTGCATTAGGTTTGCCTCTTGCAAGGATACCCCTTCTGCCAGAAAGGGTGATGCTTGTAGCACATCTCACAAGAAGAATTACTGACATCAAATGGTAGCAGACAGAGGGAGGGAGGAAATAGAGATACAGGGATGAAGAGAGGGAAAGAGAAGCATGGAGGTGGCATAGGAAGACTCCTCTGATATTACAGTCCCAGTAGCCCATGCATTTTTTTTCACCAGTTACTCGCTAGTCCCTTATAAATATCCAAGAGCCAGATGGATTTCCTGACTCATCATCACACTGAGAGGAGAGCTCACTTTCTCAAAAGGGAAAAAATAATAGAATTGTGTGCAAATTTCCCTTCACATCTTTATATTCCTGTAATGCCCTTCCCTCAGGGATCATTGCTCTAAAGACAATCATCCACTAATATGAACACTACCACTGCTCCTCCACGTACCCAGAACGCTAACTACACCCAGGCTGTCCTCGCTGCTATGGGGAATAGAGGGACTTTTAGTAAGGAAACTCCACAGCTCAGAAAATGCCTCCCCTCAGTCCCCTGCTGCTCCTCTGCTTGGTAAACCTCCCGTGCCTCCCCAGCCCTGACTCCAACCACCACCCACATCTTTCTCTCCCCCTCAGCCCCCGACAGCAGCAAGCTCTAAACTCTAACCTCTCCTGCCCTTGCCTGTTGAGCCACCGGACCAGCAAGTTTGCCCACAGCTTATGTCTAATCTCTTGGCAGCAGCTGGAGATTGGAGTTTATGAACAGTAATAAAAATGTCATTTTAGCAGATCAGCTCCTGGAAGGACCCAGGGAATCCATCAAAGCTCTGTTTACTGAGTAAAGCGAACTCCTTTTCCCAATCGATGAGAAGAAAAGATTGAGTTTTTTGCACCTTCTTCCCAATTTCACAACGCTACTCTTTTAGAAAGATCTGAGCATCAAGAGACCAGTGTTTTCCCAAAAAGAGAATGCTAAATTCCAAATATCCCGTCTCGATGTCTCATCTGAAGGCCAGCCCTCTGAGGGTTTATAAACCACCTCAAATGGTCTCAAAAACCCTATTCTGCTTCTTTTTTTTTCATAAAGTTATCTGTCAAATTCACCTGCTATGAGAAGGTGTAACTCTTCAAAAGGAACAATATGCACTTGCTCCCGCTAAGAATTTGGTCCCGTTGGAGCTAATATAGCTCCACAATGCTTTCCCGCAATGTTTGAAATGGTTGATACTAAAGATCTGTTATTATGAAGGCTGAGCTCACCTTCCACAGTTCTTCAGGTAGGAAAGGCTGCTGGTACCAACTCCCCAGATCAGTTAGAGAATCAAAGTGTCAAAGGCCTCCCTCTTCCCAAAGTCCTGACAGACAACCGCCAAATCCAGTCTTGACTCGGAGCGTGCAAAACCAGGGAGAGCTGTAAGATTCTAACCCAAAGCTGAACTAACGGCCCTGCTGTACCAGCAGGTCAAAACCTCAGCTCGTGCAACTGTCTTACCTCTGAGGAGCTCAGAGCTGCTAATGTTCATTACAGCACCCATGAGATTTAAATTAAGACCTTTGTGGGTGAGATTCATTTTTTTAAATCTTTACAATCAGGTCTTTAGACCCGTCAGTGTTGCCAGAGTCTTGTTTTCCAGCTTTTATGTGCAATTATGGTGGCCAAATATTAAAAGCTTTTTTTTTTTCCTTTTAAGTTTAAATTCTTTTATAATTTTGGGATCAAAGAGCTTTACAGAAACAACACAAGAAGACTGGTAACAGTGTTGGTCAGGCCATAACTCACATAAAGGGTACCTCATCTTAATGCCACTGGTGCAAACTGCCCGAGCTGTTACAGTTTTTGCCACACCAACACGAGTTTAAGGCAACGCATACTGGCCTGTGAGGCGAATTCAGCCTCGCGCTCGTGTAAGAGAGGGGATTTAGACTGGTCCTTTGCACCTGTGCATCCTCACTTTTCTATAGGAAATGTAAGTGTGGAAAGTCAAGGGTGAAAAAAAAAAGAGCTACATATAACAGAAGTTAGATAGGTCGGTTTGTTGGCTTTTTTTAAACAGGGGATAAGAGGGTAACGAGGTATGAAAGTGAGCCAGGTGATATAACCTGATCACCATGCCCTCAGCTGACAGCCAGTTGCCAGCGGCTGCCCCCGTGGCACAACCTCAGCCACGGCGGGATAAACCGGTGGAGGCATTTTGCCAGCGTACAGAGGATGTGGGAACAGGAAGGAAGAACGCACCAAAACCACCACGGATCCAAGCACCACACCACAGCAGTGGGATCCTGTAACTCTGACATCCCTCTGGACACACGGGTGCTGAGGACAGAAAGGATGAGGCAAGATGCTCAACTATTGGCTATAAAAGGGGGTAGATTCAGATTAGATATTAGGAAGAAACTCTTTGCTGTGAGGGGGGTGAGCCCCTGGCGCAGGTTGCCCAGAGAAGCTGTGGCTGCCTCATCCCTGGAGGGGTTCAAGGCCAGGTTGGACGGGGCTTGGAGCACCCTGGGCTGGTGGGAGGTGTCCCTGCCCAGGGCAGGGGAGTGGAATTGGATGATCTTTTAAGGTCCCTTCCAACCTGAACCATTCCATGATTCTGTGATATAATGGTGAAACACAGAGGAGAAAAGCAGTTTTTGCTTTCTTACCCTTTCTGTACTCCGGTGGCATGAAGGATCAGAGTCTCCTGCGCTCTACCCGTCCTCACAGCTCCAAAACAGAGTATCTATCAGCACACAACCCTTTGGATGAGAGTCCTCCATTTCCCAGAAGGGGCTCCAGGCTTCATGAGAACCATCCTTCAGGTAGCAGGGCCCAGCCGTATCCCTCCTCCCACCCATCTCACTGCTGATCAGTCAATCAAGTTTGAAGGGCAGCACCTTCACTGACCCATTTGATTTGAGTTTGGAAAACACGGGACCGAGAGGCAGAAGGGGTGAGTGGGCAGGGAGCCACTCGCCCTTTGAAAGTGGGCTGCAGTCAAAACACTGCTTATTAACATTGACTAGGTCAGAAAATGGGGAAAAAGAGAAAAAAAAGAGAGAAACAAATGCATGTCTGGCACAGTTTCCAATTGATTGTCTGCCATGAAAGCAAAAGCCAGCTGCCATGTTAATTATTCATGATGCCTGGCGCAGAGGGGAGGAAGAGGGGGCTTATGGAAGCCACTCAGCAGTGGAACATTTGCATATGTAGATAGTGGAGTAGGAGAAAGAGGTGGAGTGCTCCTGTACAAGATAAATGGGATGCACATTTCAGCATTTCCTGATACATTTTCTGTACTTCTTGTCTGTGGCTAAAGAAGTTATTAGTGCTGAGGTGAGCAACAAGTGTGTGCGCAGTGACATACGCCATAAAGAGAGACCACAGAGGTTTTCTAAGCGTGACCAGAGCCATTCAGTTGTTCTCCCTGTCACAGTCATTTTAGGTTAGAAGTTCGCATGGGGCATAAGGAATCCCAGGGGAGCAACAAGAAGCTCATCCATGCAGAATCAAGGATTTGATCATATTAGTCACATGCTTTGAGACTGTGGACTTAAAAGTACAGCTATAAAAGTAATTACACCAGTCAAGCAGCACAACACACCTGAAAATGGGTGCAAGCAAGTTGCTTGTGTAGCGAGCCTCTAACACTTTCACTATAGAAGAAAGGTATTTTGAAACCCTGAGGAAAAAAAAAATCAGCACTGCAACTGTCAGGGGGGTGTGTGAGAATCAGCACAATGAAATGCAGCGGTGGGGAGTAGAGCAAAGAGTGAAACGGTAGGATTTCAAATACCTCACCCATCAATACAGCCATGCATCGTTAAAAGCATGCAGAGTAATCTGGGGTAAGCAGGTAGTTATAGTATGAGCTCTAGTTGTTCTGCCATGTCATCAACTAACAAGTTAGTACAACATTCAGGAAAAAAAGCACCTTTGACCTCTTAAACAATCACTTCTTGTGATTCCAAACAATTTTAATGGTGAACTTAACTTCTATCTTGAGAACAACCTCCCCTTATCCAGTTTCTGTGATGACATTGTACAACTCAAAGGCCAATTCCCCCATTTGGTTTTGGACCCCTTAGTATGTGATTTATGTAGTTTAGTGCAGCAGATGGATATATAATGGTAAACAGAAATGACGTAGATCATTACAATTCATCTCAAGACCCTTCTCATCCAAACCTAACTGGAAACATCACAGAATGGACATCAACAGGAATTCTACGCAAGCTTAGACAGCGCGATTTGACTCAGAGCAAAGTGACTGAGGTGAAAAAGAAAACAATCAGGAAGGGAGATATGTGGGAAGAGGAGACTCAAAAAAAGGGGAAAGGCTCTAGTCCTATATATTGTGAGCAAGAGTGATTCAGTCTCTTGTATAAAGAGCTTGCATTTTGTGGACTTGTCTCAATATTTAATAAGCAAATTTCAAGTAATTGTCAAGGACCTGTGGGGCCTGGCTTCCCGCACCGCCCTTACAACAGCTGTTTTCAGGTGCACCCAGATCGCCCTTACTGGACATCAGAACTGTACATAGAAGAGGGATGCCTACGTTGCACCACCTTTCTGGCTCCTCTCAGGAGACTGTACTGTTTATCATCCCTGGCAAGTTTTTAATCTTTCCCCCAAATCCACCTTCCTTTGGATTTTCCAAACTGAGAAGCAGAAGGGAAGAGTTTCTTGCACTGCTCAGGGACAACTGCTGCGCATCCTGCTTGGGAAAGACAGGAGATCAAATCCCAGATTTGCACCTAACTACACTCATTAAATCCATCCCAGTTTTTCTTTTCCTGCCTTTTTGAGTGGTTGCCCTCTCTCTCATTTTTCTCCCATCCCATGGAACAACCTCCAACCTAAGATCCTTGCCTGTTAAGAGCTGCTCCCAAGGCATCCTGTCTTACAGGCCTCAAGTTCATCCCTGGTGTAAACTGAAAGCATCTAATGGGTATTGCACCAGGATGTGGATAAGCAGGTCACCCACGACCTTCCCAGCGTAACACACATCATCTATCCCCTCATGCGATTGGGTCAGAGCTCTCAGATGTGAATCCTATCAAAAGCCAAGATTAAACCTCATTTGCACGTAATATGGGAATGCAAGAAATTAACATTTAATATCACCACAAAGCCTTCTGGGCCCATCTCAAATCCCCTACAGAGCCCAATGGCCCCAAAATGTTTTTTCCAGGCCTTTTCCCTGAAGCTCTCCCCCAGAAGAAAATCTTGGCAGCTTCTGTGAGTCCTTCTGGAATAAATTGAAAAGAAACGCACTGACCTTTCTTTGCCCACCGGACAGTCCCCTCGTTGGAGTGAACGTAATTTTCAAATTTTGTCTGCAAGACCGTGGCCCGCTCCCGGACTTCCTGAGGGTCTGTGCCACAGGATTTCTGCAAGGGTGGTGGGAGGATTAGAGGAAAGAGAGAATTTGAGTCAGGAATAATGAAGCAGTTTACAATAGATTTAATAACAGTAAAATCACACAGTAACCACCCAGGGGCCAACAAAGGTAATCCTCTCAATATTACTAGAGAAAAAAAAAAATACAGATAAAGATGTTAAAGTCAAAGCAGCCAGTGAGCACTGTGTGGTGAGGAGAGCAAATCAGTTTTAATTTTCTGTTTTCTAACATCTATCATGTATCTTTCCCCCCCTCATTTTTTTTTTTTCTTTCCCTAGATTCAACAGGCCGGATACCACCGCTTATTTCTACTAGTTATTTGGAATAACTCCCCCCAGACTCTACACGAATTTGCAAGCTGCAAGTTCCCTTGTGCAGTTCACCAAAACACCTCATCTGTTCTAGGCACCTGTGGGGCAGGAGAGCTACATTCAGCCCCAAGCCCCAGAGAACGGACCAAATTCAGTACCTGTTAACAAAGGCAACTAAATGAACTTCTCACTATTGATGCCTACATGAAGTTTTCCTGCTGTCAACAAGTCATACTTAACTGTAACTGCCATCACACGGTTCCTCCGAAATAACACAAGTCCTTCCCATCAAAGGCATGGCAGAAGAAACTTCCTTAGACCAAAAGGGCAATTTTGCATGTGCTCAAGCTTTCCCAGGATCAGACTGCAGGATGCAGTTGAGGAAATGGAAAACAAACATTCCTGGGAGCAAGCTGTTACTGGGAGGAGAAAAGAGGCTGTCTATCTGTCTGAAGTACCCAGGCAGAGAAAGGAAATGTGGACCAGAAAACAAGAGAATTTTTGATGGAAAGTTGACAGAAAAGCACAAAGCCAAGCATCCATGGATGTGAACCTCTCCCAAGAATGGACCACAGTTCTCAAAAGCTACTCGGACAGGAACCAGCATCCAAGCCTAAGAGTGCCAGATCCAAGGCAGTAACTTGATACTGATCAACCCCCTCCATCTGACCAGGGCTGACTGAAAACAAACATCCAGCTCCCAGGACTCTGTACTAGGCCTGTGCCAAGGCAACAGTCCTGTTGTTCCTCCCTGGTAGATTTGCATGCTAATGCCATAGGACCCTCCTTCCCTCACAGCTGCGAGCATCGCCTCCGCACTGCTGCCAGTCCAGGGGAACCATATCACCCTGACATCGCGAACCCCGGCCATGGTGGAAGCCAGGCAATGCTGCTGGCACCCTACACAAAATGTTTTGCTGACCCAAATGTGCCACTCTACAGCCTAACAGCAAATCTGCCCAGACACAAACCCCGAACGCAGTGCAAATTCCCTGCACAGTGCCCCCTTTTGAACTCAGGATCCCACAGCTTCCAGCCACTGGGTTATTCTTCAGCGAAGCAGATATGGGGACTAGAGCTCCTGCTCGCTCACCACCTGGAACCACTGTCCATCTGCATCTCCAGCAAAGACAACAGTGGGTATTTCAAGGCTAGGTGAAGAGTCTCCCAGGTTTCTGGTCTCTGCTATCTGCCTCCCAATCCACTCAAGAAAGACAACACAGCCCATTTCACAGCCGCCTTTTAGTTCGACTTAACGTGCACCTATTAATCAGCTGAGACAGCCTCCAGTCGAGGGGCCTCTGCAAAGGTTTAATAAACTACAAGTGGAGCTGCCTCCCCGAAGTGGACACTCGTCGCTGGGACTAACAAGTTTCCATTGACGTGAAACATAAAACTTTCTCCCCCCGCCTGCTCCTCCTCGCCCCCATCACTTTTCTTTTGTTAAGCCTCCTGGCAGCACAAAGTGTCACCTTCCCAGCGTTTTTTAATATGAATGTGAAATTAGTGAGGTTTGCCCTTTCCCCTGGCGGACAGAATCCTCTGTTATTAAAAAGTAAAGCACTTTAATAATGAAAACTTTTTCTCTTTTTCCTGTGTTTTAACTGTTTAAAATTAATGAGAAGGGCATAACGGTTGTCAAAGCGATATTGAAAGCCGGGTAGCCAGGACCGAATAAGCACGAAAATCCCTCCAGAGTGTTAAATAAACAGTGCTTCAGCCCCCTCTGAATCCCTCTGTTGGTTATTGTATACATTCTGTAACAGCACTCAGAATAGATCTGAGCACCGGGGAGGCAGAAAGGTTTCAGAATTCCAATAAAGGCCTCAAATTAAAGACAGCCTGGTGCGAATTCCAGGAGAAAATTAAAGAGACCTCAAGCTTAAGTGACAGGTGACTTGCTTCTGTGTCACAACTGTCAGGGGATTTAGTGATAATATGGCAATATATTACAAAGGACTTTTCTTATTCCCCCCTTTAGGTTTCAAAATGAGGCATCTCTTCTTCCTGGTGCTGGGGGAAAAAAAAAAAAAGTAAGACAAAAATGAGGGATAAAAAACTAGGTGCATAATTTCCAAAGTGTGAGGTCAGTCCAAGAGAAATAAATGAAAAAAAGCAAATGGCAGGAAACATAATGTCCTCAGAAAACAGCTTCTCCCCTCCTCCCATCTCCACCTCGTCTTTTATCCGCTTCAGCCCCTTGAGAGAGACCTCATTTTAAAATTGCTCCCTAATGGGCATGAAAAAAAAAAAATCTGTGTTTGATTCCTGCCTTCCAGAGAGGTTCATCTTAAAAAAAATAAATTAAAAAAAATCTAAATTTAAAAATTTCTCACAGACAAACTGTGAAAATAAAACCTGCACATCACATGAGCATCTGGACAGATCTAATAAAACAGTGCTACTGGAAGCGCACTGGAAGCCATCCTGTACGCTCTACTCACACAAGCAAGCTTTAATCTTGCTCGTATCCCGGTTCGGACGAACAGGACAATTAGTTTGAGACCTTACACATTTTTCCAAGACCCAAAAGATAAAGGCCTACCCCAGAGGTTTGCTTGATCTACTCTCCATCTAGATGAATGTGTTCCATCTGTTAAGTAAGAAGCATTATTGCCATTATGGAGAAATAGTGGGATAGGGGAACTTCTTCTACTTTGTCTTTGCTTAGAGTAAGAGCCTGTTCCGGCAGATCCCTAACCAGGAGCACAATGACTGTGATCAATAACAGTATCTTTAGGCTAAAAGAAGAAATGGCCCTAGTTACAACATTATTTAACCAGTTTCAAGACATCCGGGGGACTTCTCCAACTGCCAACTACACCAGGAAAAGATGTTCAGGAGAAAGAAACTTATGATTATAAAGACTGCAGCTTTTAGGTTTGAGAGGATGGGATAAGCCCTGAAAGCCTCTGATTTCATTAAGAGAATATGTTAATGGGAGAAGAGATTGAAACACAATAAAACTAGACTGAGTAGAAAAGTTCTTTCTTAAAACAGCACCAAAAAAAAAAAAGAAGAAAAAAAAAAAGAAGCCAAAAACCCAGGCTGTAACATCTCCTGCTTCCATTATACTTCAAAACAAAATGAAGGATTTTGTTTTAATAACAACTTTTTACTAACCTCCACACACCTTCTCTAGAACTCACCAAGTCCCCCTGCCCCCCTCCATAAAAGTTGAAAGATCAAATTTATTCTCTTTGTAGGCAGGTGAACATTCACACACCCAGACATAGCCACATATATATTTTATACACCTAAATATAAAATATACATTTTACAGGCACTTCAGCTTGCTCCCTGGCTGCACACAGAAGCCCAAAAAATACATGTTCCAACGTGGTACTTATAATGGACTTCAGTTGAGGCAATGAGAACCGAAGAGCTTTATAATGAGGTTCCTGTGTGCACGACCATAATATATACATGACTCAACGCATGGAGAGCTGATAAGCAAAGCTCATGCTCTCTCGAATAGCAACATCACAAACGGATCAGGTTCAGCTCCTCATAACAAGTCCTCGATCACTCTCCGTCCTCCACAACTTTCCATTGAATTCCCAGCTTACTGTACCGTCTTTATGGCCAACTTAAAGAATTTAATAGAGATTAACCCCCCTGAAAAGTTGGAAACTTGCCCCCGCAGCTTCTGAGAACTCAGTGCAGACCATTTCTAGAGCCTCTGATGGCAATAAAATACAAAGCTAACAAACAGAATCGAACCTTGACTGCATTCAAGGTATTTTTCAATTCCTGAAGAAGCCTATTTGATACTGACAGAACTATTTCATCCCCATTAAATGGTATAGAATTTTTTCCATAAAGAGAAACTATTTCTCAGTCCCAGTCCTTTCAGATTCTGAGTCATACAAAACCAGGTTATTCTGTATTTATAAGTCCCTGCAGCAGATTCTGACCATCCTACAGCCAGAGTAGATGTATCTCAGCCCCAGTGAAGTCAACAGCAAAATCCCGTTCACTTTGATGGCAGAGGGAAGAGAAGGAATAAAGGAATTCAATCCCACCTTTGACTGCAAGAGAAAGGAACCAGCTCCTTCTGTACACGTACTCACGCACAGCACCTGGCACGGCAGGGCATGCCCCGGCAGTGCGGCTGAGCAGAAAACAGAGGAACGGCTACTTTCAAATACGGTTTGAGTTTTTATTTTTTGGAAGGAAAGGGACAAAGACAAAAGAGGAGTATTTGGAATACTGTGTGCTTAAATGTACAGAGTGTTTTACAATTTGAAAGCATGTTAGAAATACCAATTTGATCAGTTCTGGCAGCAAACAGGCTTGTTAGCTTTTCATTGCTGTTCCAAAGGTAAGGATACAAAGGCACAGAGATGTTTAGGTGAGAATTTTCAAAATGTATCAACGATTTTGAACCTCTGTAAGTACCAGGCTGTGACATTCAATAACATTCAGCAGGCATTTTCTCCTCTCATTTTTCAAAAGCCAAATCATAATTTCCTAGAAAAAACACGTTCCCTTTTTTGTCCACTTTCCATGAAATAACATTTGTCCTCAAGCCCAGGACAAGTAATATTCTGTCCCATGTCAGCAAAAAATTTAAAGTGCAATTTCCGCATAAATGTAATTGTTGAAAAACTCTCCAAAGGAAACCCAAAGTTACCTGCCTATAAGCACATTCAGGAGAAAAGGAAAGTATTTATACACAGAAGAACTATTTAAAATAATTTCTGCATTAACAAAGCACAACTAAAGTTATACACTTTTGCTGAACAAAGATCATATCCTAGGCATGCTCCAGACATTTAAAATAGAGGCATTACAGGCTGATTTCCGTGAAAAAACTGCGCAGTGGTGGGAAAGAGCTTTAAATAGAGCTGTATCTCAGATGAGCCACAGATCTGGCTTTCTGTGAAATCTAGGGCAGGTAGGAAAACTGAATATCTTTCAAAAGCATGTTTACCAAGAACACCACAGTTCGTGGCAGTCATTCACAGGAAGTGAGAAGGCTCATACATGGTCTAACAGAAAGAACAAGCAGGCAAAACAGCAACAAGAGGGGAAAAAAAAAAAGCATGCTTTAGGCTCCAAGTAAATACAGATAATAAAAAACCCCCAACCCCTAAGTAACACATCAACAAATAAATTTTCCTTATTTCTTCAGAGAAGTTTTGTGTCATTTGTGATCGCCAACAGTATTTTAGTGCAGAAAAGCCAAGGAGAACAGAAACACTGTTGGGGAAAAAACCCAAAGTTTTTGAAGCCAGAAACCTTTACCATCCGTTATAAAAATATTTGCTGCAGTTAAAAGTGACTGCTTTTTGGGGACAACAGTTTAAAGATTGGACAGTTGTGATATAAGGCAATTCTATAATTACTTGCACTGCCTGACATCATGTATATACCAACCCTCGTACTGTAAAGACAGAAGCTAAGGGAGGAATACTTACAATGTTTAGCTGAGAAATGAAAATTGGAGCAATTCCTAATCAGCAGAATCACTCACCTTGCTTCTTGGTCTGTGCAATTTGAAGCGATCATCTTTCATCAGGCTGGATAACACCTTCTCCATCTTTATCTCTGAAACACTGAAGCAACAAAGACAAAAAATTACCCATTTCTCCTACTTTTCAAATATAGAGTGTAACAAGCCACAGGCTGATAATAGATAGCAAAAAGGTTGAGATTTACACATTTAACTTAAGAATTTATCCCTGAAATACATGAGGCCTTACCCCAGACACTCACTCAGCAACCCTGAAAGTGTAACTACACTTGTATCGTAAATCTTGTAAAATCTTGGCCCCAGCTGAACTGGTGCTTTCACTGGAACAGAGATACAATTTTAGCCACAGTTGTGTCACCATTACAAGTCACCACCACACCCTCCAATTCTAACACAGCACCAAAATAACTGAAGGTTAACTTTCATTTCACTGAAAGCCTCCTTGGTTCACAACCAGAGTAACTGATTAAAGAAAAACGTTACGCTTTTAATTGTATTTCTGGTTTTTTTCATTATTTTTCTTTCCCTACAGTGAAAAGCATCAAGACAATTGGGAACCATTCGGTTACATTTTCCAGCAAGAGAGACTCAAAACAGAGTTGATGTAGATCATAGCATTAATGCTTCTTGTAGAGCTTTACAACTACAAACAACAGGATCTGTAACCCCCACTTTGAACCCACAGGGTGTCAAACATTTTATTGTACGTTAGAGGCCATGGGCAGGGAGCAGAAGGTGTCTGCCTTCCTCTGCTTGTGCAAGTGTGAGAGAGGGACGGAATGAGACACAGGCATACAGGCTGGGAAACTGTGCTCCACTTATTTTGCTACTCCTACATCTTGTCTCCCCCCACAATTTAACTCTGGAGACATTGCTCAGCCCTCATACAAAGGAACAATTGCTCTGATGTTTATACACACTTTTTCCACCCAACTATGCTCCCAAAACTAAAGAGCTAAAACTCAAGCTATGTAAAGACACCGCTCCTTCCTCTCACATGACTCGAGTTCAGAGGGTAACAACAGGATCTCAAGGAACTTTCCCTATCAAGCCAACTCTCCCGCAGCTTCCTTCCCTCTGGTGACATCACTGCTTTTTCCCACAAGATCTCACATCATTCCAACTTCTTGCTACGTTTCTTGGGTCAAAGCTTAGAGAGACACATCCTGACGGACACACTCACCCTTCAATTCATTTATAGCTTCAAAAGCCACCTCTGTCACCAAATTAACGGCTTGATTTCCTTCCCCATTTTGAGAACTCACCTTCCCTCTCATTTGAAGTGTAAAGCCAAAGCCCAGCCCATTAGGGACCCCATAGCATTTTTTTTTTTTAAATACAGGAGACTCAGTCAGCTGTCCTAGCCAGGCTTCACACTGGGCGTTTATTTTCATTCTGTCGACTCACATTCCTCCTGTAGATTCAACCAGATGATTTATTCTCCTGTCCTGGTTGTGAGACACTGCTGGGCCCAGATCCCGGAAACGCTTACGAACCTGCTTCATCTTAAAGTGAGTGGTCCTACTTAGAGGTGCATTTACAGAAGGCTAGAAATTCTCCCTCCTCTTTAACACTGTCTTGCAGGGCACACACATGCCAGGTGACATGATACAGGAACAGCTGGGCAGCTCCAGGCCATTAATATTCCAGCTGCATCCAAACTGGGTCCCATTTCCCAGGGAATTACTCAGATGATAAAAGCTCACGTTCGTGGGCCCAAATTTTCAGCAATGGGCAAAGGTCATCTCCAAAAAAGAGATTATTTTCCTTTTTATACCAGAATAAATCATAAATACTGCATGGAAGCCAAGGAGTTCATTTGGGGTTATATCAGTCTAAGGAAGAGAGAAATCTTGGGGGTCCAACAGTTCTCAGACTCCTGAATCTCAGATGGTCAGAAAGATGTATGTGGTTTCTGAAGGAAACATTGCTGATATTCTTTTATTTGTAGTACAGAAAGAAATTATAACAAGGATACTCCCTTTCTCTTCACTCGAAGATCTCTAAATGCCTGGTTAGAAGGAATGGATGAATCTTAGCCATACTGTGTAACAGGATACCGTGATCCTCGCCCCTTCCCCAGTCTAAGCAACAAATACCTTCACTTTTGCAATCTGCCTTTTTAACCTCAGCCAGTTCACCACCATAACATACGGAAAGGAAAAGAGACGGTCCAGAGAAACAGCCATCCAGTCTGGAGGGTACAGGCCAGTGTGGCCATATGATAGCCTATATGGGAGACAAGCCCATCGCTGTGCAGCTGGGATTCCTGCTGTAGCGGATTCCTCTGCAGAGGACGCAGAGAGAGAAAGGCGGGGGAGTGATAGGGGAGAAAGGGAAACGGAGCATAAAGAGACAACTGAGGGTTCCTCTGTTTGTTTTTGAAAAGTCTAACAGCAAATTAAAACATAAATGGCAACCATTTAAGCGAGAGAAAAGTATACCTCCCCATCTCCCCCCCGCCAAAGGTTGCTTTGACACCGCTATGAATGAAAACGTCAAACCTTTGACATTGATTTGTCTGAGATGTCACCCCCTCTCCCATCCTCCCGCCGCCTGGCGTGCCGCCAGCCCGCAGCCTAACAGATACGCGAACTTGGTTCCCAGCGGGGAGCATCGTGTGAGGGGAGCAGGGGAGGGGGGGACAAGCACAAGCCGGGAGAAGGAAGAGAAATGACTCGTGCCTTCACGGTGATGCGTTTTCCTTTATAAATTAGTTAGGCCGCCGTTAGGAGATAAAGAAATTATCTGATAGCTGTCGAGGCAGACGCTGCTAGATTGCAGTTGAAGGAACTAAAAGAGACATAAGGAGAAAAAAAAAAAGTGAACCTCACTGACTTTCTTCTGCTTCTTGCCTCCTCCCTTTGAAGCAAAATCTGTTAGTTACGCTTCGAGCCGAGACAGAACATTTTGGAGTCTAACATTAAAAAAAGAAAAAAAGAAAGAGGAAACGAACAGAAAACATGAGCGTGCATGTGCGTGCACACACACATTTACAGTTAGGTAGAGGAACCACAACTTCAAGTCACAGATACAGATCGAAAAGCAAGTTGCAGAGAGGCGTGCAGCTTCCTTGAGCCCCAACGGGAATTACTGATCTCAGCAGAGCCAAAGTGAGATCGTTTTGGCAAAGGCTAACGTTGCCTTTCCACACTGGAAGCCAAGGAGAGGCTTCAGGTACCGGTGAAAATTAATTGCGAGCGATTTCCAATTTCAAAGGCAGTCATCCCTAATTCCGAAGTGAATTTTCATCCAGGAACAAAGCCACGTCTGCTCTCATTACTTCCGACTCTCAACATTTCTGGACTTACTCCCATGCATGCTGGGGTGGGTGGAGGGGCTTAAGAAAAGCTCTGGGTCAGATCCTCATCTACTGTAAAATCAGCACAGCACTGCGCATTTACACCAGCTGAAGACTGCAGGGACCCGTCTCATGCTTTGTTTTCTTAGAAATACATATTTTATGAAGTATTTACATTTCAATAAACCCAGCGGGAATTTCATTTAAAAAAGAAAAAAAAAAACAAATTAAAAAAAATATTCACAACACACACTCACCCCCAACAAAAAGCAAGAGATTTAAAAATTAAGCAAAAAAATGCAAACTCCAGTAACTTGTGCGGTCCAAGGCAAAAGCCACAAAGACTTAGGATAAAGAAACAAAAATTATCAGTGCTTAAGAGGATCGGTGACAGTCCGACACATGCTGTCTTTCGCCCTCGCACTGAATTAAATTGTCAGGATTATCACCATAATGCTCTGTTTATGAAGAGTAACGGCAATTTGTGCTGATGGCACTTGCTGCCTTTAGCTCCAAGCTGCCTTCCTGCATCTTCTCTGTAATTCATCAGCTCTCTCTTCTATCCCGTTGCCCCTTCTCACGCCATGCGCCACTATGTAGGAAGAGCGGAGGACACACGACTGCAAACGGGACGAATCGCCCACCCGTGCCAATTAGACACTCATTTTCTTCCATCTGAAGACAGGGGTCAAGAAAGGCAAATTACACTCCTTTTTTGGCAAGTCCCTTACCTACAGGGCAGCACGTTTTATGAAGAACATAAAACAAACAAACAAGAAAAGACAATCCCCAGAGTTGTTTGGCTCTACTGATTTGAGAAGTGGAGAAAAAAAAATAATTCACATAAACCACCCTCTGCCCATTCAGCACAATCTTCTACAGATTCCTGAAGAACAGTGGCTAGCCCAACAACAGGTCTCCTCAGCAGATACAATTACCAGCGTGAGTGATACTGCTCCTTAAACTTGTTAAAAAACAACAGAATCTGATAAAAGCATTAACATTCAAAATACAAAAAAAAAAAAGGAGGGAAATTTCCCTCTACTTCCTCCAACGCTTCCAAAAATATTATAAAATAGAAAAATAGAACTTTCCACTCGGAGTTAAAAATTCACAATTATGTGGGATTTCACCTTTAAATGTCAGTGCTGTTTGTTACATGAAAAAAACCCCTGTCAGCTTAGCCCTCCATGTCTTGCTGGTGTCTGCTTAATAGATAGTTACCTGGGATGATGGATGGCTCTTTGTTAGACCACTAAATGGCTCACAGCCTAGAATAAGCCTGTATTTACTGCCAACATTTGTTTGTTTCAAGGATGCAAAACCAAATTCAACTCCAAGTAGCTCCACCCGACATAAACACACGAAATAAAAGAGAACTAATTTGTGCATGAGTTTACAGGGCTCCATCAACACTAGTACAACACTAAAGGGACTCTACTCGGCTGCTGTTCTGAAGCACCCGGAGACAGCAGTGCAGGGAGCACGGGGAGTCACATAGATCCAGCTGACTGCTGAGGAGGCTGGAGACCCGAGAGCGCTCCTGACTGCTGAGCAGCGAGTTGTGTTTTTACCCACAAAAGCACCGTTGTGCAAGCAGAACTGGAGTAAATTCTCATCATGTGTCAGCCATCAGGCAGCTGACTGCACATTGGGCTGGTCCTTACCCAGCCTGGCTTGCTCTCCTCACCGTCTACTCCCGAGTCTGAGCTAGAGGTGGTGTAAGAGAAGCCTTCTCAGCTAGCTTGGAAGCACACCCCACTTTTGGTTGCAGAGTCCAACCCCCTCTTATTGCCTTCCAGGACCATACTGGGTACCCACCACTTCCAAAAGCCTCTACTATTCCTGTCACAAGCCACTTACACAACACATCGTGGCCAATTACCTGCCAGCTATGACCCATAGCTCCCCAGCTATTTCTCTGCCGGATCTCTCCTGAAGAGAAAGCACGATCTCTGACAATATGGTGCTATGCAGGCAGATGGCCAGTTAGCATGTGACAGGCTCGTTTGACTTGCGATCTCCACATAGCCACATTTTGAACCCAGGGCCAGAAAGATAACGATGAAGTGCAAAGGATCTCCGACTATTGTCTCCTCTCTGCCCCTCACCACACACGCTCACTCATGCACAATCTGTCAGGCTGATGATTTTCACACACTTTGCTTCTCTCCTTTTGCTAGTCTGGGGCCGGTCCTGGATCACAAGAATTAATAAATTCTTATTAAAACCTGCACGAGAAACAGTCCCGCTGAAAGTGCCATGGAAGGTTAATTAGCAAGGATGAGCTGAAACTTTTGTTCGCGTTTCTGACTCACTTAATCTTGTGAGAAGCCAGCAAGCTGACATATTCTGCCTCCGAAGGCGCCAGGACAAGCAGGCTGTTCCCGTGACAGCCAATGCGAGCCGTCCTCCCGATCCGGTGGATGTATTCCGCAGGTGAAGCTGGAGCGTTATACTTCAAAAAGGGAACATGAGAAGGGAAAGGAGGAATTAACAGAACACAGCGTGTTAATTATAAACGAGACACTCAGCCCGCTCATCTGAAACAAAAGGGATCTTAGCAAAACCCACACGCTGTACCTCCCTCGGAATTGGCCTGTTTATAAAGAGCCCATCGGGCTCATCCCTGTAACCATCACTCAGCCCCCTCAGCCACAGCAGCTTTTTTGACATGTGAATGTGACACATTGGCCAACTTTCAGATAATAGGACAGTTTCTCCATCTCAGTGTCTCTCTTTGCCTTTTACATTTTATTTCTACACAGGCACGGCAGGAAGCTGTTTGCTTCCCTTAAAAAAAATAAAAATAAAAATAATCTCACAAAGACCTCAAATCAAACAACCCCCGCGACTGCCCATACAGAGTGGGAAGCTGCCTGCTCTGCATTTGGGAGAAAAGCTGTAAAATAAAAGATGAGAGATTCAAATTTGGACACGGGCTAAATTGCTTTGTTTTGATTAAAGGAAATAATAGATGGTTACTGGATAAAAAAAAATCTAAGAGAGATGAGGGAGTAAGTGCTTTCAGCAGCGTATGATAGAGGTAACAATTGTCTTCCCATGTACAACTATCAGGCACTATGAAAATGTTGCT
This sequence comes from Rhinoptilus africanus, assembly GCA_013400135.1. NCBI lineage: Eukaryota > Metazoa > Chordata > Aves > Charadriiformes > Glareolidae > Rhinoptilus > Rhinoptilus africanus. The sequence continues at coordinate 529,401 of VXBO01005456.1, read as the reverse complement.
TAAAGCCCCCCCTAATCTAGTGGTGCTTCTCATTTACTTCACTAGGTATCAAAACTGCCCAGCCATTTGCAAGATCTGATAAAGGGTGACATATTTCCCTCCCTTTAACCTCCCCCTATTCTTCCCCTCCTCCTCTCTTTCCTGGAAAAATGAACATGCACAGAGATACTGCTCAGAAATGAGCCCTCAGCAGTTTAACTGGAAAAAACCCAACAACCAAAGCCCACTCTAGTGTTTATACCTGTGCCCTCTGGCAAAGTTTCTACTGGCTAGAGGTGTGAGTAAGATGCTGTGAGCAATCTAATTGCTCCCTGCAGGTCCTTGCTCTTGGACACAGCTCTCAGGACAGCTGAGATTTCGCCTTCTGGACACACAGAAGTCTCCCAGGGCTTTAGGTAATTTGCACTGCGTTCTAACACTGGCAACTATATCTTTGGTTAAATTATATTAATATACAGATCTGGGAATTAAAGACTTCACTTCCTCAGCCTTCTCCGACTAGCTAGCTGCCTACACAATCTTTTTTAAAAAAACACAAAATTAAAATCAAATTTGTTACCTGAAGCAATGAAGTAGAAATGAAAAGGCTTCGTTGAGGCTCTGTGACCTGTTCTTTTTACTCAGGTGTCACTTGCTATACAAGAATCTCTGGATCAGTTTTTCCTCCATTCAACTAACATTTTTTTAATTATAAATCTTTTATAAAAATGAAACCTGCCTCATGCCCCCAGCTTCCTCTTTGAAATGACAGGCTGCTATTTTTAATGTTCAATCTATCTCCCTCAGTTTCTTTTTTTTTTTTTCAAAGACAGTATTTCTGTCAACAGCAATGCAGCAGCGTCGGTATTTTGTCCAGGGGAAATCTGAACTACGCAGCTGCACTGAAAGCTGAACGCTTAGAGCCACCCAGCCCCAGCCCAGCAAAGCCTCACTTGAAGCATGCAGGTCATTGCATAGACACTATTGGGCTACTCAATGTTTAACATTAGCATCGCACTTAAATTCCTCATGGAACTGCCCCCCCAGCAAGCTCAGAAAATTAGAAACACAGAACTGCAAGAGAGATGGCCAGTACTTCACCAGATTTGGCTTTCTTGGGTGGGGAAACAGAGGGCGTTTCCTCCCAGCCAGTGGAATATTCTTACACAGCTGATAACACTGGAGTTATCGAAGAGGAAAACAGGCCGACAAAACCAAACATATGACAGCAGTGCTGTATCCTAGCAAAACCTTGAGCCTGAGTCCTGCAGTTGGGAACACGTGGGTCTCCCACGTCTGTAGGCGTCAGCACAAAGCAAAGGGCAGAAAGAGGGTCTGGACTAGAAAGGAATTTCATCTGAGCAAGACTGCACTTTAGCACGTACTCACACACACGCAGCAAACCTACCTGTATGATCCATGTAACTCGAGGCAGATCTAGTCCACGTGCTGCAACATCCTTCAACATTAATAAGGAAATTACTTTAGTAAAAATGCTTTGAAGACAACAGCAAATTAAGAACTCTTCTAGCATGGCAATTATATCAAGAAACAACTGTCTGGGCAAGTAGGGTTTTTTTGTTCCTAGTTTGGGGAGAGACAGACTGAAGGTCAGAGATAATGCTGAGGGTTTAAACCACAAGAAATATTGTTAACAGACTAATACAATAAAAGATGATCTACTACTATGGCCCAAGGCCTGGACGATATAAAACCACCTGTTTCAGGAGAGTGGTGTTGAATTATAGAAGTCTGCTACAGTCCCTTTACATTTTAACGGAGTGAACCAACTGTCCTAATAACAGTGATACCTTTGGTTCTTCAGCTTGTTTCATTGATGGCAACAGATTTGCTCATAGGCACCTACTGCCCAAACAGCGAGCGAGGCAGAATGAAATCTCCGGAAGGCAACACCATTTCTGAGCACACTAAAACCAGACTGCTAATGATGGAGAGGAAAATGGCCATAAAAACGGTCAAGGATTCTAAGCCTTGAATGGAATGTCCAAAGATGCACTGATCTCCACCTACAAATAATTAGTTGTTTCATAGGTGATGGTCTGAAGCTGAGGAGCAGGTCGCCTGGCCCTACAACAAAAGGCCAGCAAACAATTTAGCAGAATCTGCAGGAAGCTGGAGTAGAGCTCAAGGAGAAGGGACTATAGGAGAGCTCTCCCTTAGATTTTCACCATTCTGGCTTTGATTTGGAGAAATAAAACTCATCCCCAAAGCAAGGGGTCTGAAGCTGCTGTCAGGAGTGTTATTTGATGTGCTAGCTGGTGAGAAAATGCATCAACTCGGAGAAGGACTTGAATGAGACCCTTTAGTTACCCACAGTCAGTATGGTTTAAAAAAAATACCCTTTCAAAGAGAAAAGAGAGTTTAAATACTGTTCAAAATGGAGAGGGAGAGTGCAAACACATTTCAATCTCCCTTCTTGATTTTGTGTTCATTAGCAATGTCCTCACATACTCCTTGGATTTTACATTCACCACGCGCAATAACAGAGCAGGTGTGCAGATTTAACTCTGTTAGGAAATGTTTTGGAACACATGTATCTTTTAGCTAGTTGCAAAATAGAATATATTAAGAACGTAAGCAGGAGTCTAATGTACTAAAAATGTGTCAGCCACCCACTGAAGTGTTTTCATGCAACTCCCACACACGTTAAAAGACTAGGAAGCTGATGTTTTGGCAGCAAAGGCCTTCCCATAAGCACTAGCCAGGTTGCTTTGTGGCTCCAACTGCAGTAAAAGAGGAGACACTTTCCACAGCGCCCACTCTGAAATAATACACACTTTTGCTTCAACACGCTCATTAAGAAATGACTTGTTCCCAGAGTCAGAGTGAACAGATGTACAAAAAGCCATTTAAGGGAGGTTGGAGAAAATAAATCAAGAGAAGTCAGGGAACGTGTGGAGCAGTTACCAGGATAACAAGATTATAAACTCTACAGCAGGATCAGACAGGAGCGCTGACGTCTGATTCCAGTCTGGCTGGGTCTGTTGTATACTTCCACGCTGACAAGTCTTTGGTCTTTTCCTATACTGTGCTCCTCACATCCAGTATTCTAGGAAAGGCTGTGTTTGCTGAGAGGGCTCTGACCCCCGGACAGGGTCAGTTCACGCAAAATAAACAGCCAGCCAAGCCGTCCCTGCGGTCAGGAGCAGGCACCTCCAACAGGGGGATAAGTAGATGGCAGGGACAGGAGCCACCTCTCCCGTCCACCAGGATTTTTTCCCTCCTCTTCTAAGACACCTTTTCTCAACCCCTCTGGCTGGGAAACTACTGGTGCAGACAGTATTGTTCTCATGTGCATTTGCCAAAGCAAGCAGGAAAGCCAAAAATGTTAACAGAAAGACTAATAAATAGCCAAGGACAACAACATTTTAGGAGGTGGCTCTCTCCCATCATCAGCCGTGTATTCACTATTGCTTTCTCAATGCCACCAGCTCCACTCAGCTGTTACTGACACAAATCAGTAGCTGTTCTCCTGGGCTTTAACTTGGCTTTCTTTCAGAAGTGTCTTGGGATTTACTGGTAATTGGAGTGTTTTGCAAACTCTCAAAGATTCCTCAGTACCAGTCCACCTGCGTCTCCTGTAGCTCCTTTTCCTCAAAGACCCTTGTGGAGAGCAGCAAGGCAGAACTAGGATAAAAAGTTTGAGTTGATTTGCCTTCCTCTGCTGGCAGAGCCCGTGAGCTTCTTGCTTCTCAGATCTTTAGCAAATACTTGTGGGTCACTTTACCAGGAAAGGGAATACAACTGCAGCGGCAATTACGCATTTTTACTAGCACTACATTTATTCCACACACAGCAGCAGTAATCTGCTGCCAGTGCTCTTTGAAGAAACTCAACAGATTTCCAACGTACAATGTACCACCCTCCCTTCTCTTCCACTGCCCCAGACGGCATTCCTCTTTCCATGCATAACCTCACACCACCATTCCTTAGTAACAAGGGAATCAAGAATATGACACCTCAGCAGGTCACTGCTGATTCCCTGCAACGGAAGGGAGAATAAAGTGACCATCTCACAGGAGCAAGGAGAAATAATCTACACCAGTGTAATTTTAAAGAAAACCCAAATGCCAAGCAAAAATGATAATGTGAAGCCTTAACCACGTTCCTGCCCTGATCCCAACTGCAAGCCACAGAACGGCACAGTACTGAGGAACAGTCCACCCAAGGGCCCCCCAAAACGCTGAAATTTCTGCTCACGACAATTCACGTTACCAGCCTGTGCTCGTGGTGGTGGGGTACGGAGGGGTGGGCGCAGGGGAATGGAGGGCAGAAAGGCCGCACCGAGAGCGAGGCATATGGCTGCAGAAGATCAGAACCAACACTGCCACAAAAGTTTTTGCAAGGGCCTTGGTTTGCTCAGTCCTTCTCACACAATCTAATTAGGGCAAAGGAAATTGCTAAAGTTGCTTTTGAAAGACACTCAATGGTGAGGTCTTGAAGGCCCTGAGCTTGACAATTGGCTGCCTACATGAGGCCTAGAAGTACAGATGGAAGGCAGCTTGCTCAGGTGCCAGGCTGTCAGTTGGATTAAAATGACTCATTTATTTACCAAAGAACCTCACAAAGTGCTTTAGCTAACAGGCAGAGAGGGCCTAACGGCTCTCCAAGCTGGGGAAGAAGCTCTCGCGCCTTCCCGGCCTGCCAAAAGTCATTACTGCCGAGTGTGGAAAGCCATCAGCAGGGTAGAGACCCCCGTCGGCAGGGTGACAGATTGGGCTGCGTAATCAGAGGAGGAAGGAGAGAGCACAGAAGCTGTCAGAGGCGAAAGCTCTTGGCTGGGGCCGCCAGAAAACTGGCAAGATGAGTTAGCGTGACTGAGTAAACAGCAAACAATCTCCAAATGATCTTTCCTCTCTCCCTGGAAGAGATGAACTTGTTTAAAAGGCACATCCCAAAGGAAGCCGCAAAGATCTTCAGTGAAGGAGAGAGAAATAAATCTGGATGAGACCCTCTGAGATACACAGCCCTTCTATATTTTCTTGTCTGCCAGCTTATATTGTCTGGCAAAAATATTTTATGGAATATATTAATATACATATGACACAAAGCAAATTAATAAAAGGAACAGCAGGTCCCATTGCTTACTAGAGCGGAAAGATGGGTGGAGAACATGGCATAAGGGACAAGGGAAGGACGGTAACGTTATTGGTGTTGCTCTTTTGTGAGCCAGGTTTCAATATTTTGTGGGCACAAAAGGCGATTCTGCAGTGGAAAAGAATAGAACCACCTTTCTGCAAAACATTTTTGCTGATATGAAGAAAAGTGTCAGAAAAAGCAATGCCCTCGGAGGCAGGAGGTGGTCACAGTGCCTGGCTGCCCTTTGGACATCTGCGTTGGGGAGGCACCTGTAATGTGGGACTAGCGCAAAGTGTATCTCTATATTAAGGTGTCCATATGGTCCCCATTACTGTGGTAACAGGCCACCTCCTGGTTTCAATGCATTTGTCCTCCCAACATCTCTGTAAGATAGAACAGTGCTACTATCCCCATTTTACAGATGGAGAGATGAAGCACGGAGAGATTTTGGACTCAGACATACAACTCACTGTGCTTAACGTGCTAACCGTGTGCCAGCTGAGCCATAGTAACCGTAACTGTCAGGAGCTGCATCCCTGCCTTGCAGTAAATGCAAAGTAGCTTAGATCGCAATGAAGGAGGGTTACAATAAATGCATTACCTTACACTACCTTCTTCATGGCAATCTAGGTTAACTCACGTTACCTTCTCTTTATGACAGGTCAGGAGGAAACGCACAACTATCGCTGCTCAGCTGACGTGCGGCTACTTGTCACCACAATTCCACAACCACTTATACGGAGCCTGTGGCATGGCAGGAAATCAAACCACATCTCCAGTGGCTCAAGAGGGGCATCCCATCCGCTGGGATTTCTTCATCCAACTTATTTTTCTTCCTACCTTGTCAACAACTGTACGTCTCCTGGCAGATTTTTCCTGCCACTGGCTGCATTTCCCCTTCAAACGGTCTCACCCAGGAACTGATATCCCAGTGATTGCAGTGATTCTGTTTTCTCTTTGTCTGAAATCGAGCACTTACTGCCTTTCTAAACTCCTTAAACTGAAATTTGAGTAATGAGACACGTCCCTGAAATTTCTCAGTTATAGACAGCATATGCATGAAGGATAGCTAGGTTTAACTATTTATTATTTAGAATTTTCCCAGCACTTTTTACCTTCAAAACACTTAACCTACACCACTGAATGATTAAGCTTTGCTGTCCTCCTCAGTTGAGACACTTAGGTATTACCTCTGAATACAAGGATACCAAGTTATGCTTGTTACACTTACGCATTGCAATGATGCATTTTGACCTTGATCAAATCACTGGAAGGTTGCACACACAAGCAGGACCATGACTACCATGTAACAAGCACAATTTTATAGGTGATAAAATACATAATTCGGCAGCGCAAAATCAAACACTCCTATATACATGGCAGTCCTATTTTGATAAAATTCAGCCCCCACTCTCTGAAAAAAATTGCAACTAGTTTCCTTTAAGAATAATGTGTTGCAAGAACAGGAGTCATTTCAGAGCTGGAGAGGGTTTCTCAGCTCTAATTACTCCCGATCGCTGTAATTTACAAGTTTGCGGTGGGTAGAAATCGCCAAGATTCACACATTTTCAGATCAACAGCTGCCACTATTAGAGAGCAAATCGTGCAGCCTTCTGCACCACTGCAGCAGGCTAGCTGTGGCACCGACAGGTCAGAAATGAAAAGCGGAAGGTGCCACCACAACACAAGGGTGCCTGCAAACTTCAGTAGAGGACAAGAATTTCTCCCTCAGCACCCTTGAAGGAAGCTTGAAGGGCAAAGCATGGAGAGCAGTAGAGCATGTGCATTTCTAATGATACCATTCTCTGGTTGGACTTCCCTTCCATCCCTGCAGGTTTTTGTTTTTAACTTTGGGGTAGTCGTTAAGATGGGAAATATCACATTACATCCAATTTACCTGGCAGTTATGGGGCAAACTACAAATTAGGACTGCATTCTATTGACTGCATGTAGAGGGCAAGGTTCCAGCTTCAAACGAATGGATTCTTCCAGACATAAGACCATGCAAAATACTAAGAGGCCTCTTGTATAAGACATACACTTTTTCTGTATATGGTACCTTGCAACAAAACATCATGTAACAGTTTGCAAAAAGGCACCAGGCCTTATTTAACATGTGAGATGCAGAGAAAGAAGATGACTTTCCTCAAGGTCAGACAGTGCGCTTGAATTAGAGCTCAGTGACAAATCCTCTGTTCTACCATTAGGTATCAGACAGGCCTGATAGTATGGAGCTGCAAAGGAACTCTAAGTTACTTACAGTGCAAAGCAAGATGCCGGTCTTGGATTTTAGGAACTCCTGGAAGACCTCTGTTCTGTCCTAGAGGATTGAAACAGAAAAATGAAAAGAGTGCTTATGCACATTACAATCTAACCTAAAGCAAATCAGCTAATGTAAGAATCTAACTATGCCTCATTCACTATAACATGTACAGCTTCAAAAGCAAAGGAATTGACTTCATGAGTTCCAGTCCATGGAAAAAAAAAAATAATCTATGGCATACAGGTGTAGTCCGAGGCAGGAAGGCACAGCACCTGGGATAACCCTGAATGCATTGGTCAAATCAAAGGAGCAAACACCTCTATGGTTTGCACAGAAGCATGGCCTGTGTATGTCAAAAACAAATAACTTTTATGTGCAGAGAAGATCCACAAGAGATTAGACAGCAGCAATAGAATAGACTGGACTATTTCAGATGGAAGGGGCCTACAATGAAGCACTGGCATATTGTACGGGCAACAGAGGCTTTTGTGAATGCAAGAAAAAGCTGGACATCTTCACTGCTGTCTGTCCAGCCACATGATGGGCAGCACAAGCCCATTTTGTTGACACAGTGATATAGTCACATCACAAGAAATCAGCCTCATCATGTGCCCAATGGGGCATGCAGACTGCCACTGGACTGACTGTGTAATTAATAAGTATCGGGGATGCTCAGCTGCACAGTTGCTCATGTGAACTGTTGTGAGACAAGTCTTCAAAGTAACAGGGCAGGAGAGATGAGACCTCAGCCAGAAACTCTTGCCCAAGGGGGCAGGAGACAGGTCTCCTAGGCCCTGCAGGCAGCTGCCACAGAGCTCCCAGGGCACCCTCCCATGGCCTTCCCACAAGAAAACGCCTTGTACTGGCGAGGGCCACCGAGGCTGCTGACACAGGGATGGAGGTCCTCCCTTCCCACAGGCATTAAGGCAGGCACTTCCCAGTCTTGCCCTTCACTGCTGGTCTGCACCAGCAGAATTCCCACAGCTCCCTCTTCTAACACAAGGTCGACCTGCTTTGTTGGTCCCAAAACCTTCCTAAGGATGCTCCACTTAGTTTAACTAACTACTTTGGGGTGTAGGTTTTTTTCTTCATAAAAGCAACATAAACTGATTCTCCAACCCACACTACTACTTTGGATAAAATCTCTGAGCATTAGTAACCCAAGGCCTCAGTGGCATTTGGTCTTCGCTTGCCAGTACCACCTAATCCACCTAGGTTCCCTGTCCTTACCTGTGGGAAACAACAGCACACTCACACTCCCTTGATCCGATTCCATTTACTGTTCTCCTTTTCAGAGCTCAGGCTGCCTCTGGCCCCAGAAACACTATACCCGTTTCCTTCCTCTTCCTTTTGCTTCCTCCTTCCAAAATATCCTTGTTTCCATGTTTCAAGCCTTCTTCCTCAGAGTTCTAGCTGGGGATTAAGTCAATGTCCTGCTATGTTGATGACATAGAAGAAACCTTATGTACTTGAATCCCAGCTAGAGGTACTGTTCTAGGAAGGAAGGGAAACTTGGGCCTTGCTGACACACTGAACCCTCTGCTGACAAAAATTAAAGAAGAGAGCACGCTGTATCTTGTTGACAATGACAGCAGCCGTGCTCAGCAGTACCATATGGGATCCACAATTTAGCTCCATTAATGCTCTTAATTTGAAGACATCAAGCACTAATTACACACTGGGTACTAAAAAGGCAAAACCCTTCCCCTGGTGCCAGCTACTTAGTGGTGTTCTGTTGGCTTAACAGCTGGTCAGGGTAGAGTTGGGCCAGACCAGGCCTGCTCACTCGCTCAGGCAGGCAGGTTGAGGAAAGGCCAGACTGCAGGGACAGCAAAGCACATGTTTCTGGTCTCCACAGGATGGGAATGAGTGAGAAAAACAATGGCTCTTCACCTCTTGCTTCATCAGAAGAGCTCTATTCATTTACCATCTCTGCTGCGCAGCTCAGAGTAGAGCGGTAAAACTCTCTCCATCACAGAACACAGGCAGGAGCAGGGGCTGAACTTTCAAGGGAGGTCTCTCAGCTATTGAGAGAAACACTGCAGCGACAGGTCATTTGACAGTCTTCTGGCCTCTCAGCTCGCTGTAGCAAGCTCCAGTCTCATCACCAAGGCCTATTCAGCTAAAACCTAGACCTATTTTGGGGTAATCATTGTTATATTGCTATTACTCCATCTCAGGGAAAAGAGCAGTCTGCCAAGACACTGTTCTTCAAAACCAAAGGCAAACTGCTCCATCCTCATCTAATGGGGGCAACTTATTGGGTAGTAATGTTTTGAGGCTTGGATGAGGTTTTTCTTTGGCATTAAAAGCTTGTCTTGACTGCACGAGAGAGAATCGTGGATATATAAATGGTTTAAGTGCGCCCACCGGGAATACTGAACGGCTACCTCAGCCTTCTGAAATAACACCTCTTGCCTCTTCAGCTGTGTTTTTCAGATATAGCTACCAAGGTACTTTTCAGAAGTGGGACAATATTCTTATTCTCATTAGCAGATGGAAGACTGAGGCCCCTAGAGGTGAAATGACTCTCTGTCCTCTCTTCTGCCCTCCTCCCCAAAATAACCACACAATAAATCATAGGGAATAAGGAATAAAACTGTGTATCCTGACATTGTGAGAATGCTTACTTCCTGTTCCATGTTGCCGTGCAGTCGTAGAAACTGTAAGCATGCAGAGGAGACAGATGAACTTTCAGGTTGTTTCAACTCTAGCCCTCCTGAAAGGACTTTTAGAAGGAGCTCATAGTAGAATTCCACTTGTTCACAGCTGGAGAAAAAGATGATCATCTTGTGGTGTTTTTCAAACTGCAAGATAAACAAGAAAATTGCACATGACCATTTCCACGGGCCTCTCCCAATTCCCTGATCCTTTTAAGATCTAGATGGCTTCCACTCCTAGAGATATGATTATCCAGGAAAGGATTACAGAGTTTGACACCAACTACTGAGTCCACAAAAGAAGTACAAGTACATGCTGCAGAGGTATCTCACTGCCAGCATGCGAGACTTAATAGCACCTCATCTCTCTTGTGGCTCCCTGCACACTAGATGCACTTCAAAGTCCTAGATCTAATCCACGCTACCCTTGACAGAGTAACAGATAAAGGAGGTAGAAAGGACAAAGGGCTAGTTTGTAATATAAATGCAAACAGAGTCTCACCTTGCATTTCTCAAGGATAAAAGCTGCTAGCGTGACAAGCCTCAATTTGCTGGGGACCATCATGACATACTGCTTGAGCTTCTCTGGAACAGCAAAGTTTTCCTGGTCCATGCAGTTTGGTGAACTACTGGGTTCTCTCTTCATTTGTGATGCTGGTTTGATCCCCTTCTGGATTTCATCTGCTATGGAAATGCTGACGGGATCATTCAAACTGATATCAGCCAGCCGTGTTACTCCTGAATCACAGAAAATTAAAAATACATGAAGTCCAGTCTGGGGTGTTGATGGGGAGGGTTCAAATAAAGAACGCCAACACACACAATTCCAGTGAAAAGCAGTAAGGAGCAAGGAACTAATGAGCCATGCCTCAGACACGACTGAACACTTCACAAACTTTGGTTCAGGGCTTAGCTGCTGCAGACTCCACCAAAAGCATCACAAGACTTTACTTCAGCCAACTGTGCTATTTTACATTATATAAATGTCCTGACCAGACAGAGAGCAATTGGCAGTCCTGTGTTTCAACCACGTATGTGGAAAAACCCCCACAGATCTTCACTCTATCAAAAGTGCAGGAGTCATGCGGCCTGGCTCAATTCTTGCCTTAGCAACTGACTTTCTGTGTGATACTGAGAAAATCTATAACCTACCTTCCGTGAGGGTGGCTGAGAGCAAGACATTCTGACGGGTCTCTCTCTCAGCGTTTAAAGCGTTGAGTATCACAGCTACATCCTTCTCAAAGCCCAGGTCCAAGATTCTACAAAAACAGCAGAGGTGATGAAAGGTGCTGTAGGAACGAATGAGGAGAAAGTCTTAAGGCTACATGAGCTAATTAGAAACAGGGGAAGTGCTAGAGCTGATCAGATCTTAGGTCCATCTAGCTTCATCTTCCACCTTCAGCTTTTGCCAGGGTCAGACATGCCAGAAGACATTGAGAGAACCTCTGCAATCAATAATTGTACAATAATCTGTCCAAAGGGGACGTTTCTTCCTCATCCCAAATATCTGGTGCTTGGCTGAGGCCACTAAGCATGAATCGTTTATGATCATGTGTGCACGCGCTCTCTCTTACTTTTAAAAAAATACTTAGTGAAGTATCGAATATAGAGGCAGAGGGTATCATAATTATTTTCCATAACTCAACACTCAGAAGTTTACCTGTCTGCTTCATCAATAATCAGCCACTGAGTGCGACGGAAATGAATACATTCTGTGGACTTGATGTGATCAACCAGGCGACCAGGAGTTGAAATGAGGATATTTATTCCTTTACGTAATCTGTTTAGGTTAAAAAATAATAATCCACAAACATCTAAACCAACAAAACAAACCCCCAAAACATACAGGTTAGCAGTAACTCTGGAATAGGAACTCACAGCGAGGAACTGGAATGTAAAGAGGAAAAAATCTTGGCCATAGTAAAATTAGCAGGCACAGCATTTTCTCACTGATTGAAACAGAAATTTCTTGCACAGCTAAATTTTATCCTTGGTCATCCCTGATAGGTATTGAGAGGCATACTCAGTGGTAAAGGCTTGGTGGAAAGAAATACTAGTAATATTAAAAAAATTGAAACCACCAAAGCTAGTTTTCTAACTGAATACTTTTTTTTACTGTCAGGAGTAAACTTCTTTTTGTGTATGCTTATACGCTTAGAAATGAAAATTCCATTTTGGATTACCAGCTTACAATTCAATTCTTGAAAAGGGAAAAGAAAGAGACTTTTAACACCAGGAAATCTCTTCTCCAGAAAGCAATTTCCCCCCTAACAAATACTGTAGACAGCACTCGGTGGTAAGCAAATACAGGTGTTTGTCAGAAGAGGGGAAAAAAAAATACTGACACAAGAGATCATCTTCTCAGAAGGCTCATCAACATTTTAGAAATAGATCCAACTGGGGGAAGTGAATACTTCCTGCTGACCCAGTCACTGTGCCTGTGTAAGATCCAGGGGGATCACAGCTTGATCCAAACTCACAATCCTCTCTCCCAGTAAGAAAAGCACTCTAAAGAAGAGTAACAGATAGAAAGGCTGGAGAGCAGAAGGACCCAAAATACAATTTAAGAAGTTGGCTTCCTACCTGGCTTTTTCCGATTTTCTCTTTTCTCCCCCCATTAGCACTCCAGGCACAATCCAGGCAAACGGCTACAGAAAGGAAAACCAAGACCAATATAGATTCTTCTTAAAAAAAGAGAAAAGCCTAATCCAAAAATTATGTTTCCTGGCAAAAAGAGAAAAGACTGGAGCTGCCAGCAGTGTGCATCTGATTTGATCTAACAGATACAGCCTACGTGCACTCTCTCACCCACAGCTACATATCAATAGCACCTTTAGTTCTAGCCATGTAACTTGCTTCCCACATCGTCTAGGAAGATAGAAATGCAATCATTTTTGCACCACTTCCAATCACATAATAATAATTCTTTTCCTTCTCCCCATGTAGCCTAAATGTTCAAAGACAAGCTACAATGCTATCTCTTCATCTTGCCTTTAAGCAATATCTTCCTGCGGCCAAGAAAAATCTAAGAAAAGCACAGGATCTATAAAGTTTATATATACATACACAGACCTCCACGCATGTGTCTGTGAACATTAAATGTCAGTCTCATTGATACTGGCAGGAGTTTTTGCCACTTACTTTAATGAGGTCCAACCCTTCATTGAATCCAGTATTGCCCAATATTTACAGGGGAGATAATCAAAGCACAGTACTGCCATTGCCTCACTCGAGAGGACATGCAGGACAGCAGCAGCGCACAGCTGGTAAGGATTGCACAAATGCGTGACTGGTAAATAGGCTTAAGTTCGCACGGGTCACTGCTTGCCAGAAATGCTCCAACAAAATAGTTTCTACAAAAAGAGTTCCTTTTTAAGGTTTAAAATAAGGAAAATGTCTAAGCAAGATCCATACAATATCAATTCAGCAGCTGGCATTAGAGTAATTGCATCAAGAGCAGCCCACTTTGCCTTCTGCTGTCAGTAATTACACAATCATATCACACCCTTCAGTTGTTCAGCCCTTCCAAGGTTCAGACAAACTAAATCTTCTGTGCTTTGGGTCACTATGACAAGTTTATACCGGACCTGATGGTTACTACACATTACATGTCACAAAGAAAAATTAAAGGGGGGGTGGGGTCTGTCAATCCAGACTTCATCCTATGAAGGATATCAAAAGTCCACTCATAATAACTTCTAGTTACTATGGAAGAAGACTGAAGTACTTTACACCTCAGCATGACACAAAAAATCTTACTTGGTAATTACAGAACTGAAAAAAGACTCGGAAAGTGCCTTATTATTTAAAAAAAAAAAAACAAACAGAGAGGGAGTGGGACTAGGGATCAGATAAATGATTTAGATACCTTCTAGGCCCATGGTAAGATACTCTGCCTCAATTAAAAGGAAAGCACTATCATTTAACGATTTTAAAAGCCTTCTAATTTCTCCAGCCATTCAACTGGCAAAGCAGTTCACCAAGTTCTACTCCCCATCTGAAACCCATCTGCCCAGTATTAGTTTCAGTAAAACAGTACGTGTTATTGTGAGAGTTTCCATTCATAACTCAGACTGAAACAATGGTAGCTACTTCGAAAACAAAACATTGTGAAAATCAACTATGCTTGTTTATGAAAACACGTGCAACTAAGGTGCCATAATTAATCACTTAGATGTTCATTTAATAGTTTAAAACATGCCACAGGAAAATCACACTTAAACGCACTTAAAGACAAGCAGATTTATCATTAAGTATCATGTATCTTGCCAGATGCTGGATTTCCTTCAACATCCAGTTGAATTCACGTGAATGAAGTTGTTTAGCATCCTACAGCAAGAGGCTCAAGGAATAAAAACACAGAGCACCGAATTCTTACCTTCAGTAGTTTCTGCATTGTATCAAAACTCTGGAGTGCAAGCTGTGGAAATCAACAGAAGAAAGTGAGCTCTGAAAAAGTCCTGGGACTACAAAACCAGACTATAAGCCCCTTTGGCTCAAAATTTAATATAATCTGGTTATGTATATTATCAGAATTCTAAATATGTCCTTAACTTTTCTTTGAGAAGCTGTGTATTATTTTATTTTCTTGCATAATCCTGCTTTTATCATCTTTGGACCCGTTCAAAAACCTTTCTACTGGTTCAGCTCCACAAGCCAGCTCCCAGGACAGCACTGACTTCTGCTGGCTTCTGTGAATGACCCGGGGAGAAAACAAGCTGAAGCCACAGAAAATTTTGCTTCACTTGAAGAGTAAAAGGGATAATGGTACAATTTCTGGAAGAAAACGAGTATGAAAAGGAAATGCAGCCCAGAGGTTAGTTATCTTCTGGCAGTCAGGGCAGACCACATTATTCCTTCACCTGACCCACAGAGCGATCATAACACTGGATCTTTCTAAGTCTCCATTTCCCAGTCAGATTTAACAGGTGGTATGTACAAACCGTACAAACCTTGCAAACCTGAGTGTCTGGTCAGTAGGAAGCATTTAGCTGTTGGGTTTCATGTGCTGTTTGATAGCCATTTCTGCTGTGGCAATGAAGAAGATTGAGAAACGCTATGGTGCCACCCCGATTCATCCACGGAATCAGTACGTCAGCAGGGCTTAGTTATAGGAGTAAAACTATTTTAAATGCTCTGACTACACGTGCTACGTACTATTATTTGCCAAGCTCTCAAGGCAGGCCATTGCTTTCAATACAAAGTAAAAGTAATGCCAACTGTAATTACAAATTATCTTCAAAAGTACTCTCAATGGCAGCCCTTTAAACAAGCTTACAAACACTTTCTTACATGCTTAGTGTTCCTACAGCATCCTAGAGAGGCAGTAAGTTTGCTTCTGTAAAAATTTGAACAGCTTCAGAGCTTTCTCTTTTCACAGAACTGAGCTGAGATATTGCACTGCAGGTTGCATAAAACATTGTGCCCAAACTAGATACCTGCAACCAGTTCTCCATATGGAAGTTATTACCTTTTGACATGCAAAAAAGAAAAAAAAAAAAAAGGTTGATACCATCCTCTGAAATTGCCTTTGCAATTGCAAGTAATATAAACCAAATAGAAGAGAGTTCAGTGGAGAAATCAACTCTTGGTAGCCTCATCTTCAGCATTCACTTATGGATTTGAAAATAGGGCTTTGAAAATGAAACATAAAACCCCACACATTTGCAAAGCTGATTTCATTGGTTTTACTCAATGGCCTGTGTGAGCTAGGCAAGCTTCTCTCTTGCATGCACTGAGCTAGAGAGTTTCTCCAGTCTTCCCAATTATTTCCCACTGCATGAGGAAAACGTAAGAGATTCCTTCTTTCTTACTTTGGTATGGCACTGAATAAAAATGACAACAGGCATCCACAAAGCAAACGCTTTCTGTGAGGGCAAGATCTGAGTAAAAGGACAGACAACATTTCCTAAGACAGTCCCTGGTGGACCGACATCTACACAGTAAAAATCAGTGTTCATAAACACACAGATTGAGAAAGAAAAAACGCCACCTACCTCTCTTGTTGGGACTAATATGAGTGCATAAGGCCCATCGCTGCGCTGCAAACAGAGAAGACAAGAGGTCGACTAAGAAGAAGGTAGCACTGATACACAGAGCAATTCCGCTTCTGTTAGTAGGTGACCAAGTGAATTCTGAAGGGTTTTGTACACAACAGTTTGGGGTACTCCCCCCCACAGCCATTTTAAAAAAACCCCATCTACAGTCTTTCAAATATCAAGACTGCATTGCCTTCTTTTTCCTGCTTGGAGACCTACTCACAGTCATACCCAACATTTTATTCCATAGACATATTGTTTAACTCTTGTATTTCTGAGTTGCAGAAACACTCTCATGTTTGATGCACAGCAACAATCTGTAGGTAGCAGCTGCAGAAAGTAACAGTGCAGGATGGGCTGGAAACATTTCAACCCATAAGGGAAGTCAGGGTAATCTCTTTCCAAAAAACTCACAAGAGATGGCAGATCCGCAGCAGTATTTTTTGGTCAACCAGACAATCCAAACTGGGAGCGATTATCAAATCTCCCTCCATGTCAAAGATCAGAAACTTATTACTCCTAAAGGCACGGCAGTAGCCTTTGTTTTCAGTCCTCCCAGCTTCCAAGCCATTGGCTCTTCTGTGCTCTACCTTCTCCAAACTTTGCAATTTAGCCTATTTATCTGCTGCACGAAGCAACAGGGAATTCGTAACATTGTTCCTGTATCATCTGTATCCCAACAGTACAGGAGGACCACGTAAGCCCCATGCACAAATAAGAGACTGTTTGACCTTTGCATCAAGAAAAGGCAGGGATGACTAAGTGATAAGAGCTGGATTTCATTTTTATTAATCTTAATATCAAAAGCAGATATATTTAATTCTAATGCACCTACCTGTATTTTGGATTCCATTCCTTGCAAAGACTGTACAAGTGGAATCCCATAGGCGAGAGTTTTACCTTTTTAAAAGAGAGAAAATTGGAAGACTTTCCATCAAAAAAAAATGGCGGAATTACAACACTGCAGCCAATTAAAATACCATTCATCTTTCCATTCTTAAACCGAGGTCAGAGTCTGGAAAAGTTTTAATTACATAGAAAGTTTCCAGAACGGAAGATTGACAGGCAATTCACCAAAGGGTTAAATTAAAAAAATGAGACAGTGGTATCCCACTAAGACCTATCTAAATAAATGTCCTCAGGCCCCCAAGGAAATGAGACATCCAGACAGAGTTTGCTGTAGAGCAGGCACCTAAGTTTGGATGGTGAGAGTGTGTGCTGCTCCGCTCTGCTGGCCTCCTGGATCTGCATCCCCAGCACAAGCCTTGGAATAGGCCCACATGCAACGGCTGGCAGCTGTACACCAACACCCAGTCCCACCCCTGCATCATTACTGAAGTTTGCACAGCATCTGTCTGTGTCACAGCTGTCCCCTGCCAGGCTTCCCAGCCTGTCACTTCCATGAGCTGTACCGGGAACGTGAGGTTTTGGCGCTGTATTTGGGATCCAGCTTAATACCCCCCAGGAAAGGAGACTGACCTGAACCAGTCTGAGATCTCACAAGAGCATCTTTGCCTTGCAGGAGCACAGGAATTGTTTGCTTCTGAACGCTGTGTAACAAACAAAACAGGTTAGGAAATACGAACGCAACACAGGATACAATCCTAAGGTTTTAACCTAAATGACTGTTTCAAAGCTGTTTACCCCAAATTCCATGCATTTATCTCTGCTGTGTAGCTACATCAGTAAAGGCGATTTCTAAGGGAAGTCTCTAGATAGGCATCAGATGTGATAAATTGAAAACAGCTAGTTTTATGAGTCAAGTACCAAATTAGAAGCCCAGACTCCAAGGTTCCATCTACAGCTGTGAAAACTGACTTACTGTGTCACAGTAAGTAATAACTAACAAGTTATTTCTCATCCCAAATTTTGAAAGCAACAAACCCTACGGCAATTGGAACAGCTTACTGGGTACTCTGGTCTTCACAAACCAATTACAAATAATGAAACCGTCATAGATGATTGGCTTTAAGGGGGAGTGACATATGAATTTGCTTACCTGGTCATGCTACTTATCTTCAGGACGTTGTTTATTGTGGAGATCTAGAGAGACAATAAAGAGCAGTAAACAGGTTTTGTTGTGAACTGCTCCTTTTGTTACTTTCTGCAGTATAAGACAGAGCAAAAATCAGAAGACTGATACTTATTCTCTACGTTACTGGACTGGGGCAACCGGATGTAAAAGTTTCCATGTCCTCAAAATACTTCTTAATTAATCAGAATTACACTACTGCTGGTACCTCATGAACTATCTAACTTGTTAAAATACTGCACTCCCAAATAGTTTTCTGTGCTTTTTTGGTATTACAACTGCAAACAGTGAAGGGTGCTGGGACACCCTTTTCGGGGACAGGTCAGGACACCAGCCAGCACGTTGAGCTATGAGACTACAACAACATCAGGCAAAATACTGGCACGCCTGTCCAAGTCCCCAGGAATAAAGGTGCATCTCTCAGCTCTCTAACCTGCTCCCCACCCAAAAAAGAATGTTTCAAGGGACACAGCCTTCCCGCCACTCACCAGATGCGGATGGAGGTCCAACTGGCTAAAACAATCGGTAGTGAAAACATCTTCTTGCACCTGCTGCACCGCTTTTCTGAGTTAGGGGAAACAAACCAAAACAAAGCACATGCTGTGGTTAAAAATGATACAATAGTTCACTATGTCAACAGCAATGAAAGTACTTGTACCAAGCAACTACTTTGCCCCAGCAAGGGAAGAATTCAAGACACTGAATTCAAGGCACTAAAAAGGTTTGGTTTTTTTTTTCCTCCTGTTTGTGTAAAATACCTGTGAATTTCTGGGATATCGGGGTTGTTTCTAAACAGGCTGGACGTCTTAATGAAAGGTTTGGGTTTCTGGCTTTCATTTCGGTTGTCAGTCAACTGCTTCTTAGAAAGAGGTTTTTGTGATGAACTTCCCTTCTCCCTGACGTCCGCTTCCGAAGTGCATTTCTTGAAGGTGTTTATTGACAGCTTACGTTTACGTTTCAACGGTGGGTTTCCATGTGGTGACTGGAGCTTTCTTTTTAGAGCACTAGACTGCTTTAATGTTAGAAAACAAATCAAATAGCAAGAATCATTAACAACTAACAACATGATACCACGCTGAAAACAAACATCAGCCCACAGACATATCCCTTATTTTCAGAATGCCCTACCCTATGACTAAAGAAATTAAGTTTGATTTTTGTAGCTTCCTACTCTTAACAGATTCACCACCACGCCTGAGACCTCTGAACACTACTGAAATGCAAAGAGAAATCTAAACTCATCTCTAAAGGATTTCATGTGGCTTCTCCAGTAACTGAGCAGAACACGCTTTCAAAATCTCTCTGAAAAGCTCTGCAAATCTCCTGATTCCATTAAAGCCATCCCTGTAGGCTTCCTTCTTCCTTGGGCAGGAGGCATGGCCTGTACTTCACTCCAACTTATGCTTCTGCCAACTTCCAGCATTTCTGAGCTCTTTATTTCTTCTTCTGCAGCAATCAGTTTATTTTACTGATCTTCCAATCATCTTAAGAGAAACTTTTTCTCTACCCATATCCTTCCAGGAACAGTGAAGAAGAAAATTAAATTTAACTTCCTTTGGTCCCCAAAGCCCTTCAATATCCCTCAGCCCTTTTTCCCTAAATTTGCTTTTCCCAACAGGATTGCAAAAGTCCTGAATCGCGTGAAATGCCAACACAATCTCGCTCCCCTTTTTTCTCTCTCTTCTCCACTCCTAGTTGCACACTCTGGTTTTCTGTCCTCCTAGGAACCACGATGTTCTCAAGCTCTATTACTTTTTTCACTTGTTTCTTGTCATTTTTGGTAACCAATCTCTTACCACCAACATTCACATTCAGAAAAATGATGATGGTGCTGCCCTACCTCGAAGCACCCACTGTAACCTGGGTAAATCCTACCAAAGACTTAACTCTCATGTGTTTTTGCGCAATGTTTTAAGAACGATTTAAAGATGGAGAATAATAATTGAAACAACCCAGAATTACTGCAATATCAACTTTGAAACTGAAAAAGTCTATTTAACCCATTCTGGTTCGCCTTTCCTTATGAGAGCCAGGCACTTATTCCGGCAGCTCATGCCGTCCCCACAAGTAGAAGTTTAAAATACAAGACATCCCCTCCCTGGCAGCATTTCAAACATCCCCAAGGAGGCCGAGGCCTGTCAGAGCGTTGCCCACAGCCTCACCAGCCAGCCCCCGACAAGCCAAAGGAGGGCAGGAAGGCTCAGAGCGATCCCACAGCAGCCCATCGAGCGGGATCAGCCCATCGAGCGGGATCAGCCCATCGAGAGGGATTAGCCCAGCTCGTCCCCGCCGCTCTCCCCCGCCCTGCCCGGGCTTCCCCTCCACAGCCCCGTCTCCCTGCCGAGCCGCCCCGCGCAGCCATCAGCCCCGTTTAGAGGGGAAAAAAGCCAAAAAGCTCCATTTAATAACTTTTCAGACGCTGCCCGCCCCGCTGCCCGCGGCTCCCCCGGGCCAAGCCCAGCCGGTGCCTGCCCCGGTCCAGTCAGGGCAGCCACCAGGACCCGGGGCCGAGCCCTCAGGTTGCCCCGGCCGCACCTACCCGGCGGGGGGCGCTGGGGGCGCCGGGCCCGCGGCCCCGCGGCGCCGAGCTGAGGTTGAGGAGCAGCGACCCTTCC
>VXBO01005456.1:458062-508572 GCA_013400135.1 Rhinoptilus africanus | reverse complement strand
GCTGCTCCTGCCCCGCACGCCCCGTTTGATGCCTTTTGAAAGCACAAGGGGGGAAGAAAACCCATAAATAGCCCAGTAATGTCAGGGTGCAACATGATCCGGTGTCAAGTGGATTTCAGGGGTTCTAACGTTTAGCCGTTTTCCTAAGAATCATTTGAACTCCTGGACAGGACAGTTATTTCAGGACAATTTTAAGTAGAAATCTCTCTTGGTTTGCTACTGAAGCTGGAATGTTTTTGCAGCAGGGATTCTTTGGGACTTTTGTGCCTTTGACGCTCCTTAGCACAGAGAGGTGGCAAGTCTGGGTCTTTACCTTGTGAAATAATAACTCTCTTGTGGTGGATCTGAATGTTTTTTCCAGAACAATGCTGAGAATATGTAATAACTTGATTTGAAATACTGAGTGATTTACAGTTTGAACATTAAGCCAGGTACCTTTAAGTACACACTTGAGAACAGAAGTATGAAAATAGGCTCTTTGATTCAGCAGATAGATATTCAGTAGCCGAGAGTCAAAACTATACAAATTCAGGCCAACAATGAAGCTTATGTCTTATTTAAGAGTGAGGTTAATTAGCCATTGGAACAGCGTAGCATAAGTTGTGACAGGAGATGCTCTGTTTCAAGTGGCAATTAATTCTGGGAAAGTCTTCCTAAAAGTTCCACAAGTGTTTTAAAAGTTCTTTTTGTTACCTTTCAGGTTGGTCCAAAAAAGGAGGTAGCAGAATGTAAGGAAAAGTTCGCCAGTTCAGTGGATCCAACGGTTAGCCAAACTTTCATGCTAGATCGAGTATTCAATCCCGAAGGAAAGTCCTTGCCGCCAATGCGAGGATTCAAGTATTCCAGCTGGTCACCGCTGGGCTGTGACGCCAATGGAAGGTGCCTCCTCGCAGCTTTAACCATGGACAATCGGTTGACCATCCACGCAAACCTCAACAGACTACAGTGGGTGCAGCTGGTGGACCTGACAGAAATCTATGGGGAGCGTTTGTATGAAGCCAGTTACAAACTTTCTAAGGCTGACACTCCCAGGGGAGAACTAGGAGACTTCTCGGAATTTCAGCGGCGGCACAGCATGCAGACGCCAGTGCGCATGGAGTGGTCAGGCATCTGCACCACTCAGCAGGTTAAACACAATAACGAATGCCGGGATGTCGGTAGCGTGCTCTTAGCAGTACTCTTTGAAAACAGTAACATTGCGGTTTGGCAATTTCAGCTTCCGTTTCTGGGTAAGGAATCAATTACTTCTTGCAATACCATAGAGTCTGGAATAAATTCCCCAAGTGTGTTGTCTTGGTGGGAATATGAACATAACAACCGAAAGATGAGTGGACTTATTGTAGGGAGTGCTTTTGGACCGGTTAAGATCCTTCCTGTCAATCTAAAAGCAGTCAAAGGCTACTTTACGCTGAGACAACCCGTAGTCTTGTGGCAAGAAATGGACCAGCTACCAGTGCATAGTATCAAATGTATTCCTCTTTACCACCCCTACCAGAAATGTAGCTGTAGCTTAGTGGTGGCTGCAAGAGGAGCTTATGTGTTTTGGTGTCTCCTGTTGATATCTAAAGCAGGTCTGAACGTCCATAATTCCCACGTGACAGGGCTTCATTCTTTGCCTATCGTATCTATGACTGCAGACAAACAGAACGGCACGGTGTACACGTGCTCCAGTGATGGAAAGGTAAGGCAGCTGATCCCTATATTCACAGACGTTGCTTTGAAGTTTGAGCACCAGCTGATTAAGCTCTCGGAAGTGTTTGGCTCTGTCAGGACTCACGGAATAGCTGTTAGCCCGTGCGGTGCGTACTTAGCAGTTATTACGACAGAGGGCATGACTAACGGTCTGCACCCAGTTAACAAAAACTACCAAGTTCAGTTTGTAACCCTTAAGACTTTCGAGGAGGCAGCTGCGCAGCTCTTGGAATCCTCTGTTCAGAACCTTTTCCGGCAAGTGGACTTGACGGACCTTGTACGCTGGAAAATTTTGAAGGATAAGCATATTCCTCAATTCTTACAGGAAGCACTGGATAAAAAGATTGAGAGCTGCGGTTCTACTTACTTCTGGCGGTTTAAGCTGTTTCTCCTGAGGATTTTGTACCAGTCAATGCAGAAAGCTCCCTCAGAGGTTATGTGGAGACCTTCACACGAGGACGCAAAAATCTTGATATCGGATTCCCCTGGGCTGGGCAGCACTGAAGATGATCAAGAGGAAGGAACTTCTAAACAAGCCAGCAAGCAGAGCCTATGTGACACAGGCAAAGGTATGGACATAGATGACACTGCAGAGGATTCTCTTCCTCAGTCAAGTGACATAGGAGGCCGCGAGCCAATGGAAGAAAAGCTTCTTGAAGTACAGGCACAAATTGAGGCAGTAGAAATGCACTTGACACGAGAACACATGAAACGGGTGTTGGGAGAAGTTTATCTACACACATGGATTACAGAAAACACCAGTATTCCCACCAGAGGAGTCTGTGACTTCTTAATGTCCAATGATGGCTATGATGACAGAACAGCACGAGTAAGTGCACCTCTATGCTCTGGGGATTTGGTGTTACAAGTGACTTCTTTCTCCCCCCTCCATATCTGTCACGACAATACAACTTAGGGGTGGGAAAGAGAACGGTAATCATGTCATCCTTGCCAGTCAGCTTCTGTAGAACAGACAGCTCAAGTTGTCCTTCCTTGAAATTACGGAGTAGGAGGGAATGTACATACAGGTGTTGAAATTTGGATCCGGTACAATAAAGAATAAGTATGCCTGGGCTTTTGCCGAACAAGGGAGAGGACCACAGCTATTCTGCTGCTGTTGGTGGATTTAGAACTTGCACTGATTGAGGGGGATGTTTGTTTTCATGGCTAAGCTTAATCAATCTACCATCTCTACAAAACTAAACTTAGGTATTTCCCATAGATAATATATCTGTAGTTTTAATTTTGAGAGTTGCAGTATTACTTCTTAAAGTGTTTATAATTGACAGTACTGTGACAGTTCAGGTGGTACCTCAGGTCTTGTCATTGCTCCCTGAGCCTCCAGCGGAAAGATCAGTCACGGAGGTTCAGAAAGTGATTGTGTTTTAAGACTTAGATCCAGTGATTCAGAACTTTATGCAGGACTTTCAATTAACCAAGCTGACTGAATGTCTTTATTATACATGACTTGAGCCTTCGGGCACGCTTGCACTTACTGAACTATAATAAATAAGCATAACTGAATGCTTTGCTATGCCAGGAACTCTTCCCAAACTTGCAATACTCCCTATCAAAAATAAAAGTATAACTACAAGGATAGTATCCTGACTATTGCAATGCATAGAGTAAGCATCTGTGTCAGGAAATAAGTGATTAGTGCACTAGGCAATGAAGTTTTCTCAATATAGACATTGGTCAAAGGAAGCTTCAGTGGCAACACTTGCCATCAGCCTCCCAGCTCTTAAGACTTGATGACAAGAATGTCTCAGATGTCTCTGTACCTCTTTGTACGAGCAGAGAGCAGTTCTTTGCAGTACCCAAGCTCTTAAATCGCGTGAACTCTAGAAATGAACCTTTACATTGCATCCAGAAAGACAGAGGAAGGAAGCACATTTCCATTACTGATGTAGTGAGGTGTTCTCTTTGCTAGACTTATAACCAAGCAGGCCACGCGGCACGGCCGTCAGTCATTCTCTAGGCGAGTATTCTGGCAGAACTCCTGTGTTTTTCTAGCATCCAATTACTATGAATTGAAGTTTTGAGAGGTTGCTTTTCTTATCTTGTAACAAGATTCTTGTTTTTATAGTGATTAAAAGCTGACTTCCAAATTCTATTTTATCTGTTCAGTTTGCTGTCACATTTTAAAGGTCCTTGGGATGTGTTTTATATCTATTGAAATGTCAAAGACAAATTTGATCACATAAATGTTCTACTATAAACATTATGTATACTCTAAGATGACTGCTGAAGACATGCATCCAGGTAATTTCTGAACAGGATTTTTTTTCAGCACGTCCATTGTGATGGACATGCAAACATGAAAGCATTTCTGTAATGGTCAGTGGCATCCTCTAAAGTGGTATTTCTTCAGTACTTTTTAAATTTGCAAGTAGCTTAACATAACACTATTGCTCTTAAATTCTGTATCCCTTTACTGCGGGACAGAAATCTTTAGGAGATGACCATAAAATGAGGCTAAATCAATACTTATCGATGTATTCTATTTCTTATGCTTCTATTTCTTCGAATTCAGTGAAGAGCATAGATCTTGAATCCTGTATCGTATTCTGAGACCACAATACCCTGAAAGAAGTTTCCACCTTTCAGTAGGCAGCTGTCTTGCTGTAAACAATGCTGACTGCTCTGTATTCCCAGGTGCTGATTGGGCATATCTTAAAGAAAATGAACAAACAGACTTTTCCAGAGCACTGCAGCTTGTGTAAAGAGATCCTGCCATTCACTGATCGCAAACAGGCAGTCTGCTCCAATGGACATATTTGGCTCAGGTAATTGGTTCTTAAAAGAGTTTTTTGCCCTCCTCTGGATAATTTAAACATACTTAAATAGCTAACCTAACACGCTTCCTAGTGTTGGAGTAAAAAGTCATGAAGCATGTTATCCATGCTGCAGTTAAATGCAATTTTTGCTGGCTGTTATCTGCCCTCTTCCGCGAGAGAGAGGGCACTGTAGGTTGGATTTGGTCCTCTTACCAGTACACACTTTTTTCTTCAAGCAGGGGGAGGGTGGGGGCAAGAAAGTAGAGAAAGTAGGGGGAGAAAGTAGGCAAGGGAAGACCAAGCACAAATCATCCTTTGGAACAGCACACGAAGGAGGGTTTGGTCTAGCTACTTCAGCATTTGAAAACAAAGTAATTTAACAAAAAATGATTAGAAACAGCCACATTGAGAAGTCAGACCAGTTCTGGAGCATCTAGAAAAGGAAGTCTTCCAGTATCACTGTGTCAGGTATGTGGTGATTGTCCCTGGAGACTTGGCAAATCAGTAGTTTCTCACAAAGACAAACCTTTGCCTAAGATATGATGTGCTAGTTTGGCAAAATAGTCATTGCCTTACAGACACCGTGCTTCTTCCCCAGTGCAGTAACCCTCGAGCTTTTCACCTCTTCTACTGTATGCTAAAATTTTTTGGCCAATGATGAAAGTTTTTTCCAATGGTATATTGATTTTTGGCCTTTTTCATTTTTGTGACCATATATAATTGGGTAGACTTGTGAAATTTCATTTACCTGAAATAATAAATTATTAATTTTCATGTTTAATGTGTCACGTTACTGCCCTTACTGTCGGCAAGGAAGGTCTGTTGGGAACAGAACTCAGCCTCCAGTCAGGGAGTAGGAGCAGCTCACAAAAGGACACAACGGAACTCCAAGCCTCTCGATAAAACTACTTGTCCTTTCACAGGTGCTTTCTCACCTACCAGTCCTGTCAGAGCTTGGTGTACAGGAGGTGTTTGCTTCATGACAGCATTGCACGGCATCCAACCCCAGAAGGTAAACTGTTCCTGTCCAAAAGGGGCAGGATTATGTATTATTAAGTTTTATCTGCAAAATGACTTGAATTTATTTCACTGACTTTTCTAGGCAGTGGTCATGTGAAGTACTTGTACTCTGCATTTCAGTGTGCCCTGTTGTTGTCCATGCATTAGTGGCTTACAAAATAGTGACTGCAGAAATTAATTTATAAATACTACATTTTAGTGAGGGTTGGGTAAACACATAATCTGTGCTGGAGCGCTACAACAGTTAGCTTATATTCAAGATTAATAAATTAGCATCCGGTTCTGCAAGAGCTGAGGGTCATTGACATTCTTTTTCAGTGCAAGCTGTAGCGATCCAGCACAGGTTAAGAAATAGTTGTCACCTTGCTGGCTTAGGTCCCAAACCTGCCATGAGTAAGTACATCATTCAGAGCCAATAATGGCAGGCTGGGGGTCAGTCAGCCTTTTGGCTTTGCATTTTCAGAGTTTGAGGAAGGACAAGCTGTGCAAGAAAATTGTTTTCTTCACAACTGGTACACTTAAAAAAAAATCATGGAGCACTCTAGCGTTTGTCTTAAAGTGTAGGTGATACTTTTCCTTTCCCCATAATATGTGGGTATTCCAGTCAGCACTACGGATCAACCACAGAACTTAAACCTCTGTGGAGAGAGGGTATAAACTTCATTTCCTTATATTAGAGAGGGACAAAGAAGCAGGAACTAAGGACTGTGAAGGATCTTATGTGAAGGATCTAATTTCAGTTAAGAAAATGAGAACGCTGCATTTGTGGCATGGTGATCCTTTACATTTTTTTTCCTATGTAGCTATTTAGATGAGTATGTAATATAGCATGGACTGTTTCACCTTAATTTTGTCCCCTACTGAAGGAGGATTTAAACTGGTATTACTTAAAATTTCAAGATTGAAACAGAGTTGGATTCCTCTGAACTCTCAGTTAATCCAGCATGGTGAATATATGCAAACTGTTTCAGGATTACTATTTAGTTTGTCCACCTTAGACGTCATTCCTGTGTTCATCTCTACCTGCAGCTTTAAACAACTTGTTTTCTTATTTGCAGATCCTGAATGGATCAAGAGGTTATTGCAAGGACCTTGCACATTCTGTGATTCTCCTGTGTTCTAGAGAAAAACTACGTAAAGATTGAAAGTATTTTCTCTACTGCATAAGCTCCCTTCAGTCTCGAAGGATACCGAGCACAGGAATACAGACTTAACTGGAGGGGGAAGACATTGTCCACAGCCCTGTATATAGAACATCAGAGGTACTAGAAACTGCTTAAGTCCAGAGCCCGTTCCATGCTCCAGAAACAGGAGTACATCTGGAAAAGCGAGTGTATAAAGCGGTTTGGAAATGCACCCCATTGAAGCATCATCAGCTGGACATGCTTCCTCTTACTGAAAGGGAACTGAAGTCTTAAGCACGCGGTGTGGACTGTCCTTTCGGCCCGACAACCGTGCGATTCCCCAAAAGCTAGGATGGGAACAGCGGAGCTGCCTCTTGAATGGTCTTGGTGGGTAGAGAAGGCTTCAGCTTGTAGTGCTCTCATTTGCTTTTTAACAAGCACTGGCACGTGCTGCAGAATATTAAACTATCCAAATAATTTGTGGTTCTAATTTCTTGCAGAGTGAAGCATATGCCAGTTACAGCCATATGAAAGAAATTGGCCATTATATTAATTTCACTTAAAGTCTAGAAGAATAACTGCCTCTTAACTGTTCTAAAAGTATTGCAGTCAGAAGGGTAATGTTGGCTGCCTGGGTCAAGTATGGATCAGTAAGAATAATTTTAAAATGTAATAATTATTAAACTAATTGCAGTTAGATTAAACACTAATATATATATAATTTCCAATGCTCTTAAGTCTCTTTCCCCACTTTCTTTTTCTGAACTAAGTTCTAATAACTTCCTAGCTTTTGCCAATGCACATGCCTTTTGTTTCACTTAACCCTCTACCAACAGGAATCGTGTTTTCCAGCATAACTCAGTTACCAAAACCACTGCCAGTTGACCCTATTTTCAGTTGAATTGTATGGCAAACTTCTGTAAAACTCAATTACTGTATGAGGGAGACTCTCAACTAATCACTCCCAGCTGACAGTTTCTCTTTTCATAGTAATGCATAAAAAAAAACCCAAACAGAACAGCCCAAACCCAAACCCCAGCATGGCAAACATGTCATAGTAAAGTTTCCACAGGTGGTCGTGGAGTCTGGTGAAGCCATTCTTGTATAACCCTGACTTTCTCATCAAGAGATTCCTAAATACGCCAATGATGTAGCATGGCCGAGCCCAGAAATTTATTCTGCCTTTTAACTGTCCTATCAGAAAAGCCCACCTTTCTCTCTTTGGCATCCAGTTCCCATGGGAGGCAGGAGTATCCTTTTCAACTTCCTATGCAGTGTTAGAGGAATAATACCTCCAAAACGTGTACAGTTATTTGGTGCAGTTTGTCTTGTTAACTTCAATCCATGTCGTCAATTCAAAGTTTATGTATTTACATTCTTCAGAGAACCAATCTGGACGCTGGGATGTGTTGCCCTGTTTGTGATTCATGACACTTCTAATTGTGTGTGAAGTCCTCTATAGCTATTTGAGAAATCAAGGAATTGTCCTGACAGTATCAGTCTCCAACGATGCATGTGTGGCTCGGTGCTTAAGTTTCCTTGATTCAATGACTATGCATATTTTCTTAACGTTCCTTCACCTTTAATAGGAGCAATTTTTTTTCCAGCTAACATTAAAACACGTCAGCTGTCCTTACTATTCAGTGTTTCATGCATTAAGCATGATAGTGCTTTGAGAATAATATTAATATAGTAGACTAGAACAGCAGAAGCACATTCATCTGTACAATAATTAGCCTTGTTTGTAAATATCCTTGGAAGTGATACCATAATTGTATTAAAGAAATGTTTAGTTTTTTATTGCTGTGCATTGAAAATTGAAATTACTTCAGTGTGTCTGCAAAGAAAGAAAAATGTAGATTGTGATAGCATCTAGTAAAACAAAGAGTAACCTCAACACCTGACGTGTGCGTAGTGTGGGGCCAGGTTCTGTACCTGGGGCAGCATTTATCTTCTCCTTCCCAGCGGTAATGGGGTTTGGGAGGAACAGAACATCCCTTTCCAGTCTGAGCAGAACAGGTTTATTCATGCTGGTAGAGAAAACATTTCAAGTGGAAGCTGCAAGTCCTTGTGCAGGCAGCCCTGACCAGTTCAACACCAAGTGCTCAATTCAGAAATCCACCCGACTCTGGAAAAGGCAAGAGCTCTCCAAAACCACGTGTAAGTCCTTGTAGAAAAAAATGCAAAGAGCATTTATTTGATATTGGCTTAGAGACTGTAATAATATCCTGATCTGCTGAAACGTTTAAGTGTGGCTGACCAAAAAGTTCAGCGCGATATCGTTAGATGAACTCCCGGTGATTACATCTAGCAGTTACCTTGAATTTCCCTGGACTGAGTTTTAATGCTTTAGACACATAGAAGCTCTAGTACACCTGGCATTAATGTTTATTTTCCTTGTCTTTCAAGGCAGTAGGCACTCAGTATACCATTGCCAGTTTATTTAACCTGGTTTATGACTGCTGGGAGAATGGAATTTTAAAGCCAACGGTGTCGGCTTTGTCTGCATGCCAGTGGAGATCCTTTAGCACAAAGCTTTCACTCCTCACCCTGACCCATTCACAACAGGTAAAGAGGTACTGTGATTTAATTTTTTTTTAAACCGTCACTGATCCCTAAGTGTATTTTTATCTAGTGTAGGCTTGACTAGTACTGCACACCTCAGACCAGTAACATTTAACCTCTGATGCTGATCTGACTGGATTTTTCTGCCCAGCTAACAGCTGAGACTTCCTTCAGGAAATCCTTTATCTGTCTTGGACTCACGACTCTCAGACTGGG
Organism: Rhinoptilus africanus; assembly: GCA_013400135.1. Classification (NCBI taxonomy): domain Eukaryota; kingdom Metazoa; phylum Chordata; class Aves; order Charadriiformes; family Glareolidae; genus Rhinoptilus; species Rhinoptilus africanus. Next base: position 499,178 of record VXBO01005456.1, on the reverse strand, counting down.
AATGTGGAGGTTAGTCCCGCTCCTGTTGGGGCACCGTAACAACCTGCAGGACTGCAGTGGCGCCTCGATGCGTTATCCCTCACCTTGTCTTAATCAAATCCCTTGCTTTCATTCCAGCCAGGGCAGGCAAGCGGGTGAGGAGTGTGCGAGCACCTGCTGCCAGATCCTCACGCTATCGCGCCACTAACAGAGCTGCCTTCTCAAACTACTGCGTAGTCGAGCTATCCAGTATCAAGGCCCTGTCTGTTTTGAGAAACGCATTCAAAGAACAAACCCCACAAAGTCATTTTTTTCCTCACTAAGGTTTTGCCCCGACTTTTGTGAGATGTCTCAAACAAGTGAATAGTTAAAGGCTCTTTTCTGATAGCATTTAAGATTTGCTGCTCATGCCAAGGACAGGAGTTTATCCCTCCTCCATTGGGACGAAGAAATTCAGGCTAATCCAGGTTCAATGGATAACCAGATCAGCTCTGGACTGTGCAGCTGCTTAGTGCCTTGGTGCTAGATGCCATTGTTGGAACTAAGGTGAACGTCTGGGGTCATGAGGACCCTGTCCTGAGTCTCCAAACTACACTCCTGCTCTGGAACTGGTGACAGTGGAACTCGTTGCTGCCTTTTACTCCGTTCAGCTGTGGCTTGGGGACTTCATCATTCAGCCATCACCATCCTTTCCTTTTGTATGTTCCCCCATCCTATTAATCCTACTGTAGATTTCTAGTGAGGAAATAAATACTATGGTTGCTAATGCATACAGACAGGCAATAAATATTTCCCTGATTGTCTTAAAACTTACCAGGTTTTCTACTGGCAATGTCCCATCAGTGATCACGGGCAGCATACCACCATTTATTCTATCCTCACTAAGGGTTTCTTGACATAAAAGAAATGAATGCAAATATTTAGAGTCTTAGTTAAAGGCTGTCCTTTATCAGTGTCCAAAATCACACTTGTCCTGTTACGCCCTAAACTAACATTTACAGGAGACTTGTTTGTAAAGTTTAGTTTCTCAAATACAGAGCCCTTCCTTTAGGAGTTGCCCAGTCTGGGAAGCAGTGGCCAGCCTCGCAGGCATAACTGCTGGTGGCTCAGTTGCCACCTACGGGTCCAGCATCAGAGAGAGGAGGAGGAAGAGAGCTCATCCCTTTAGAGCCTCACCGTGGAGCAGCCGGGGGTTAATCACTGTTGCTCTTTTGACAACATCTGAACTTTGTGGGTGAGACAGAGGTGCAAGGCCAGGCAGATGTGGCTGTGGAGAGAGTATCTTCAAGGGGGCAGATGGGGGCTGGAGGAAGAGGAAGGTACCTCCTCGTTCTCTCTACTCTGCCTCCCTGCGTGCGTGGAGCTGGGGATGGCGGCGAGAGACCACCACGTGCCCACTTCCCCTTGGCAAGCATGATCAAGTGCTTGTTGGCATTTTGCATCCTAGTTCATGCTGTTTATTGAATTATTTCTGGCAGTCACCTTATGAGGCTGTAGTTAGTAGCAGTCCAGTACTTAACAATATAATAAACTTCAGAATTTGTTACTGCAGAGCACTAGTTCCTATTTTTGCAGCTGGAAGTAAGGGAAATATCAGTCTTAGCCTCGAAGCATTGTTAGTCATGGCAAAAGTCGGGTTTACAGTAAGCATCTAAACTAACTGGAAGAAGGTGTTTATGGGCTCTCAGTACACAAAGGAGAAATGCTCAAAGCCGCTACCAGTACCATGTCTGTCCTCATCCCCCTCTGGTATTCCCTTTCGAAGCTTTCCGTACCAGGTCTGCAGAGTCACAGCTGATGCTGGTTATTCCGCAGGCTCCCATTGCAGGGCGTGGGGGTTACTCTTTAACCAGAACTGCTACAAACGGATGAGTGGAGACGGCTCCCAGTTTACAGCTCTGCTGGTAAATAACAGGTTGGAAAACTGCCTTTTTCCCCCTCTCTGTGTGGGTAAACGAGGACAACTTGAGCCTGGCCCTTCACCTGGTGTCCCGTCCTGCCTGTCGAAGGACGGGGAATCTTAACACAATGGAGTTGAGCCTTTTCACAAAGCGATAGCTTTTCACAGTGTGCAGAGGGTAGTCCGTGTGCACAGCGATGCCCACAGAGCTCTGCTTTTCACTGCTAACAGGGAAGGGCCTTGGACACTTGCTCTCACTGTCTGTGCTGATCTTTGGCTGTACTCAGTTCTCACTCCTACTTTACACTGGGGATGTTCCCACACCCTTGGTGTCAGTTGGAATATTCTTATTCCATCACTATTTTTTCATGCTAATTCAGTTGTTTGCACTCTTCACTCGGAAGACCTGGAGCTCCTGCTGCTCTGTCCCGATCGGGGCAGTGACCTCAGGAGCATCACAGCTGCCTGCGGATGTTGTTGTCATTGTTGCAATGCCGTGGGTACACGGGGCACTAATTACCATTAATTATACTACAGTCAGGGGCAGAAAGCGGAGTAGCTCCCTGCGCTGCCCTAGGCTATGGCCAAATCAACCCAAACGCGAGTGTCTGGAGCCCCTGCATCGCAGGAGGAGTCGTGCGCTGCTGAGAGCCTACAGCAGGCGGTGCAGGGCAGTGCCAGCCCCGCGCCATTCTTACCCAACGCAAAACGAGGAGTCCGGCCCCGAGAAGGGAAAACCCAAGAGCCATCCAACAAGAACTGTGCAGAGGAGAGTTTAATTTAATTGCTCTGCTGATCTAGTCAATCTCATCGTGCTATTTCAATTCCCTTCTGGGGTGTGAGTGTTTCTCAGGTGCTGACGGCACGGTCACCAGGCTGAATGAAAAGCCAAGTTGAGTTTTAATCTTCAGGTTTGGGATTTTTTCCTTTGAGATTTAGTTCATGGGAGGGTCTGACAAAGTTGCTGTGAATACCGATGCTGTGTGTGGGGCACATTTTGTAAACGTGAAGCAAACCTGGATGAATGTTTTGTATACTGCGACAGTAGCATTGTAATCCTGCTCCTTTTTTATCCTAAATAAATAAATAAAGTACTCGTTTGTAACGTCTGTATTTTAAGGGACCGAATTCCTGGGAGGGATGTGGGGTGTCGAGAGTGGCCAGAAAGAGCAGTGTAGTTAAGCACTCGGTCCTTCAGCATAAAACTTCACGCTTTAAAAGAAAAAAAAAAGCTTAGTAATAAGAAAATCTCACTGTGGCCAGTGTAAAGCAATGGTACAGCCTGGGAGGGGACCTGGGGTCTGAGAGTGCCCTTCCGCCACACGACCGTTCCCTTCTCGCCTCGCCTCTTGCCTGGCCTCCTGAACTCCAGCTCCAGAAAACAATTACACTAAAGAACCAACTTTCTTTGATGAAAGGGGCCTGACATCACCTTTTCTTTTCTTCCGTAGAATGAAAAGGTTCTCGTTGCAGGAAGAGGAGGACAACCCAGGAGAGCCTGCTCGTAGAGGGGGACAGACAACTTTCTGTGCGATGTGTGACAAGGCAAGAGTCACCTTTCAGGTTCAGTTTTGGCAGCTGTGACACAGACGGGCAGTTACAGGTCTGTAACCAGAGCTCGCTCCTGCTTCAGACCAACTGGGCCCCCGCTGCCCCGCTGGGCAGCGGAACTGAGGCGCAGGAACCCGCCGCGCCTGTCTTTGCTCTAAACCAAACCTTAAGGACCCCTACAAACGCCCTGCCGGCCCTTCCAGCAGCACACTCCCACCGCTTCTGCCGCACCTTGTGAGCGGAGGGTGGCAAAACCACCTACATTTAAGGTTTTTCTGCTGGCATCATCACCCAAGCCCTGCAGGGAAAGGCGAGGAACCAAAGGAGCCGGCAGGGGAAACCTTTCAAGAGCTACAGGGGGTCCTTGCAGAGCTGGCACTGGGGGATTGGGTCTCCTGCCTCCATTCAAGCATCCTCCCACCACAGGGCACTGAAGGATCCAGTGTTCGGAGCAGGTGGATGCAGAAGTTTGTGGAAGAGCTGGACATACTCCTCTTGTTGCTGAACTACGTAATTAACAGCATAACATATAGGGTGTAGCACAACCTCCGAGCAGCCCTCTCTGCAAAGCCCCTTCAGAAAGCAGAGCGATGAAAGATGCCCATTTCAGAACCGGGCAAGCTCTACAATAAGTAACGTCTGGTCCCTGCTGTGTTCTTCCCACCTCCTCCTCACCTTGTTTTCCTCATTGCTCAACATTTGTTTTGCCAGAATAAGATGCTAATAAAATCAAGCGTAGTTACCAAATTGCTTTTCAAGTGTTGCATTCCAATTATAAAAGCCTAATTCCTCCTTCCACCCACTGAACCTTTTTGGTATTAACAGGCTTTACTATGCAAAGTGATGCAGGGGCTGTTTCGTTTACAGTAATTAAATGAATGTCAATTGTTTTAGTTGTTTCTGAGGGAGAGTTCTACATGAGTATTAGCATGTTCTGCTAACCCTTACGTTCTGCACTTCAGGCCTGCTGCAAACCCTTGGGGGTTGACCATTGACCTGAGACTCCGTACCCAGACACGCCAAGCGCATCTCAATGAGACGAGCTCTTTTTCTCAGTTTCTATGGAACCAGCAGAGCGGAACTAATATAGCATCCGCATATAGATGAAAGAATGAAGAGGAAAAAGGGCTTTACAGCTAAATTAATTAAGCAGATGTACCTGTCTAATTAAAGATGCACTGTCCCTTTTGTACCCTAGCTGCAGTACAAACAGTATTTAAATACACTCTCTACCCATTTCATCTATCAAAATATTTAGTAGGAACACTCAGATGAAGGTGATATTAGCAAGATGAGCTTCCCATGTATTATTAATAGAAGGGCTCCCAATTATGCATGAACGCTACAGCATATCTTTATAGCGATAGCAGAAAAAACAGCTGCCCGAGTAGGATACCAAACAGCGCGTTTGTAACAGGTCGGAGGGTTATAAATGCCCTTGCCCGGCTGTACGGGAGGGTTGCGGCCGGGCCCTGTGCCGGGGGAGCAGCCGCTGCCTCAGCCTGGCGCTACGAGCCGGAATTTCTCAGCACAGGAGGCCCGGAGGACTCAGCTGGCGTTGCTGGTGCCAGAGGATTTGGCTTTCTTAGATTTCAAAGATATTTATTCCGAGATTTTTACAGCTGCCCTCAAGGCTGGGAAGTTGAATTCCCATTCACCAAACTGCCTAAAGGTAGTGAAAATTCTGACCTTAAACTCTCCCGCAATAATACAATATCCTCATAGCCATCAGGATAACCAGGGTCTTCCCACCTGAATTTACTCAGCAGGTGGGAGAAGAGAACTCGGCACACACATCCCCGCAGCACAGACCTAAACACACCCGACCAAAGACAGCAACAAAGACCCAAACTTATTTACAGCAATAGGATCAGAGACATCACCTAAACCCAAAAGGCTCCCGGAGGCCTGTCCTCTCCGAAAGGAGGCGGCATGTGCCTCCTGCATCTTCCCAGACACGGAGGCTTCCAGGAGAAAGCGGAAGCTCCTCCCCATGCCCAGGTCAAGGGGAATTCACACTCACACACAAGGAAGAAAGAGAGGGAGACACAACGGAGGCATCAAACTCAGTGCTCCTCTGAATCACAACAAATCACGCCCCTTTCTTAGAAGCATTAAGGACGTGCACGTCCCCAGCCAGAGCCTGAGCGTGCCACCAGAGTGCTGTACTTCCCATCAAGGATTTTCCAGTTAAGAGAGACTTACCTGAGCATTTACTGCAGCCAGGACCAGTCACAGCAAAAAGAACCTGGGGACCAACCTGCCCAGCCACAGCTCAGCCAGGACAGCCACAGGCTGGGAACCTCACTCCCTGAGGAAAACAGGATTGAGTAACCTGTCTGCTCCTGCAGCTCATTACACCCTTAATTGGGTTCTGAAAGAGGTGGACCTGCAACCAGTTTTATATGGCTCTGGCTATTTTTTCCAGGTGATCTGAGTCTTCCTGCCTGGCTGTGGGGTTGGGCTGCAGAACAGGGTGACTGTTTTTGTCAGAACTTTTTAAACAATCTGAGTTAGCAGGGAGTCAAAACCTCCTTACCCTGGCCTCAAAACACCGCCGTTGTCTGGGGGGAGTGCTGTGAGCTTCCCTTTTCTGTTTGCTTTTGTGTCTGCTCGCAGCAGAGCGTGACAGTGAGGGAGACGGGCAGTGCCCATGCAGTTTGGGTGGAGAGCACTGAGTGAATAAGGCACAAATACAACGAATAGCTTTATTAGTGCAAATCGGCTTTGTGGGTATTACATGGTTAAGGCAAAACAACGATCCACTGAATCACAGAATCAGAAAAAAGATATTTGACTTAAACACAGGAACTTCCCTAGCCACAGTGCTTCATACCTTGGATCACAAAATAAGAGCCAAAAAAATTTCCCATAAAATACAGGTTTTTTGCTCTCTGTGCTTCACTCAGCCTTGGTGAGGTTCAAATTTAATGCACCTTGGCTGACTGTTCACTTGTGACAACTGCCACGTCAGTGACCCGACCGCAAACATAGGGAAAAGTTCAAAATCAACTGTCTTGTAAATAATCCTTATTAGTTATAAGCTCTTTATTTTTTTGCATGGAAGAGGCTTAATGATACAGCTTTCTATAAACTCGAAGACAACATGAGGGTCTTGCTCAGCATTGACATAAAAGGCATCTTCATAAAAATCCTCCAGTTCCTTGACGTTCCTGTAATAGGTTTCCACCTGCTTCTCAATGTTTTCTTCCTTGTCTCTGGGGTGCTGCCTGAGACGGGCCTGGATCTCCGGTGTGGGTGCTGGTCTGAATGCGGTGTGGTATCTGGAGATGAGACACAAATGCCACCGCTTCAGCTCAAGCTGAGGACACAGTGGCTATTTCCTAAGATTCAGAGCAAGTAATCTGTCATTCCTGCTCTCAAGAATCACGGATGCTCAGAAGGCAAGAGTTTCTCTTGAGGTGACACAGAGAGAGCGCTGCTACTGTCTATACACCTCTCAATTCTCAAATTCTCTGAAACTGTTGGGATAGAAGGAAAACCGAGGAGAGAAGCGGAGTCTCTGTGTCCCTGCACAGCACTGCGTTACAGCTCCCGCTGGGACAGTGGTGCGGACACAGAGCTCATCCCACATTAGGATTATTTAGAGCACAGCTGAAGGCCACCCTCTTCATGGCACTGTAGCCAGTGGCGCAGCTTTATCTTAATGCCGAGGATTAGATACAGCATCTAAAACAATTCAATTCACATTGAATTTGGGAGGAATAAACCCCAGCGTTTGGAAGAAGGAAGCGTGTTAACTGGAGCAGATACTGAAAAGGCTAATCCTAATGATAAGAAATGCAAAGATGTGTGAATGATTTGCTTCATACTGTTCATTTCTTCCGAACAACCGCATCACTTACTACGAAAACAAAGAGAACGGTTACAGCAAATCACTGTTGCTGTCACAAGTTAATGTTGCACCTCGAGTGAGATGTCTGAATAATCGTGTATCACTCTGGGACAAATCCAGTATTTACGGCCTTAATCCTTGAGGGCTCAGTATTTGTCTTTGATTCAATAGGGTGCATTTAACCATTAGAAAAGTAAAATAGCGGATTAAAATTTAAGTGTGGGGAATCATAAAAAGAGAGCATAAGTGAAGCTGCAAATCCACACCAATTCCAGCAGGTATTTAGGGAGATATTTCATTGTTACTTGTTCCCCGAAAGCATGGGTGGAGCAGAGAGTAAACCTGGAGGTCACAGGTGATGGGACTGCCAGGGAGACGAACGGCCACGTCCGAGAACCCAATCTCACAGCGACTCAAACGAGTTTGCTCTACTAAACAGGAATTATATTAATATCTCACAGCAGACAGAACCATCACAGGAGCTGAAGGAAGTAAAACGCAGCAAGTTTTCCATTTTCCCCCGCTGGGAAGCCTTCAAAATTCCCATGGGAATGTCTGAAAACCATCTGCATTTAGGCGAGGTTTCAGACATCTCCCCTCAGCATTATTTTACCAACCAATTTAGTTACCATTAAAATGTCAGACCTGAGCTACTTGCTACTGTGGATTTCGGGTTCCACGATTTTAGAATGCCCTATTCTGAGAACGGGAGCAGCAGGTAGGTGGGTTGGTACTCGAGTAGCTATGAAAGTTTTAACTTTTCTTTTAAGGAATCCCTAAGCAAGAGTACAATATTCCTGAGTTTCCTTAGATTTCTATGAAGTCTATCTGGTGCTTTCATCTCGCTGGCAGTCTTGAAAAATGTTAAACCTCAAGACACGAGTGCTAACCTTTCCCCGGTGACGGGATCAATCCTCCGTTGAGACAGCCGCTCCATGATGGACTCGTACGGGAGATTAAAGAAAAATACCCTATGGAGAAGATAACAGTTAAGTGTATTAACATCCTGAGAACATCACTTGTGGCCTTCAGAGGAAGTTAATCCTTACCCAAATGAACGGCATACACAAATGTGGAAGTGACAGTACCACTCAAAACTGTAGCACCAGAAAACATTAGTATATGGACAGGACCTCTTTTCTCTAGTTCTTCTCCTCACATTGTGTTTAGTCCCCAAGCTTCTCAAGGCAGAAGCTCTTTGTCACATGGTGTGTGTGGTGCTGTGTCACTGGACTCCTCCTTGGCATTTCGGTTCATTATCGTGGTCCTGTTAATTTTATATTCTAGTTCAAAAGCTCTTCAGCAGAAAACTCTCGACAAACTGCTGAGAATGAGCAGAGACGTGAGTCCCCTGACCCCGGCTATTGGAAGAGGCCACTGCAACAGGAGACTAAAGCAGATCTGGACGAAGATCCTGTTCAAGGACTAATTCAGAATGAAATAAAAAGTAAGGCTTCCTTTGAAAACTTACGAAAATAAACTTTTACCAACTGAGCACAGCCCTGAGGCTGTAAATACATCTTTCTTTATAATACACCTTCTCCTGCTGCTGCCTTCAAGGCTAGGCTTCCTATTTTCGTTTTTGTCTGCCTCTCACAAAAGATACTGTTTGCTTTAGACATTCACCAAAGGAACATTTTACACTGACTGGGTGGGATCAGACCAGATGAAAGGCTGAGCTTTACCTTGGCGTGCACATAGCAGATTACTAGAATCCTTTGTAGGATTTAAAGTTATGAAAATCATCTCTCTTTTCGAATGTTTACAGATAATGACTTCTATTCACACTGTGGTAACAAAATAACAGCCGGGAATAAAACATTCAAGATCTCAGAGATTCCAAAGACAGGAAAAGAACAACAGTTTCAAGACTCTTTTATCCCTTACACTCTTAACATTTTGTTTTTCTTTGTTTCTGTTGCCCAACAATGGCACAAAAACGTGATTGTCAGAACAGGTAACATCTGATGATATGTCTCAAGATGAATATTCTAGTAGAGAGGAACAACATTTATACAGTCATAATAATTGATACGGCTTCCTATTATATTCTGAAATAAACAAACCCACTAAAGGATTATAACCTGGCATATCAAGAAAGCTTGTTGTAATTCATAGTTACTAACTCAAAAAGTATTATGGTATTTGAAACAGAAGAGCCTAAAAAACTCCACTTAAAGAGCTGCCAACAAAATGAACTCTGAAAGCCTTGTCTGAGATTCCCTTCTTTTTTACACAAGATGCTTCTTATTATCCAGTCTGGTGTCACCATTAAAGAAGAGTGTAGGGGGAAGATGTGGGAGAGTATAGACATCCCTGCTAATATGGATTTTTTTTTTCCCCACATGCATTGTATAACGGCACACACAGAATATACTATACAACAGCACAAACTCCTAATCCAAGGGTCCTTCCAGCGGAAGGTGGGATGCCTTACCCTGCCATGCCGTACATCTACAGATAAGAGAACACATCACTCCCCAGGGCTGTCAGTTTAAAATCATGCAGAAGCAGGAAAAAAAGATGAAGGGGAAAAATACTGACAGAACCACCGTCTAGACTTAAAATACTTCCAATTAGAAAGCTTTATTATCATTTTGAAGGAGACAAATACCACACACAGTCTATTATGCAGCCCCAGGAGGCTTACTCACATGAGTAAAGCCTATTTACATGTGCGCACTCTCTGTGAAGCCTTAGCCTTGGGTATATGACACATCTTCAGCTCCTCAAGGCATTTCTGAGCAACGTTTCACCCACATTCCCCTCTCAGGCTGCTATGACTCGGGTGACATAAGGAACTTGACCCTCCAACTGTCCAGGTAACATGTGTGTTGGATTTCTCTTGGAAATCCCCACAAGATAGAGGGCTGCATCCACGACCTCGATCCAGCATTAGAGCAGTAATTGGAACAACTCCCTGCAAGTACTGGATTTGTCTCCAAGGAGAGCTTGGCCCCTTTCACATACCCAGTGTAATTTTTTTCCACAGAAATGCATCCTCCATAAAGCTCGCTTTAGGAATCAGCCAGGCTTTGTATGTTGTAATGTGTCACAACTTCTATCAAGGGGAAATATGAAACAGATGTCATCAGAATTGGTAGACAGGGAGGCGAGGAAACACAGCCTCATATCAAAGTATACCACATTATACTGCTAGATTAGCATCTAGCGCAGCTTCTCTTTCAGAGTTGGCAAGCTGTTAGCTCAGTTCCTCAACAGGTGAATAATGTCAATCAGCAGCAGCGCGAGGCGTGCACCGGGGAGGGCTGGCAGGGAGGCACCAAGAATCCTCACTCCTCCATCACCTACCCAGCGGCACCCAAAACTCACTGGCACCCAGTTACAAACTGGTGCTTTGTGGGGTATAACTCAGTGGAGCCTCTCAGCCCAGGTCTCTGAGGACAAACGTCCCCCTCACGACCACCAAATGGCAATGCTGCTGCTAGACACAGGACCAAAGCCAAGTGATTCGTAAGCAAAGCTCCGTCCTCTCTCCTTTGTTCTCCCTCCCAGGAGAGGGATGGGAGAGAAGGTCCAGTCCTGTCAGCCAGCTTTCGCAGATGATAAAACCATGAACACCAATGTTAAAAAGAAAAAAAAAATCTTGTGTCAGAATCCTGCCTCTTCCTCACTGTACTTGACATCACTTATTTAATCTATTATAGCTTTCAGATACATTAGAGAGATTAAATTCCAACAAATTAATAATGTTGATGACACCTTCACTGTGTACCTAGTCAAATGAGAACTAGTTGCCTTTGGATGACGATGAAATATATAAGGCCTCTAACAGCTGGACTATACTGCTGTTTTCCTACCAGCCATCTGGCATTCCAAAAGGGTATTCCAGTCGCTTCTGGCTTCTGACTATTCAGACAGCGTCGTCTAAGACCTTAGAGGTCACCAGGGCATCCTGATGGCTTCCCTTTGCAAAGGGAGAGAGGAGAAGGTAAAAGGATGGGTGGTAGAAGTGTTATTTCACGCCTGATCATGACACAGCGATTTTGGAAAAATGTGTCCTAACCACACAATAAAAGGAGGAAGGTTTTTTGAGCTACACAACAGCATTCATCTAATCCTGAACTGCATTTGTTCCAGATGGCAACCAGCCTAGTTAATCCAAGTTGTTAACAATTGACAGTGCTCAGAGTTGTCCTCAGGAGAATATTTTTGGTGGTGGTTTTCCTGTTTTGTGGATATAATGTCACTGATTCAAAGCACTTATTAAGGTAAAATTATGAGTATTGCCATTAGAAAAGCAAATGCTGTGTGCCTGAACTGTGATACCACTGAGCTAGGGATTAAAGCACACTCCTCCTGTGCCACCTTCCAGGATGGCTCCGCTGCCTTGCCAGCTGCCTTCACAGCTCCAGAGAACTAAAGCTCTCCCTGTAAGCCACAGCCTTCCACCGGTTTTGGTCCTGTAATTTAAACACAGCTGTTTTATGAGGCTGACCTAGATGGATCCAGGTGTCAACTGTTCTAGTCCGGAGCTACTTACTTAGGTCAGATTCTCATCCTTGGCATTTCCCATTACCTGGAGCTGCTCTGGATTGACATTGGTGGAGGGGAGCCCAAAGCCTTTTTTTTTGTACAAAAAGGAAAATTATTATCTGTGAAATTTGACCTATACCATTACACCTAATTGAATTCATACCTTGTTTTCATTTAAGGATGACAAGTGATGCAACAGGCTATCTGAGACAGAATCCTGACTCCCTAGCTGGCTTTTAAAAACAGAGACTACTGACCTGCTTGTGACTATACCAGGCCCAGATCAAGCCTTGAATAGACTTAGGATGCTTTAATTAAAAAAAAAAAGTACACCACCAAACGACACTGGGCCACTTTTAATGTAGCATTTAAACTTTTGAGTCGAAACTGCAACTTTAAAAATAGTAAGCTATTAATCTTTCCCTTCTTTTCTTGACTCCTATATATCTTCTCCCTCGTAGGCAGGTACCAGCTGCCATATTCCCATTCTTCACGCTCTGCACTCTGCAAAAAAAAAAAAGAGGCCCCTGCTGGCCAATTCTTGTTTAAAATTGTGCATAATTGATAGTGGCAAATCTACCCCAGCTGTGTCTAAAACCTCTCCAGGGGCAAGAAAAACACTCTCTGTGACTGTCATTAACTACTAAATTAGCAAGTGCTCCTGGCAGTGTACAACGTAGCGCATCAGTCTGCTTTAAAAAAAAAAAAAAGAACGTGAAGATCAGATGCCTGTATGATCTCAAAGTTACAGCAAACTTTGCTGGCAGAACCCTGACAGAACCCTAGCTAAATCAGAGCAAAAGAGAACGGGAGAGAAAGAGTGAAAGAAAGAGAGAAAAAGGAGAGGAAGGAGAGAAAGAAGGGAAAGGACGGGAAGGGACATGAAGTTGCCCTACTTTCCAGGCAAAGAGAAAATGTCAAATTCAAGCCCATAAAATAGAGCCTTTCATAAGGCTCAGAACATCTTATTCAATATGGAGATATCAATACAGTCTTATCTGATGCTGTGGCATAATTCCCCATGGAAAATAACTCTCCTTGAGGACTTAATTCTGGCAATGCAATGGCTACAATTTTTGTAATTGAGATACAAAGCTGTAAAAGGGATGAGGCTGCTGAAGTGTATGGATACAGAAGCTCTCTAAAAGGCTACCACAGGTAAAATCCTTATGTGATCATTGGCACAAATGCAAGCTCCTCCCTTTGGTTCATAAAACGGAGCCAAAGCAGGCGGAGAAGGAAATAACACAGCTCTCGCAAAAGGACAGAAAAGCCTTGGGGGACATCATGGACTGAACTGGCAGAGAGACAAGTACCATCTCCAGCAACTGTCCTGAATTCGGCTAAACTGTAAGACCCATTGTTAAAACTGACCGCACTTTTTGGCTTTAAAATTTCCAAAAATGCATAGAACTGTACAAACTTCTGGACCAAATACAGACCACAAGCCAGACAGGGATGGCATGGCAGGCTTGGCCAAGGTACAACAAAAATCTGCATTGCAAAAAGGTCTTTTTCTTGGGTAGCACTATTGAATTATCACAATAATTTGGCAAATCAAGCTAGTGATTCAAGCTGACAGGTACAAGGAAGTTCAGATTTGAATCCAAGTGACTAATCCCAGGTAAAACCCAGGTTATCTTGTCTTTATTGATTTTCAAGCCAGAGACACCTGACTTGGATCAATCAATTCCCCTAAAGAATGCTCCCTTTCCTGTAGCATAAAGACACCTTGAACCTGAAACCTTGGCTAAGCCCTTTCTCAAGAACTAGGGGCCCAGCCACAGCATCCCGAGCACATTATACTTCCATAATTACATTCTACATCCCCAAATCCCCTCTTAAAAATTAAACTGGTTACATAGATCTACGTTTTGCCCAATCTTGTTCAGGTTTCTTTCAATGCAGATATAAAACCAGGTGTTTTACCCATGGGTAACCAGACTACAAATGATCTTCTGAGGCTGCACTACTGACCAGACATGGAACTTAGTTTACTTTCTACCCTAAATACTGCTTCTGCATGTCTCTGCAATGGATGAAATGATGCTTATCTCTTATTTATGGAAGGAGCTGTTGGGAGGTTTTATTCACTGATGTCTTTCAAATTCTGGGATATCTTCTGATGAAAGATGTTCAATTCTATTTTGGGAAGTAATTTCACCCTCTAGGTTTTGACCATAAGGGAAAATACATTGCATAAACGCTAAACCACAGGTTAATCGGCACAAGCATTTTGCTCATTGAGCTCCTATAATGATTCATGTGATGACAAGCTGTTTCCAGACACTGGATCTTTCTTTTCAAATGGATGCTTTTCTGTCGAATAACTACAAAAGGCAGCTAAGTGGGGCACTATTCCCAGGACATGGCTTCTGGCCGGGGAAGCGAGATGAACAACATCCTTCGTAGCTGCAGATGTTCCTTCTCTTCACCAGCAGTGCAGAGTAATGACTCTATGAGATGTTTTCCACCCACCAGTTAGATGTGGTCTGCTTTCAACTGCCCAGACAGCGGAGGTGGCAGGGTCCCTCCCGCACCCCACCCCACCAGCCTGGTATCTCAGCAGCATCGCAGCGATGCCACGCCGGCTTACCCAGGGGAAAGGTGCAGCCCTGCCGGTAGCACTCTCTGTCTGTTTCACAGAACAATGGGCTGGGTCTCGAGCTGGGATAAAGCAAAGTAGCTCCACTGGCGTCAGACAGATTTACACCAGTGAAGAACCCCAGGCCTTTTGGCAGCAAGAGCCATTCCACGCGACAGGGGTCTGACAAGCTACCGGCTGTGTAAACGCCACATAGGCACAGCGAAAGGCACGCATATACAGAGCAAATGTTTTCATACTAGGGGCTTACACGCATTTTTAAAGCTTCTTTTGAGAAGGCAATATTAACTCTTCCCACATGCAGTAAGTGGCTTGGATGCATTAGGACCTCCATTCAAAACTGCTTTACATTTCTCCCCTCATTTTTATTCTTTGCCTCCTTCTTACGCTCAGCTGTTATTCTAGCATCTTTGCATTCCCCCTGGAGTTTTTTCCAGCGGTGCTTTATGAATCACAGAATAAGATGGCAGCCAGCACTGCTTTAGAGTAATGTGGCTGGCACGATTTCCACCATCCACAAGGTTAATCAAACTCAGTCTCAGATAATCGAAAGCCTCTGCAGCCCCAGAGGCCCGAGGTCAGGAACCTGAACCCGCTTCCCCAAATGCAGTCATGTTTCCTCAGATGCTTGCAACCCTCCCCTGCAATAATTAGATTCTGCAAAGCAAATCTTGAGTGGAGCAAGAACTCCAGGGTTAAGCACTAGCAAACTCATATCAGAACTGATGCCTTTGCTACCTGTCTGCAGCTTTTCTTTAGTATCTCCTGCTCCTAACAAGGAAACCTATACTTTTCTTCCTTATTAAATAAATGGAATCAAATTTATAGTAAATGATGTTTAATCTTAAGTGTTCCTATAAAATGCTACACTAAACTCCCCCCATCCCCATCATTTAAACACTAACTTTGGTTGTTGGTAGGATATTTTGTATATTAAATGAAAGAACTGACACCAAAAAAGTGTGTGATTTGGGGGCAAGGGGAGGGAAGAAAAGAATGGATTATAATGTGTCATTTTATATATGTGTCAAAGGAAACCAATTTCATAATAGGGAATAAAAATTCCCTGTTTAAATACTGTCAAATAAATCCTCAAATGCAATAGGGTTCACTTCTGGGGAAAAGAAAACTAAATCTGATTAAATATTAATGTGGCGTAGTATTAATTAAGAGAGAAAAAAGTCCATCAAGAGAACCCCAATATGTTTACTGTGTCCCCAGGAAGCTGGAAAATTTCACAATCAAGTGTGTAAATGTTCTAAAAAAGGGTCCTGAATATTTTATGAATATTTGTCATAAAACAGAAATAATAACCACTGTGCAGAGCTATTAGAATTAATATTTATGCTGCCCGCCATGAAATATTCATGGGGACAGAGAAAGGGGGGCCCGTAAGACAAGAATTAATTTACATTGGGCTTGGTTTACCCGCTGGCTTGATGTTTAAAGACGGGTTGACAAGCCTCCATATGAATCCGTCAGTCACTTGCAGCAGTAGGTGGGGTGAAGGCAGGGGGAGGCGGGGGGAAGCGGGTCCAGGCTGCTGACAGCTCACAGATTGAGTTTCTGACAGCCCTTAAAAAACCTAAACGGCCCCCCACCTTTTTTTCCTTCTTCCATTGCCCAAGGCGCTCTGTACTGCCACCGTTCATCCGATCTCCCCTTCCATCTGCTGAAATTAAGGAATTAATGAGCGCTATACACTTTACAGCGGGCCCCAGGAATGTTTACTGGTGATTAAATTATAATGCAGCCAAGCTGTATAATTCATGAACCAATTAAAGGAAGTGTTAGTTGATTTGATGGGATGAGGACGTACAAAAAGCATTTAACTAATAGGGAACCGTGGGCTGCCGGTCGCTTTGGCTTTCTCGGATTACGCGGCTAATTGCTCTGCTTTATAGGGCTGTCACAGATAGCCATACATATTTCATTGTTCTCAAATACTTCAATTGTTTGCTTTCGTGTTGCTGCTGTAATATGTAGAAGCCCAGCCAAACTTCAGTGTAGTTAAAGCACTACTCTGCAAAAGCAGGTTGCTCCGGGAGGAGGGAGGAACGAGAGGGGCAGAAGGAGAAGGCTGGCTGACAAAGGAGTAACTTAAAGCCTCAGAGTTAAATGTCACTCAGCAATTACATGATTAAAAGGTGCAACATATGATAGTCTTTTGTTTTACAACTTTTTGGACACTAATATTCTATGCTGACTTCACCTCAGAGAAAATATTGGTACACTAAGCTGCATTTTTTTTAATACTGAGGAGCAGAAGAAGGTGGAGAGGGAAGTATATTTAAAAAGAAATCCAGCAGGGAGGAGCTAGATTGCTGTGGTTATCAAGAATAATAATACATCGTGTTTTAACTTACATGGTTCAATATTCTAAAATACAGGAGAGATGAAGGAGGTTGATTTCCCATCTGGGAGAACGCTCAGTGTCTAATTCAGAGAGCTGCTGAGTCGTGCTAGCTAGTCATAGCATCATACCAACAACTTCAGTTTATTATACAAGGAATGGGGGAATTTACCATTTCTGCTGTTTTACAAAGCACTCCTCCCCCAGCTGACAGGCCGCAGGATTTGATGAATCGGATTCTCTCTATCAGTCAAGTTACACCTGTCCTCAGTCAAAAACAAGCACGTTCGTCTAGCAAGAAATCCCCAACCCGTATACAGAAGTACATGTACTGCTGAAGAAATTAGGTGCTATCAGATAAATACCACAAACACATGCACTTATTTGTGGTTATACCCTGAAATCCATTCAATAAAAAAAAAAGCTGGTTAAATATGCTATTTCTGTACCTCAGTAACAAAGACTGCAGACTTCTGTGGGTCCCTACTGAGGTATATTGCCACCCACCTGAGGAACGTTGTGGTAAATCTTGATCTCCGGTCTAATTTACAGCTTTACATCTCAAAGTGTTGTACAAACACCAACTCATGACTTTCAAGATATCCTATTATGTAAAGCTTATAATCTGGTTCATCCCTTTCCTCGCACCCGTTCCCTCCAGGATTTGCCTTGGAAAGCAGTCCCTGCGGAGTGCCCTCACTGACACCATGGTTTCTCCCTCTCCTCCTCACGTATTCCAGCCTACAGCGCAGAGCACGAGACCCCCCCTCCCAACCTGCCCGCTCCAGAGAAAGAAGAGGGCGTGCTGGTCTGCCAGAAGCAAAACTCTGTGCAAAACCACACCAGTTTCAGGAAAGGTTTCTGTAGGTAGGGACAGCCAGCAGCTGGTGCTCAGGATAACTCCTCAAAATGGGCCAGCTTCACTTTGACATTCGAGTTATGAACCACCTCCCAGCCAAGTGCCACAACACTAAACTAAGAAAATGCATCTTAGCCCTCCTGTTGGAATTTTTCCGTTTTGTATGAAGAATTACATCAAACCAGAAAAGCAGAATAACTTTGCAGTCCAATGCAGGTGTTCACCATGGAGGCAAGAGACTTATATTCAGTGAATACTCACTTTTTTTCTAAAAAGCAGAGCAAGCCTAAGAAGCCCCAGGAAGAATCAGAGAATTGCCTGGGTTGGAAGGGACGTTTCAGATCATCTAGTCCAACCATCAAGCTAACCCTTTTCCCAGGACAGCACTCAGATTACCAGGCTAAGGGTTGTCCAGGTGGAGAAACAGGTGAGAAAAAAAATCTTGGGATACTAAAGAAAAAGGATTTCTCATATAGCTTGACCCTGATGTTAAAAAGGTAGTATGCCAAAAAAAAAGAATTATTTTAAATAATTTTCTTTATTCAAAACTACTATGTATAGTTTGTCCCTAACTTCTGGGTTAAGTAAAGCAAAACTTTGGCTTAGGACATTAGTTTAATAGGTAGTCTCCAAAATAAGGGATAATGACACCAGTTACACAGCAGGAAAACTTACCATTAACCCACTGTGTGGTTGAGTAAAATGGAAATTGGATTGCCTGTTTTAGAAAATAGAAAATTTAAATTGTCTGGGAGATGAGGTTGATCTTAAACTCACCTGAGTGGGCAGTGCCTTGGATCTGGAATCTGACTACCCAGATAATCGCCTGGACAGTTATACACACAGCTGAGAGCCAACCTGTGATCCTGGCAGGCTTTGAATGATACCATTGTTGGATTAAACACATCTGCCATTTGGTAAAATCCATTAAATACATTTATGGCACTCAGGACTTGGGATAACAACAAAGTGTGTGTGTGTGTGCAGACAAACTAAAGGACCTCACACACTGGTCCCAGAAACAGCGAGCTGCATCAATGTGGGCCTTACATGGGGAAAAAGCAGAGGTGAGAGCAAGCCCAGGAATCACTTTCTGCCAATGATTACTAACAGAAAACATCAGAACTTGGCAATGTCAAGAAATCAGAAGCACTGCAGAAAGTATTTTCTTTGTTGTTTTTGAAGCGCCCTGGATACAATCAATCATACTGAAAAAACTCCTATATTTTGGTTCAATGTGGAAAGGGCTATTTGCATTTCAATATGTTCAACTTATCCTGCCAATAAAAACATGGAATCATGAAGAAGAGATCAGGCCACTGGAGTGAAAAACAAGAGATGACATCCTGCAGACCTTTCAGATAAAACAGCTCCTTGCTTATAACGTTTCTGTTGACGTCCCAATATTTCTGAATGATTGGGTTTTCAAATGAGATCAGTCAGCATGCAAATGAGGAAACAGGATCAAGACATCTTCTATATCTGATTGGATAGAGAAATTATCAAAAGACCCTTTTTTCATATCAAATTTCCATCACAAAAGGTCAAACTTTCAACTCCCATTACTTTTGCTAACTGCATTTCACTGTGCCTGCCAGCTCATTGCTGCTGCTGTTTTCAGAGGAAAAAAGAGAAGTAACAAATGATTACATCTTCACATCTGTCATACAGGATGGACAAACATTTTCTAATCTTATTCTATTTTTCTCTACAGCCCTCAAAATCCTTGCAGCCAAAACATCACTTCCAGCCTGATTAGCTATTCTCAGGTTGTTTTTATTTTTCTTGCTGGTTCTCTTCTTATTTCTAGCCTACAGACTGACAAGAGCACCAGCTGCCTTGCCAGAATGTTTTGTTCTACAATTTGGCCCTTTAAAATACTTTTTGATGTGTGCTTTTCTGAAATGTATTTCCTTATGCTGTCTGGCTGGACTGATGCCTAAATACTCAAGTAATGGATGTTCCAGAAAAACAAGAGACAGAGACCAAGCATCATTTCCCCTCAAATCCTCAGAGTTGTATTTTCCCTTGCAGTCCATCCCTGACAACGCCTGGCCTTCTGAAGATTTTGATCCATTCCTCTAGCAAACATCTTATCTCGGCCTGAGACTCCAAGTCTTTGCCAGAAGACTTACACCCTTGTGTCCAGAGGAGCAGCTCAGCATCCCCAGGTCTCATCCATTGCTTTTCTAGGTTTAAAGCTGAATTTTGGAGCAGCAGAGACAGCAAGTGGGGCAAGCACAAGGAGATGAAGACATCAGTAAAAAGTGCAGGACTCAATGTATTTGTTGCTACTGGTCCCATAAAAATTCTCTCTCAGCATTATTATCATTGCAACATATATAACCCATCAGATTAGTACCTAGAGATTTCTACTCTTTTGATTTTCTCTGTTCTTCTTATTAGTCAACAACTAAATGTTTCACACAGCCATTTCCTACAGAAATATTTATGTTCCAAAGTATTTATTGGCCCCTCTATCATGATCAAGTTTTTACGAGCCCTCTATACAGAACACTGAATTAAATACATAATTCCTGATCTCAGATCTTGGCTTGATACTGTGTTTGTCTAGTTTATACAGCAAGGCACTGTAGCGAACTACAGAACACCAAACAGAAAAACTAATTTATACAGTAAAGATATTTCTATCCAACACTGACTGTGTGGGTTAGTGATTACAGAAAGCTAATGAGGACCAGGAGGATGTAGGGTTTAAATTCCAGCAAAGGCACTTCTTCATTGTGTTATGTTTTCCAAACAACCTTTTTAAGTAATCTCAACACAACTACAGACATTAGGTCCTGTGCCATCATGTGCTGGAAGGAGATGGAAGACGCTCCTTGTAAATGTTACACAAACGCTTTTCCCATCACACAGGTGTCCACAGCCACACGGAGTAATTCGCCCTCAAGCAGTGGTAACTGGTTGGACTCTCTATTCTTGCTGGCAGCTGTGAGTCGTACCCAGTAAAGAGAGCAGACAGCTAGCTGGCTCCGGGAGCTAGTCTCCCAGATTGCTTCCTTCATCTTTGATTCTTCATTTTTCTTCTCTTCTTCTTCTGACCAAAAGTGCCTGTGGTGATTTGTGAATCTTTGAATGTATCTAGTAAATGAAAATTTTGGCCTCTTTACCACAATGTTCTCAGTTCCTCTGTACCCACTAAATGCCAATCACAGAATTCAGGGAGACTTCATGTATATAAGTTTTCCAACAGGAAAATAATGGTGATTGTATTTTATCTATAGGTCTCTACTCTTCACAAATCTATTAGTATTGAAACACAAATCACCAGGCCACCTAAATGGATAACAAGTCATTCTCCAAAAGGTTAAAATTCGTAATGTTCTCTTTTTTCCTGGGACAAGTCTGGTCAAAGGTTGTTCCAGGGTATCTTAGCCACTAGGCAAGGTCTGGAGTTCACATGATTTAATAATGGGCTCTTCAATATAGCTAAAAAAATCTGCTGACTGGAAGCTATATTTGACATTCAGATACATACAGAACTCAGGTGTGGGTTTCTAACGACGAGCAACCGCAGAGCAAGTTCCTCAGCCTGGGATTGATTGCACAGGCAACTGTTAAACAGAGTGATTTTTTTCATCGAAAAGATACTACAGTTCAAACAAGACTCTCTCTGAATCTGTTGTGAATTACAATGCGTTTGGAATTAACTAGACAGAACCCAACATCTAATCAAAAAGAAAAAGATAGATTTTTATTCTTGGAACTGTTTTAAATTAAAAAAAAAAAGATTCCTGTTCCTTAAAAGCCCTAACAACTTTGCATAACTGTTTGTACCTAGAAATAAATTGAAGGTGAGGGCACTGACTTTCACTTGCCGTTTGTACATACCAGGAAAATGTGAAAAGCTGAATGTTTATAGTTATTTTCTCCCTAATACAACATAGAATCCTGCCTAACACCATAATGAAAAAAAACCCCTTTTACAAAATTCAATCCTCTGGTTCTTCCAAGGGCAAAACTTCCCAATTATATAACAACAAAGGATTTTCAAAATACCATGTTCATACAACCACCCAAATTCACTGCCACAGCCCTACTTCGTGCACCACGTAAGAATTAGGAATATTTAGAAAGATCAGACATTCACAGCACATTTTCGCAAGGGCAGGGAGGAACCCAGAACAGGTTTTTATGTAGGCTCCCAGTAAAGAGCTTACGCTGCCATTACCATAAATCACCCCAGAATATCAGCAGTGATACAGCATCTTTCATTAAAAAAAATACTGCAGCTTCTTTCAGAAGGACTGCCACTTGCCATTTCTTTTAGGTAATCAGATAGCCGTTAATTAATAAACCTGTCAGGTGAATCATCCTGCTCCGGTCATCATTATCCATTCTGTAACAGAATCCTGCTATCATCACCACTATCCACCCCATAGCTTCCAGCTCAATTAACTTAATGCTATGCAAATGAGAGGCTCTCCTCATCATTAGCTTATAGCCCACAAATGTTAATAACATAATTGGGCCTTCAACAGGGTAATTAGACACGATTTCTTCCATTAGTCTTACAAGGCTAATTATTGTTGATAGGAGAGAGGGGATGAGTCCCAGTGCTGCATGCAAAGAGGGGCATCTGGTTAAAGCAAATATAGACAAAACATCGACAAGGTGAAACAACGGTTCAGATCTATAGCAGGGTCAGGTAGGGGTGGGGGGAAGGAGGACAGCAGGAGGAGAAACTTGGGAACCGCTGGAGAAATTCTCTACAAGGCAGGAACTAAAAACAAATATTCAGCCTGAATATGGAGCTCTCCTATACTTAGCGGTAAAACAACATGATGCTTAATAAATCAGAGGAAGCTACTCTCGAGTTTTTGCAGATGGGACAATTTGGAAGCTGTACTGATCAAACTTCCTATGTTTGCAATGCAAATAGACAGCCAAAGAAGGACACACAAGAGACTTCAAGAAATTAATCTGTTCCTGGTTCGCTCATGTCATTATGTCCAAGCTTCTCTCCTCCCGTTGTTGGTTTTGCTGTGTTTTATTGGCTCATTTTTCTGAGGAACAGCTACCTACTGAAAGAATTACAGAATTGGAATACAAGGATTCTTTAATAATCACTGAGCAAAATGCATTTCAGATATTATTAATGGAAAGCTAATGAAAATCTGTATTCAGTAGAATGGACTGGCATTTTAAACAAAAAAATGGCAGCAAGTTTTCAAGCTGAGATATATTTTGAATGGTGGAATGGAAGCCAAGGGCTTGCTCCTACCCCAGTTAATTCTATGCAGTCTCATACATAGAGGGTAGAAATGTACAACTGGAGTCAGAATTCTGTGAGGAAACCATGCATTTAAAAGGAGAAGGTAAACTTTACAAAAATATGGCAAATTTACCATACCAAACACTTAGCTTTGGCAGTTCAGTGTTTTACTGCAAACACAGCTAAGAAAAATGTATGTCAATCCAAAGAATCCAGAGAACTCAAGGGGTTGAAAACCCATGTGATTTCTTTAATTTGTTTCTGTTTTTAACTTTGGGGCACGTTCATGGCCAATACAAATCCTTTGATTTCACTGCAAGTATGTGAGAAGGAACTCTTCCTATACACTTGGCCTGAAAGTCAGCTTTAAATTATGTTCACAAAAGTATTTACTAGAAGCATTTACTAGAAGGTTAAATGAAACTATTGCTTTTTAACCTGCTGTACTTTGACCTTTGGTCAGTTATAGCAAAAGAGCGGACTGTCCTCTGCATCATTCACTCTGGGTACATCAGTAGGATATTAATCAGCATTCATATCAGAACAATATTAGACTACAATTTTTTTTAAAAAAAAATGTATCACGTGCAAAGCATGATAGCGGTCTTACTGAGCTCAGAAACGCAGCACATGCTCAAAAAGGACAACGTTTAAAAGCCTCTGTGGGACGGATAAAAGCCTTACTCAAAATGCACTTCAAGCCTTACAAAGGACAGAGTTCTGTAATACAGAATTTTGTAAGCGTAATGTATTTAGGGACAGAAAACATGATCCTTACCCAGCACAAAACCACTGGGTCACTACTTACACCTGAGCCAAACGAAGCCAATTTAAGTGATGGTGATTAATACATGTATGTGACTGCAGGTGATCCAGACCAATAGAATTAGATCTAGTGCATCTGTCAGACACAAGGGATCAGTCCTACATCTTCCCTGCAGAATAAGCTATGACAGTATTCAGCTCCGCTCTCCTAAATTGCCTTGCACTTGCTAAATTTACTTACTAGAAAATTCTGAGCAAATATCTTGTTCCAAGGCAAACAGCAGTAAATCCGCTGATGTTTTAATGAAGATTACACTTTCTAATCCTCATGGTAATGACAAACTAGTCTCCATTCAATATGCAATATTACTTGACAGTTTTAATCACCCAAGCCGCATTATATTTGCTACAGACTGATGCACTTGTCTTCCCAGATCTTCAGCTTGGAGAATCTAAGCAAAAGCAGCATAATGCCTGTTCTGTCTGTGTTTTCCAGCATGGGCCGGTTTTGCCAGCCACACTAGCTCTGAGCGATGGCTCACTCTGGGATTAGTCTCCGATCCAAGGAAGCTGGCACAATCTTGTCCTAAGTTTTTACTCCAGAATTCCTGAATTCTGGTAATCATGGAGTTGAAAGGTAACGCGCAGTTGTAACGTAGTTCCTCCGAAAGTACTGCTCCTGTGCTCTCAGTATCAGACAGCAAATGCAGTAACAGACTTCCACAAACTCAGTTTTAACCTGTACAGATGTAAGGGTGACCTTTCTACTCAGAATAACATCCAGCCAACTTTTGCTACTACACTGCTGAAGTAAATGGCAAGAGATCAACACAATTTGAGCTCCCTGACAACACTGGGCAGCCCTCCTTTTCCTATTGTGCTTTCTCAGACGCTAAGTGTCTCCATCCACAGTTCTCACACATGCAAAACTCTCAGTTTTATCTATATGTGTTCTTTTACCCAATGCAAATTAAAATGCTGTCACACCATTATATATGAAATTTTCCTCCCTCAGTTATTTTTCAAAGGTTTTTCTGGTTCCAGTCAGATCTTTAAACCAGTATGTTCCTTAGGAAAAGCTCCTAAATCCTATAAAATCAGACTTGCAGGTATATGGTTCTTATTTTTGTGCAAAGGACTGAGGAAATTAAGGTAAAATTGTGAAAATGACTGCTTTAGTCCCTGAAGAACTTTTCAGAATTGAGAAAGCACACCATATTTCACCCTGCTGAGATCAATCAGCCTTACATTCCACGAAATGCCCTGATGGTGCACGACTGCGTGCAGCTATGTCTTTCCTGCATACCAGTCTCAGCAGAAGTGTTAGTTAAAAGTGCCTCTATACCAGGCAGTCTCAGAGAAGAGCTGCAGGGTGGCCCTTAGGTTCAGTGCTACAGTACTCGAAAAAGCGCCTTGAATCCTGCTGGAGCCCAACCCACAGAGTCAGTCACAGAGCGCAGGATGAACGGAGAGCAAACTGTGAGACCCGAAGGAACCCGGGTCTGTGAGCTCTCAGGGACGCTCTTAGGATTTTATTCACACATTTTCATCACCAAAGCAAAAAGACTTCAGAGGGGGAAAGCACAGGTTAGATCACTTGACTACTATTTAAATGATGACACTTTGATTTCCCATGGCTGTTTCATTTCATTCCTTAAACAAAAGTTGTGTCTCAGACGAATGCCCTGAACAACCTTTGTTGTTTTGAAGAGAGTACCATGAAGTTGTCATTGTGAATTAGGATTTTAAAACCCTGGTTCTTCTTTCAGGTAGTTCTCACATCTCCTCTCAGAACAACGTATTTTCCCCTGACAAGATGGAAATGTGCAAGTTCCCCATACTGACCACAGGATAGCCTTCATCTCAGCTTCCCAAGTAATACGGGAAAGGTTTTCAGTACAAACGCGTGAGAACTTGGCTAGTCAGTTCAGTAAAAATCTTCAGTTTCTTCTACAGACAGGAGACAATCTCAAATAATAATACCCACAGTAAGCAGTTTTTCTCCGTAGGGATGCAAGCCAGTCCTTTGCCCTGAAGCGACCGACAGCACGTAAGGGCACAGGACTCTTGCGGAGCTGACCGAATCAGGGCTTTTGTGATCTTGACTCTCTCTGCAACGTTGCCTGATGTAGCTAGCTCCTTCCAAACTGCAGAGTCAAGTATGCAAACAGAAAGTTTCCTGTAATGTTGAATTTGACATCATTCAAAGTTCTTTGACTCTTCAAGATTCAAATACTACCCAATGTCACCTACTCAAAGTCACCTTGTTCAAATTGCTGTTGCCACACAGGCATCTAATTTTGGCAGCCAAAGGAGGAGCTAGGAGCTCTACCTTGCAAGTGTCGATACTTTATGGCACTGTGCGAAGAAGCACTGAAAGCATCAACACTAAGCACAAAGCTTTCAGAGTTTGACTGTATCTGTTCCCATGTGGAGAAAGCAGAGACGTTGCCAGTTTGGTTTGCCTTGTCTAAACCTTGCTGCCATTGCCAAAGACATGAAAAGTAGCCTAGACTCTCCTGCTTTTAGAGTTTTCTCTCTCTTTCTCCATTTAGGTATTGAGTTCAGAAAGGCAACCTTGTTACCAGCAGCATCTTCTGAGAAAAAGGGTTTCAACATAAGGGCAATCAGGATAGAAAGTCTTCAGGTTTCCTGATGTCTTGTTATTTGTGAGGGGCAGCTACTGCAGAAAAATATCCCTCCTTTCAGCAGCAAAAAGAATTAAAGGATTATGTACGTGGGTTTTGGTCCTTAAAAAATAAAAAAATTGACTTAGAAGCAGAAGCTTTTCTTCTTTCTCTTCCTGGAGACTTAGGAAGTTTGCTGAGATCAGAGATCTCCTTAATTGGTATATCCACGACTTCACCAAACAAACTCCAGCCATCAAAAGGAGCTTGTATGAGGTAATTTCTAAAAATAATACCTGCCTCCCACAACTGAAGCCAAATATACCTCCTATTCTTGTTGAAGCAGAATAAGAAACAAGATATGATGCTTGTGACAGCAAATGTAACATCCTACAGAAAGCCCATAGACGGGTTTTAAATCTACATTTGATGTTTTGCTATTGTTGGCTCAAGATGCATATTAACGCTTTTCCCCAGGATAGAACGGCTCTTATGGTACCAATATAGGTCAACCAGAATGTGCAGCAGAAGTGACAATCTTTTTATTGTAAACATCCAATTTCCTATCTGTTGGATTATTTAATAGCAATAGCTTCTATGTGGATTAGTGTTATGTTATGTGGGAAGAGAGAGCACAATCTACCAAGGACGAGAGGGGGAATGGAGAATAAGGATACCCCACCACCAGCCAAACCTCAGTGTGGGGCAAAAGACTGCGTGTGTGTGGCTTTTTGCACTCCACATGGAGACTCAGTTATCACTGTTAAGTAGCCCACGGGTGTGTGACTGCTTAATGGAGCCTTCATGCCAGAGCAACGAATACCTTTTTACGCACATGCTGTTACACGTAAGGCAGTGGGAGCTTCCCTGATATATTTTGCCCATTACAGAGTGCTCAGTGATGCCTCCTGCAATAGAGGCAATTCAAGAAACAAAAGTAAATGACTTAATTAAATTAAAACCTTGTCAATGAACGAGGTAAGTCTCAAAACACTTGCATCAAGAGATACACACAATGACTGAATTATTGTAGCTTGGAAAAGGCTACAGGGGTAGCAACTGTGGATTAAACTGGCCCCACTCACTCAGTGAAGCAGACGAGCCATTGACCAGTCCAGGTGAGAGGAAGAGTTGTTAATTTTGCCCACTATGCTAAATCTGTAATGGATTTTCTTTGGGGAAAAAACCGTGATTTTTATCACCTGGCCAGGGTGTTCTCCTGCCTCAGAGCGTGGCTATGCGTGTACTCGATGTACAGTCAGCGTCACTGAGAGGACAAGCACCTCCACTGGAGCAGGGGAGAAAAATAAGGAATTCATCACCTAAAATACACTTTCCAAAATACATTTCTATTTCATAAGCATACAATTGACCTTAAGAATATCCTGCACCTTTAGTTCCCACTGTCTTGCCCCTTAGTTTTTACCAAACCGGTCAGTCTCTTTGACTTTGAAGATGTGAGGGAGGAGGAAGACACTAGCTGAGATGGGAGCACCGATGTGCAAAGTGGTAATAAAAAGGAAACCAATTAGCATTAGTGAAGACAACAGTCAGTAAACCAGCAGCCATATAATGGCTCTGGTAAGGGCAAGCTGCTTTCTAATCAGAAGAGACAAAAAATGAGAATAATTGAAACACAGAATTGGCCTGCCTAGTATTTTTACTACTTTCTTTATAAATTAAGCTAAATCCTACATAGGTCACTTGGACTTTTCCTGCTGCTTGTCTCTCTCCCTGGTGCAAGCAAATTTTACTGTACTGATTTAGTAGCTTGATTACCACATCATTTTCCTGGGTTTTTTTCCCCCTGAAAATGAGGAGAAAATCAGTAGATATAATTATAATATTTCTTCTTTGTTACTCATCAGATTTTTGTATGCCATCAATTAAAACCACATCTATTATAAATGCACAATATCCATCATTTAAATTAGGCCAAAGTTTTAAAAATGCCCTGTAAGATTTTTCCATGTCAGTATAATTCACTCACTATTATGTTTCCTTGATGCAACTATTTTGGGACTTAGCTTGTTCCTTGATAGGATTTTAATTAAGTCATTTACATTTAATTTCCAAATATGTAGCTGTTACAGAAGGCAGCAAGGAAATGAAAAGACAAAAAGAAACTTGAAGACAGCCAATGTTTAACAAAAATATTTCTGATATAAAAATGAATCTGAGGAATACATATTCAGTGATAAGTATTCCAGTCCATGCCTGGTAAACTCTCAGATAATGGCAGCATGGTAGGGTCACTGGGGTTCTATTAGCTCAATTAATGAGGAGTAAGATAAGGCTAACACCTAGCTCTTCAAACGGCTAAAAAATAGAGCTGATAGTAATGGAGTTATTAACCTTCGCCAGCCATTGAATTTTGCTGCTGATTCAAACTCCATTTCCTAGTTCAGGCCTCCATTAATAGGCTGTTTATTATCCCTAATCCACATTGGGATCAGCTGCAGAAATATGAAAGCCCCAGGTAAAGACCAAATAGTAAAAAAAAATATATTTTTTTTCCATTCTGATTTTTCCCTTCTCAACATACTCACAGATTCTACCTTAGAAATTAGGAACTTCATTATCCTAAACTGTTTGAATATAGGTTCTTAGCAGTGTGATGAAAGAGAAGCTTTAAATATATTATGTAAAAAGATGACATAATTGGGGATACAGCCACATCGTTTTGAAGGCCAATAAAGCACTGCCGGAAAACTTGCATTTGAGAAGCAAGTGCTGTTTATTTCCTCTGTTGGGAAACAAAAAACTTTAATATTGGAAGAATGGGTATTGAAATATGCTATATATGTATTGTTAGGTCAATCCTCAAGTTCATCCCTCCCCTGCCCAGCTTTGTCTTTCCACTTGTATTGTTTGTAGATACTGCTGTAATATAATTAATCAATACTGAAATGTAAAACAATCGACCCTGGATTCAGATCAGATGGAAAAAAAAACAAAGGAAATGATGGAATAGAGGAACTGGGGATCCCAGGACACACTTAGCAGCAGAGCCCATTGGCACAGACGGAAGGGCTTGCTTCATCAGCTTGAGGAGAACTCTAACACAAACCCGGCTGCAGTTTTAACTACGGAGATCTTGAGTTAAAGGGTCTTTAGGCTCCTTGCTGAGGTTGCACACGCTCAATTGAGATTTGTGACACTGTGATTTTTCAGTATATTTTCAATGAAAGACACTGTAGAGTTACCATAGTCTACACACACAAGACATTATTCCAAAATCTATCACAATAACCTTTAAGAGAATAACAGCAATTTTTGAGTAATGGAGCTAAGATCAAAATAAAAAAATCTTTTCTGGTAACATCACACAGGACTACCCTCAAAACCGAATGCAGTTCTGGTTGTCCCACTTTACAAAAGAAAGAGCCAGAATAACCAGAGAAGGTAGAGAACAGGGGTCAGGATGATCGGGAGAGTGAAATGGCTTTGGGGAAAGGGATGGATAACCAGATCAAGGTTCTTTGCCTGGAAAAGAGATGACTGAACAGGCATATACAAGAGGCTTATAAAATCATGAGTGCTGGGAGAGCGAGAAGAGAGAAGGCGTTTCCATAGAAGAAAGGAGCCTGGCAAAATCGCTGTGTATTTTCATATGACACAAAGCGAAAAAGTAAAACTTTTCCATATGATTTGGTGGAGGCCAGAAGTACAGCGTGTTGCAAAAGAGACTATAAAGTCAAGGAAAATGGGCTATTAGATAGTTGTCCAGATGACCCTCTGGCTCAGGGAATCCTTAAACTGGTGATTGCCTTAAGCTGGCCTGGAACCAGCAGACAGCTGGTCATGAACCAGCTGAAGCTAACGACAAGAGATATATAACAGATGACACTGATGCTGCTGAATCTTATTTCAACTGTAACTTTGGGAGAGAGCAGAAGGGGATAAGAAAGATTTGGCTAGATATTAGAGTTTTCTGTGTACTATCCATGACTATACTATATACTTCCTGTTGTTGCTCAAGCACTAACAATAAAAACAGCTAAAATGCCTATTTATACTCATTTGGATGAGGAACTGAATTCAGTCCTTTGCCTTAGTAGTTCTGAGTTTCAGACGCCAACCCGTAATTGTATTTGGATTCCCACTTACCATAGGCACTAAGTGGTTAATGGTGTTCTTTTACTAGATAGCTGAGAGACCACTAATAGATTCAGCTTCTTATTTGCCCTAAAGGCTGCCACAGTTCAATACGATTAGGATCCTGTCCACTTAAGCGGTAACTGCTTCATAAGGAGGAACATAGAAAGCAATACATGTCTTCTCTGAGTACAGAAAGAGTGGTTCTTTGGTAGACAGGTTTTGTCTGATTCAGAAAGATTTTCATGTACCAGTCTGTAAGCAAGCCTTTCCTCTACTGCAAATTCTAATTTAAAGAAAACCCTGTACCTTACTTTTTCAGTGGAAAATGAATTATTTTCCTTTTTGTTCCAGGGCAGTTCTTTGGATGTAGTGGCTGATGCTGTATGAGTTTTTTTTATTATTACATTTTAACAAACTTTATAGCCCATTTTGTTTGTTTTCAAATAACTTTATTTTCCTTCTTTTCGACCATCAATTACTGGGTTTGTTTTTCTTTTCATAAGATGGAGGAGTCAGGAGACTGATCCTGCTCTATGCTGTATAATTTAGTATTATGTGTACTAGCTTTATGAGGTGGGAGTCAGATAAAACATAGTATTTGAACACTAACCATTTATTAGCTCTAAGGAACAGATTTATGACTTGACAAGCAGACAATAACTCTGTGTTCTGATCAGCCAAAGAGGTCTACTTTGAGTTCAAAACACAGAGTAACATACTCTTTCACAAATAATTTTGTTTACTGATGTGACTAGATTTTAATAATAAACTTGATATATATGTAAATTTATTTTAATCTAATTTCATCAACAGAGCCCTCCTAAAAATGAGACTTCGTGGATTGTTCTGTGTCTGATTTATAGATTTCTGCATCCTATTCCCAGATTGATTTCAAGGCTATAATTCTATCAGGTTTTTCTCCTGATGTCAGAAACACCACCTCTGCAGATAGTGTTTTATAACTAGCATCACAACTGAAACTGAATTACTGCCCTGCTATCCTATGCTGCAATATGTCCTTTTGTTTATAATCACCCTCTCTCCCTTGTATACCTACTACTTCAGTTTCATGGAAAATATCAGCTCCAAAATCAATCAGGTAGCATGATGTCTATTTTCGTCCCTTACTTCAACCCCTGTATAAAACAGTAGGGGCCAAATTCTTAACTCAGACATGAATGTGCAGAGCTCTTTAATGAAAACAGAAGCTGAGCAAATGGATCAGCGCCAAATTTCTGCACATACAATTTTATAATGAGTTGTTCTTCCTCACTCAATGAGGTCTCGATCCTCCTGTAAAGGAGCATGTGGCACACTGATCTCAGGTACTCGGATACATATTTAGGGACTCGTGACCTACCTTCTAAATGCACATGAAGACTAATCCATGGGAACTGTTATTTAACTGAATCTAGCATGTTTCAAGATTCTTTGTCCATTTTTTTCATGGAATGGATTCCTGCTTAAGATGTATTTTCTCTTACTTTCAGTAAATAAAGCTACTGCTATTTTCACTTACTTTCATTTTTAAACCTTGACTGCTAGCTCCTTCCCTTTTCACTCTCCTCTTTTCTCTCTCCAACTCAATCTTACCATTTTACATCTTTCCACTGTACCCTGTATGGGGAGTGGGGGGTGGACTGAGGGCAGCCACACAGAACCATAGAATCATACAGCAAGAGCAAGTTTGCCAACTTAAACACTTAGGTGGGTAATATACCTTTTCCACTACTAGTTTTTAGAAAAGAATAAGCTTCCTGGAAGCATAAAGGCTACACATTTCCAACGCGTGCCTTTGGAGCGGTGACGGTGTCAGCCAGTGGTATGGACTGAACCAGGAACCCCTGGAGGGGGAGGGAGAAGCCTCTCAGCTTTGATGAGTACAACAGCAGTTCAAATCCTCACCACCCTTGGACCAGCTGTGAAGAGTAACTCCATTTTATTTGCCTGGCATTCATAACAATTCTCTTTTGATGCTCATTTCTCTTATATTACATTTCTGAACACTTCATTATAGCTCAAATAAAATATAATTCTCATGTTGTTTTTAATTATTTCTCAAAACCCAAAAGTCTCATAATGATCTCCTTGAAATACTAATATATTTCCATGATATTATGCCAATGCTAAAGAAAGAAGATGTAGATCCCCCCTCCTGCTGCAAATAAAATACACCTTCTGATATAATCCAAACTTTAATCCATTTCTTATGGTTTGCCTTTAGAGGCAACTCAAACAAATAATCAGAAGAACAAACCTTTTCTCTCTCCCACAGTTTGGCCATCTGGAGGATTTGTAAGGCCAATGCTCTATTTCTTACTCTCCAGAAGCAAGACCCCTTTTCTAGTTAAGGAAGGAATAAATAAATAAAATGCAACAGCCCATACAATGTCAGTAAAGGCCCGTATCTTTCCATAAACAAATTTTTCATATATGTAATGTCACGATTGCTATATTTATAGCTTACCTGTTTGGAGTAATATGCGATTTTTGCAGCTGTTCTCCCTGCTCTATGTCCCTTGGGAAGCCATAAAGCACCCACCCATTGGTCACGCAGTCTAGTGCATTTAGGCGTTCTGCCAGGATCTTCATAACAAGGTTGTCTGGGACTGCAAAGGATTAAAAAGATGACATTTATTTTGTATGCTGAGTCCACCATTAAGGAGGATACAAACTACTTTTTCTGGTTAGACCGCTACAAGAGCTAAAACACAAAGAGTTATTCCTGTTTATGATCGATAGATTTTGGAGAGAGGAACTACTGTTGATTTTGCATATTTCCTGTGCTATCATGAAACCCCCAAATTCATAAGGAACTGTAGGACTAAAGCAAAGTATTTGGTAAAAACTGATGCCTACATAATTTGGCAATGTACTTTTTCTCTCAGCCATACTGGCTGACGACGATGATGGTGTGACATAATCTTATCAAAATGCAAAAATAACGATCTGAGTTGTGTAAAAGAAATCCTTAAACAGGAAAGAAATTTCTGTAGCATTCTGTATTTAACTCAGCAGATTATAATGGTTCTGCCACAGCAGGCTAGATGTGATATTTCTCCTATTTGCCCAAAGGCTTGAAGCTTTTATAACTGAAAATAAATTTCCAAAAGGTATTTCCACTACTGTAATTACTGCATGGATGACTCCCTAATTTTAGAGACAGAAGTTCTCTTTCCTCTATTATTATTATTTTTCTTTAAGTCAAGAGAGAATATCAGCAAGATGCTGACTGGGATTACTATTACAATGCAGCTTTTAAAATTCTATTTAATGGGAAGCAGCGGTAAGGAGGCATCCGCATATTTTCACCACAGCCTTCATAAAGCAAAATATTTCAAGTGAGATACTTAAAATTATGTATCTTGTATTTTTTTTCCAGAAAATTCAAATGATTAGGTTCAGTAAGAGCGACTACAAATTTTGCAAGGACTCTTGCAACGCGGCAGGTTTAGTGTCAAATAAGCACAAAGAAAGGTCAGCAAAATCACCTCAAGCTACTTCCCCAAAAAGCAGCCAAAACAATTTTCCAGAAGCAATGACAGTCCCTTCTCTTTATTTGTACACTATGTCTAATACACTGTTGCCTCTACTGGAAACAAGCAATAAAAAATGCCACATAAATCCACATCATGGAGTGTTGATGTTTTGATACTCACCCTGCCATTGCATCTGCATACAAAAATACAACAAGTGCTTGTAGGAGAGCACATGCGTCAGATTTCTAACAATGCATTCGCTTTAGGAATAGCTGACAGCAATGCACCTGAATTTTCATAGAGTATATTATTATCAGTGCACATTTATACCCTGGGTACAAGCAGGTTTTAAACCGCAATAATAGAATCTATTTGCTTCCTGAAATTTAGCATTTCCTAAAGACCTACACCTCTATGATGAAATTCATTACTTCTCCTTTAAGTAATCAAATTACTGAGTTTACAGAATTGCACTCAGGATTCAATGTACCAGCAAAAAGGGAAGAAAACCACAGGGAATTAATTAGAAAACAGATTAGTGTATTAATTGAGGATACCCACTTCACATTATAAAAAAACAAGTTAAGGAGAGTAATATTCTCCATCTGCTAAAAGAAAAAAGGAACGGAATAAAACCAGACACTTGACAGAGAGCAAAATGACAATGCAAAACTAGGCATTCCGTTAAAAACGGGATTCATAAAATTAACTATACAACAGTGCAGCAGCAGGAGGCAGAAACGTTATTAGACAGATGATAATTATCTATGTAAGACCTGAGCTGCAGGCAGGCATAGAGGGGATAACGGGAGAATTCCAGCGCTCTTGCAGGGCCGTTCTCCCTACTCTCCAGGTTACAAGAACTAACACAAAACCAAGACTTCCTGGTTGGAAGAAAGAAAAAAACCAACACCCCACCTTCTCTTTCCCCAAATTCTATTCCATAGAAAGACCAGTGGAATTTTCCTGGTAGTCTTGTATTTCTGGCTGCAGCACTAAACTTTCTGTTTTGATGCATGTTATTTTATCATGATTCCTACTGGAATCATTAACATGGATTTACAAAGATGCCAAATTATATGGGTTTTTTGACACATTTTCAGAATGCTTAAAGACAGCTTTGCAAGGGATTTGAATGAAACTTAAAAACACAAAACTGCGCTCCGGAAGGATTCTGCTGGAGCTGACATCCCTGTGAGACAAACAGGGAATCAGGGCAGGGGCTGAAAGTCCCAGGAATGGCACAGAGAAGTAAGTGGGTATACTCTGCTGCTGAGCTTCCAGCAGATTGTAGGAGATTATCCAGTTCCAGGGGCCAAATTGTTTCCGTCCTGCCTTTGGAAAGGAGAAACACTACAGTCTACAAGAGAATTTAAAAGCTATTGTGATGGGAACTGGGCAGCATCTCCTCGATCTGATCACTTCCCATAGGCCTTCCATGAATCCTGATGATCAAAATCCTTTGGTCATTATTTTTGAACAAAGCTGAAACAATCACACGAGGAAAAAAAATAAATCAAGATGCAGTGACAAATAATTGACAGTTTATCTAATGGCCTGCCAGGTTTGGGGTATTTTGAGTAGTACTGGGGATACACGGTAACCCTGACACCTTGCTCATTTCAGGGATGACTGACTAGAAGATATCAGCAATGCACTTTAGGTTGTTTCTACACTCATGTACATATATACATCACTGAATAATATAGATGCTTACACATTTTCTGTGCCTCCCTCTAAAGCTTGATGGTGAGAAATAAAACATAAACAAGTCAGACAGCAAGCTCTGCTCTCCTCTTGATTAGCAAACATACCTATCACTTCAACACAATAGGGGAACATAAGCTTGTTGGCTGTTCAATGGCATTACAAAGTACATCAGCTGCCCTTGAACAGGAACAGTCACACTTAAAACAGCTGCATTAAAACTGTAAAACATCTTCCACAGACCAGAAGAAAAAAAAAAAAAAAGGAGAGGGAGAGAAAAAAGGAAGAAAGAAATCAGTATTATTCTTATTTTGCTGTGGTACAGACAGAGTAGGTAATGAAGAACTCTGCAGCACGATATTCCTTTTCACTCATGTGGAACTGTCTCTTGAATGTAAGGCAAATTAATAACCTGTAATTGGAGGGGCACACAGCCTGTACGTAACTAGCCAGAGGTCTCCTGGCCTTAAGCACATGACCCAATGGGCTATATAGCAAAATAAAATTTAGAGCTTTTCTGATGAGACAGTCAATCTACATGTTTTAAGTAGATTATGAAGCACAAGAGCTTTGAATAATCAATTCCTTTTCAACATAAGCTTGTGTGAGTTTCCAACTCTGAAAGTTGGGGGAATGAGACTCTGGAGAGGTTTTACTTTATCATGAGAGAAGTCCAAAGATAAGTTTCTTGTAAAAATTACAATGTGCTACAAAGAGCTATCCAGATTAGGTAATGAGGAAGCACATCTCTATTAAGGTGAGAAATCAAGGTACAGGAGTAAAATTCACCCCTCAGAAGTAACGCTGCAGAGCTGCTGAGCTATAGCGCAGAGAGCACCACACAGAGCTGCAGACCAAGGTCGCGGTGAACCTCAGAAATGGTATTTGAGGCAGAATGAGACCACAGACAGCGCCATATAGAAATGTAATTCGTTCATGCATACGTTCTTGCCTCACATCAATACCACACACCGCACCTCCCTTATCTCCCAGTCTGTCTCGACCATGTTAATGGTCTAGACTACGCAGCTGAATTGGCAGCTGTGGTCATAAGAAGCGATCTGATCAGTTCAAGGGTATGATCAGGCAGGGTCCAAGGAACAGAGGCTTAAAGTGCTGCTGTTGATGCCAAAACTGCTGCCTGGACACCTGGAGGTTTTCTGTCTCCAGGGCTGTCAATCAGCACCTTCCAGCAGACGATTTAAAAAATAAATTTACTTCCCAGAACTTCAAAGGTTTTCGCAAGTATAAGGTACTTCTCACGAAAAGTACGTCCTCATGAAACTCACAGGAGTGTGGCCTATTAGCTCTTACCCAACCCATAGATCTGCAGGACTAATAGAAAACTGTATCAGGCAATCAGTTGACAAAATCATACCATCTGCTCAAGACAAAAGTAACAGAACATTAAAGGCACAGTCTGAAATGCAAAAACACTACTTGAGAGACTACAGGGCATTATTCTCCAATAGCTTCAATGCTGTCAGTGCTCCAAGCTGTACAATTATCGTATTTAAATTGATTCCTCCTCCATATATTTCCCTTTAAAACAGACTTTGGTAGGGTATTGACTCACTTCTCCAAACCTATAAAACCTCAATTCTAAGGACAGCATAAACGCACCTGCAGATGTAAATTCTGTTGGCTTTGTGCTGTAAAAAGTTTAAGGTCCTTTTGACAATATTGTCCATTTACCCTTCATCCTTCTCTTGGAGATTTTTTTTTTTTTTATCAAGGTCTGAAGACTTTCACAGCTAATTCAGATGCCTGAGGCTTGATCCCAGTACTTGACAGTTAACATCTTGCCCAGAGTATTAGCTACCGCCAAAGGCTACTTTCCTGGATTGTCCTGTCAATCCTAAATTTAGCAAAGCACGAGATTTGCTTATCTTATTGCTCTATAAACTCTGGATTATTCACAATGGGCCGCTTTATTTGGGTCTTTCAGAAAACTATTCTATTTTCTTGCCCGCGTTAAGGTCCTGAGCGATTGCATCAATTTGGTTCTAACGCGTTTGAGAATGATTTAACACGCCGGCTGATCAATATTTTAATTTAATCCTGCCAGCACACGGGACCGGTGAGAACGGGCCGGTCTCCGTCGCAGACAGATAATTTTGCTTAGTGTAAATAATAAAAAATAATAATCCAAGCGTGTCTTCAGGTCCTGGGAGGAGGAAGAGGCNAAGAGGCGGCCTCGCCAAATCACGACAGGGACGGGGCGTTCGCACTTGCTGGGTAATTTCATCAAACGGGAAATTTGCACTGGAAAAGGAGCCTCTCGCGCATTGTACGTACACAGCGCTGCGGAGAAGGGCTTCCTGTGAGCGCTGGAATCATTATTTTAATACAGTAAAATAAATAATATGGTAAAGTATTTCATTTCCACATTTTAAATATTTTTGTTTCTTCAAATATATCAGAGCCTCTCTTTTTTTTGAGCTTTTTAGTCACTTAAAATAGGAATTAGCTGTATTAAACAGGAAGTGATGACATTTTTTAAAGCAGGTACGATCCCAAATCATTGATTAAATGATACAGGATGAACGAAGACCTTCCGAAATGCATGTTAAAGGGGTGCATCATTCTCACTCGCCGCTACAAGCCATGGATTCAGGAACCTACATCTGCCCACATTTAGTGACTAGGTGAGATTCCAGCCCCTTACACCGCTTTACCTCTTACTGGCATCTTTGGATTTAGCAATGACAATTCAGTCCACGCTGAGCATCCATCACCCAGACACGAAAAGCTCTTTTCCCCCAAGCGCAGACTCCGCTGTTGTCGGTGGCTGTGTGTGTCCTCGCCTGATGGCACTGGCTGCCAGTGAGCCCCGGGGTGACCCAGTGGGTGACCCCAAGGTGAAGATGCGCACACCTCGGCTCCCATCCACGCTCGCGCACCGACTGCAGCGCAGCACGACTTGAATTAGGTTTCCTGCCTCAGTTTACCCATCCGCAAGACAAAAGCTATTCTGAATTACTTCACAGGGATGTTTCCAACCTGAAAGTTTCTAAAACTAGTAACAAAATGTGTATTTGCGCTATTTCTTTTTACTCCTTCAGCTTCCGCAGAGGGAATACAGCCCGACACAGGACAGCAAGCTCAGTTCTGACCCAGCTAACGCAGCATTTCCAGTATCAACCAAGTTCCCTATTTCCTGATAATCTTGTTGAAAACCACCTCGTCCTTCTATACCAGATAACTGATTCCCCATGTGGTGGGAAGAGAGGACAGTAAGGGGTCTGTTGTCCCTCACCAGTGACGCCTGGTGCCAGCACGCACTCTAGATCCCCAACAGTGGGATCGACTGCCCGGCCCTGTGTCTCCCCTTGCTGCTCCTACCAGCCACATTGAAGGGACATTCAAAAATGTAAAGTGATACACAAGAGCTATTAAATGTTTTGCTTGTCATAAAAAAAAATTCTGTTCCATACTTGGAACAGACAAAAGCCTGATTCTGTAGGTATAACACCCAGCAAAATAGAGCCAAAGCTACAATTTGATGTCAAACTCCAAAGACCATAAAAGGGGACGCTGCCAATACACAACGTGCTTTTCCTTTCCAGTTTTCTTATAAAAACTCATGTGATTTCCCCATCCCAAACTGCAAACAGAAAACCAAAGAGAATTCAAGTCAGCAGCTCTTTGCTAAGGAGCTAGCGCTGCAAGAAGAGTAGCAGGAAAGGAAACACCACAGTTCTAAGTTTTTAAGAATGACTGTCAGCAATAAAGAAAACAATAAATACAAAAGATTAATACTTAGCATTTATATTGTACTTTGCTGTTTAAAAGCCCCTGTATGGCCAGGGCCACAACCTCACTCAAATCCATGAGGATTTGTGGCACCACAAAGATGCCCGCTGACCAAAAATGGGAACTTTGGCCATCTGATAACATTTTAACTTAAAAGCTGTTTTATTCCCTCCGTCATGCAAACCCACAGACTCCAGCAGCACTGTCCCTGTGAGTTATGATGCCTAATATTGGATTATTGATACTCCAATAACAATAATGGTGAATACTGCTACAAAACCAAGAGACTGTCAAAATTGAAACAGGCAGGACCATATTCACTGACTGACTGATCACAGTTCCTCCAGAAAACTACTGCACTAGATTCTTAAATAAAATCACATTTATTTTGTCTGGTCTGGCATTCAGTGTTGGTTTTTGGGGGTAATTTTTTTTGAGGCGGTTTCATGGTTGGGGTTTTTTTTTAAATCTTAAGTGGGATGGCCTTTAATAATGTCTTTGTAGACTGAGTGTCCCCAGAGTTACTTCAGCCCTGAATACCTGCTAGCCAGATAAATAAAGAAATAAATATTCAAATAAAGGAAAAAGGTACTCTAATGTATCATATTATTGTGATTCAACACATAAAAAAAGTAAAATTTAGGAAAGAAGGTGACAACTTACTGCCTATATGCCTTCATGTAAAACTTTCTATTCTACAACCTTGTATCTTTTATTAAAATATGGACACCTAGAGCAGAAAAAAAAATGTAAATTTTATTTTGTTCTCTTGACCACCAATTTTCTCCTAGTAGGAAAAAAGACTGCTACCTATTTTCCATAAAAAAACCTTTGTAGCAGTCCCAGAGGAAAAGTCAAAAGTTTGACTTGAAAAACGGAGCTACTTCAAAAGCATTGTCAAACAGAGGTGAAGGTTTCTTAAAAATGCATAAATTAAAGTATGGTGTATTCATAAATATCTCTGTAACTTTACACAGTATATTTGTGATCGAGGTGCATATATAGGTGAACATATAGCATCGTTATAAAAACTAACTTAAATAAAGTAGAAAATCAATTTGTTTATTAGCTACTGTTTGGGCTCTGTGTGTATGTGTGAGTGTGTGTGCATGTGTGTGAAAAATGAAAGAAAAATGGAGAGTTTTTTTCAATAATAAAAAGGGAGTTGCACTGCAGGGCCCCTAAAGCTTGTGAAAAATTAAACTCGACGGATTCAAACTGTCCTATTTCCACTTCAAAAGAGAAGAGGCACTGAGCTCTTCCCAACTTATCTTCAAACGCCCAGCACCCTAGAAAGTTTCTTTAAAAAAAATAAAGTCTCTAGTTCCCCCAAGCACTGTACCCGTTACTGTAGCTGCTGTCTCTCCCTCTTCTAATTATACCCATGTGAGTCTATTAATCAACTTGTAAATTATTTAGAGAGCCATGCGCTGTCTTCAGCTAGTACAAACACACTGCATGCAAAGACTTGCTGAAAACCAATGGAGCTCCCAAAGGGTCTCTCTCCAATGTTCAGACAGCTTGCAGCTCGCCAGTACAGCGCTGTTAAAAACAAGAAATAACACTCAGCTTACCTCCTCAGATATAAAGATTTACTCGGCCTTTCAACTCTGAAACTCTTTGCAAGTTTTTAACAAAGAGGAAGCCGCTCTATTGTCAAATCTTTACTTCACACTTAGTGATGAGAATATTAATTTGATGTCAAAAAAACCCCCACAACCCAAGTGCTTTCGGTGAGACTGTGATCACAATCGCCAGGGGACCCCAACTTTCAGAGGCTACACCAAAAAGCACCCCTTTAAAACCATTCCAATTTAAAATAAGGGGGGGGGGGGGGAGTCG
>VXBO01005456.1:431931-457557 GCA_013400135.1 Rhinoptilus africanus | reverse complement strand
AGTTGTTGTTTTTCTTCTCCTGCTCTTCATGCTGTTTTTCTGTCTTTTCACTTTTCGTGGCTCCATTTATTGCAGCCTTTCAAACATCTATTAATTAGCGCTGGCCACTCCTGCTATTTCACCACGAAAACACAGAAAACTGAACAGACAGAATGGCATGCAAATTTCTTTTCAACTGAATGGTGACCTTTCCTATTTTTTGTGATGCCCCCAATGCCAAAATTCTTCTGCTTCTATTTTCATTAAAAACGTNTTCTGCAGGACTTTTTTTTTTTCCTCACGGGGTATCAAATTCTGACAAGCACCTTTAAAATGGTGAATGTAGATACTGCAGATGGAACTTTAAATTAATGTGTGCCCATGTTTTCAACGAGGCAGGTCCAGTGCACAGGACACGAATTCTGCCTAAAGGTTTTCATCAAGCCAGCGGAGTCTGTGAACCCATAGGCATCATTTGCCCACAGCCTGAATCACTAGAAGGGGAGGACCAGCCTACGGAACAGTCTCCTCACAACATTTCAGAAGGAATCAAACTGAATGAATTAATTTATGTGAGTTGTCTTGCTGTCTCGGTAAGGATTCTGGCCACTACGCTCACCTCTTACTCCAAATGGAAGTCTTCTTACGCTGCCCAAGCAAATGGTGTGTGCTAAATTTAGCATTACTGACTAAGACCTAAAGTAACTGGAGTTAGTGACCAGAAGACTCGTATCAAACTCTGATGCTGGTAATTTTCTGCCCAGGGTATAGTTAGCAATAATTGCCTAGTTGCAGTGAAAACCACAGTATCCTAAAGGAAAAGTCTGTGCATTCAGACTGGTTGTCCAAGGAACAAGTCTATGTTTATGACAGACAGAAAGCAGTCAGGTTGCTGAACTTTTCACTGAAAACGCATTTTTGAATATCTAGTGCGCACCAACTGTAGACTAGAATGTCCTGGGAATTCAAAAAATTAATGGGCTCAAAAATATCTATGCTACCTTCATCAAGCAAAATAAATGGTCATATACAAATTGAGAAGTTTGATAAAAATAGAGACAAGGACTTGATGAGACAGCAAACACTAGAAAATACAGAAAATGGGAATGCACTGAGTTGCCCTCTGGGGTGAATAATAGAATTGTCTGTGCTGTTCCTGAAACACATGTTGTATACATGAAGCAGCATTACAGGAAAAAAAAACAATACAAAGAATGTTTGTGAATCCTACAACCAAGAAGAGATCTGAGTTACTCAACCAGAACTAGAACAGAACAGACAATGGACAGCCTTGGTAACTCAGTAATATGGAGTTATGACACCAAAACATAGCCTGTTGGCACATCTTAAATGACTAATTGTATGCAATCGGTTGTGTCCACAAGAAGGGAAACCACACCGAGATCACTCCCCAGGGCATGTATTTTAAGAATATGAGGCATGCCCTCAAGATTTTATGGCATTTGTTTCATTTTGACTAGTAAAGATTTGAGTGCAACATTTGACTCAGTCTGTCTTTGGTTCCAGGGTGTTCTGTGATAATATCACTTGCACGATTCCTTGCCCAAAGGAACAACTACGCTTACTTGGTACTTAACTAGAAACGCAATGAAAATTTTAAAGTTCTAATTGTTTTTCCAGTTATAACACTGTCTGCTATTGACTAAACTAACTCTATCCAAATGCAATTTTCTTGAAACTGAATGGAGTCAATAACAGCAAGAGAATCTTTCCTTTGTATTAACCTGGTCGTAACTCTGTAGCAAGACAGTAAGAATCCTGAATTCTTTCCTCATCTTTCCTCTTCAGTACACTACGTTCTTTCATTTTCTCCAAGCCTCTTGTGAGGGCAGTAATGAATTCTTGTTAGTGTTTACTAATGTAAATTCATTCTTTGTTATCCCTGTGAGAGGAGGATTAGCAAAATGACAGAACTTATTATTTCTGGTATTGCTATGTAATATTTACTTTTATTCAGCCCTTAATTTTGCAGTATGTCCCACCAAATAAAATGTAGGTGCATGCAAGCAAAAACTAAGGGAGAATTTTTTAGCACAACTCACAGAAATATAGTTATGATTCCCATTAACATTCAGCAGCATTGTACAGCTTTGCCCTTGCATGCTATATTAAAAAAATTAATCTAAATCTGAAATAAGTTCTAATTTGTAGAAAGAAAGGAATTACAACTTCAATTTCATTTCTCTGAAATGAAAGTAGCTCCCTTGGACTAAGGATGTACATATTTTTTAGGACTGGATAAAAAATGCAATCTATGCAATTATTTTACTCTACTGGGAATGCTTTTGGTATCTCCTTTAAGGAACTTTAAAGGCTAAGATGAAGTTTATAAAATACACAAAGAGTATTTAAGTAAAGAGAGTTCTTAAAGGAGCTTTGAATAAATAGATAATCCAAATTCACATCTCAGCCATAACTGAAATTTAGAGAGCAAGGTATTTACAGTGGCTGTCCTCTGCTTCACAGAGAGGAGAAGAAAGGGACATTATGGTATACACATAAGATTCTGAAATTAACGGATGCCATAAAAAAGACACGGGCCCAGAGCTTAAAACGATCTCCACATGTGAGTCAGGCTGCATACATAAGTAGCCACATTCAGGTCAATCAGACTATACACATGAAGAAGCTATTTCCATACCTAAAGATCTAGGCTACACTGCAATTAATATATGCTAAGATCTCTTGCCTTTGAGCTAAATGGCCATTCTGAGTAGCAGTATCGCTAAATCAGAAAATCCTCTCCTAGATCTCTGCGCCTGTGTTACAGAGGAGCCAGAGTCTCTCTCTCAGGCTGCAGAGATTGATGCTTTCCATTCCCATGGTTCCCACATAAGCTCCTTGTCCCAGCAATATGGTGGCTGCCACAGAAAATTAATACATTGAACTAGCTGAGTTGCTGTATTAAGAATAAATGCAATCCATTCACTAGAGATGAAGTTTAGAGTTAAATATATTACCTTGTGGCTTGATACAGTGACTGACAGAGGGATAGAATACCCAAAGCTGCAGGCTGCCAAAGGTCTTTTGAAATGCTTAGAAAAGTACTGAATCTCTTGGTATGGTA
Source organism: Rhinoptilus africanus (assembly GCA_013400135.1). Taxonomy (NCBI): domain Eukaryota; kingdom Metazoa; phylum Chordata; class Aves; order Charadriiformes; family Glareolidae; genus Rhinoptilus; species Rhinoptilus africanus. The sequence continues at coordinate 454,490 of VXBO01005456.1, read as the reverse complement.
TCAAGGGAACCTCAGTTAATTTTATAGGCTCATGTTTCAGATCTGTGTAATTCGGTCTCAGAATTAAGCTATTGTGCAAAAAAAAGGGACTTTCAAGCTCTCCACCTCACCAAATGGCTTTTCTTGCCAAAAATAAAAGACAATGAAGATTTCTCTTTGCTCAGGGGGGGTTTGCTCAAAATTCTATTAATACTGAAGCTTAACCGAGATTTCAAAATCTTCAGCAAGATTGTTTCCTTATATTTGTATCACTGGTAACCATTTGGCCTGTTGCCAGAAACGGGACTCAAAATTCCTCTTCCAGGCCATTGAATTTGGCTAAATAAACATTTTTCCACCCTACTGAAATACAACTTATCCTTTACAACTACAAATCTTCTCTGATTTTTAATACCCACCACATACAGAGAGCTATCCTTGTGCAAGACAACTAACAAACAAGTTAGGTTTAAGCTGCTGCCCTAAGGAGCTTACAGTATTTATGATTTATCTGAAATCACTGCAGAGCATTTCAAAAGCAAAGTATGCTTAGATATTCTTTGTGGTAGTCCCCCCCTACAACCAAAAGTGATGAAAAAAATGAAGTGCAAAGAAACTTTACTTTTAAGTTAAAAATATTTGCATGAAAGTAGAGGAATCTACAGTAGCATTCTACAAGTCAAGATCTACATTTAAGAGCAGAGTCTTTATTACAGTCCACTTGAAATAAAAGCAGAATGTGACTCTGTGCTTTAAATAATAGTTTAAACATTTTGAAATTATACATCTCTTTCAAAATTCCGATTTTGATTTAGAGATAAAAACATGGAAATAGACTTTTGGAATGTGCACAAAAAATCTGAATTTCACAGGAACAGTGAACTCTGCCTTGAAGATATCGAAGAGCTTAGAAATCTAATTTCTGTTATGAATTGCTACAAGTCTTACATAATTAAAGGAATTAATCAACTTCCAGATTACTCTGACGTAACTCGGGTTAGAATCTGACCAAGAAAAATTCACTCATATTTAATTTTTGCCAAAAATTTGTAACTACAATGTAATGAGACAACAACGTGCCCTACCTGGGTATCCACTGTCAATATAAGGCTTAACAAGTTCTCCAAGTTTTGTCTTGTCTGCAACAGCTTCCTTTAGCAGTTGCCCACAGCAAACTAACAGGAAGGAACAAAACAAAAGACACAAGGTTAAATTTTAAAAAGGAAGCAACAAAGAAAAGAAAAAAAACACCCCAGAAGCGGCATACTGGAATAAGGTCACTGAATAAAATAAAAGTTGTAGGTTTTCTGGGTTTGTTGTTAGGAGATTTATTTTTTTTTTTTTGGCCAAGCAGAGCAAAAAGCAAAGAGACTGAGCAGGGGAGAATATCGAATAAAAAAGAATACATTTGGCAAAGAACATATTAAAAACAGAGATAGAGAGAAAGATATTAATCAAATATGTTCCTGAAATAATAACTCAAGGGACTGCTAGCATTTTTCACTTTTTATAAACTTATAATTACTGAATAAAGTTACACCTGCTGAACAGCATCTGAACTGCACTGCTGGAGGTGCAGGATAATACGCAGTTCAAGGATTTGACTCCCTGGATCATTTAATGATCATGCAAGAATTATGTTTAAAAAACTGTGCTAATCCAATATTATCATCGACTTCAAATACACAGAACACCAGGAGATGCAGATTTAAAGTTTTAGTCAGGGCAGTTGTGTATGAAATGCTGCTACTTCAGGTTTGGATAACACTTTCTGACCAAAGTTAATGAGTCTCAGCGCCCCACGCGAGTCAGATACAACAGTCCTGACCCTTATTTGACAGGGAGGGAACTAGGGCACGGAGAGGTTACACAGCATCACAACCAGTCCCAGTTTCAACTGAGTTTTGGTAAATATTAGATAACAGTCACTCTATACATTACTGCATGACCTTTCAATTAAAAATCATAAGTTGATTCCACCCTTTCTGAAATCAATAGCACCAACATCTACAGCTGTACTGACTTTAATGGAAAAAGAAGCCAACCCTTTCATCTGCTTTATCGCTGCTAACTGCACCGTTTGGCAAACAAGGATAAGAATACTCCAATATTTCTTGGACAAAGCTGATAAAGTTTAACGTTTAAGTGACAAGGGATGAACACAAATTTTAACAGTCACTAATTGTCCTGCAGAAACAAATTTGTATTCACAACAAACAGTGCAAAAACATAACAGAAACTCAGTGCGTAGACCCCAACTTCAGACAACTAATATGTGTACGCTTAAATTCAATCCAATTCTAGAGACTATTTAAACATAAGATTAAATTTTTAAGCCTGAGATTCAATCCCAATGGCCTAATTGGAAATTAAGTATATACTAAAGACTATTAAAAAAAATTATGGTCTTCCAACTCTATTTTAAATACTTAATTCTTATACTATTTGGTTTACAGTATATTTAAAATAAAATTCAACATATGGGTAAAGCAGTGGTAATGTATTTAGTGAAAAGAGTTGCAACTATCTTATACAGTAGTTACTTAAAAAAAAAAAAAATGCAAATTTTGACCTAGATGAAAACACTACCAAACTTGCAGTTTTAGAAATGAACTTCAGAAAAAAATATTCAGAAACACAAGGACAATATTTTTTCTTTAACCCAATCAGACATGCTTTATTTTTCAGTAAGCCAATTACACAACTATTAAAAATATAGCTCTGAATAAATCTACAAATATTTTTTTTAATATGAAATGACCAAACACAGCAATATTAAAATAACTGATAGCATAAACATTTTATCAATTTTATTTGTACTTATTAGTACTGTAATACAGATTTAAAAATAATTTACATTTACTTTTTTCAAGTTCACTATATATCATTTTAGTCATATTCATGTATTCTTTTTAAAACATTAAAATAATAATAAAGATCTAAAATAAATACTAAATCTAGAATCCTAAGCTGATGGGTAGGCAGTTTCATAGCTGTTTCTATGCCTTTAACAGAACTGCACAAAACTACGATATAGCCATTAATTGGAATGAGCATATGGAAAGCAGATGGCTTTTTCTGAAGTTTCAAGTTTGAACTTGAAAAAATTTATTTCACATCTACTAAAATGGTAATTGAAAACAATACGGCTCAGATCTTGAAGATATTACGCACATGTAAAGTCAAATCCAGATTCAGTGAGATCTTTTGACTTCACCAGGACTTCAGGGAAGGCACTAGCAAACTGGCACATCACTACAACAACGGAGTGAGTTCCACTCATTAAAGAATCTCCCGAAACATAAAACAACACTATCTAGTTAATTCTGATTTTTTCATTTAGTGTACATTGGAAGAATACTAATGAAATTAACTTTCATTTTACTTAGAGGATATTACTAATGAGCAAATTTTACAGATATTAGACATTTGATTAAAATAAGTTATGGCTACTCCACTACAGAAGACATCATAGAACACGGAGACATCTTGCATTGATCCTATCATCAAGCTCTGGATTCACATTCTAAGACTTTTTAACACTAACATACTAACTATGAACAAGCCTCATCTACAATTTTCTGTGTCTCCATTACAAAAGAAAGAGAATCCACTTTTTAATAATTGCTTCCTTTTCAGACACATTGAACCTGAGTCTTCATTAAAGTTCAGAGTAAACTGTGTTGTAGAAGTGCCCCAATTTTGGTCAGACAGTTGAAACTGCAAAGACATTACAAATGATCCACCGATCCACAGAAGAATTCAGAGCACTACAGGAATCTTAACACATGGAAAAATACTGATGTAAAGGGTATAAAAAATGATGATGAAAAAAATGTTAGAGTTGGTTTGCCACAGAATATATGCTTGACTGGTTTATATTTCTTCACTGAAATACTGTTCACTTCCCTCAAAAATTTGACATCCATAGCAATGGACAAACAGAGAAATTTTATGAGCAAGTAAGAAAGACAGACAGCAAAAGATAAATGATCAAAAAGACAGAAAGGGGGAATTGAGCAAAGTGCATATTTACTGAGAACTTACTGTTGACAACACCGTATTTCTGAGCTATTAGTGCTGCCTGCAGGCTCTTCCCACTGCCTGGGGGTCCACAAAAGAGAATCCGTGGTGTAAAGGGAGCAGCTGATCGGTGCCGTGTTTGGACATAGGTAAGAACTAGAACATGAGAGAAAGGCAAGAAATATAGTTTATATTAACTTTTTAAATTTTAAATTAATATAAACATCGATTAACTTCTCTTTTTTTTCAAAGGTCATTTTGATCGTCATTTATTTTATCACTGAAACATCTAGATACTCCAACCAAAACCAGGACTCTGATAAAACTGTCACGTCAGCAACTTACACTGAGAGGCACTGGAGAAATCTTACTATCATTACGCTCATATACTATCTTTCATCAGTAGATGTCAAACCATTTTAAAGAGCAGATTGAATTAATAATTGCTCTTTTATCATGTTGTTTTTAGCAGAAGTAATTTTTGCTTGATAGGTACAATTTTACCATGCAAATTATAGAGGGATATAATTACTTTTAATACTTTCTGCAGTTTCTGAACAAATATTTAAGTGTAAAAAATCAGGACACAGAATTAATATGACACTTATCCAGCTCTGTGTGTGTGATTAACAGACTCCTATTCACAATATTCTAGACTTGTAGCATAGAATGTCACGACACAATACAGCATTGACAACACATAACTGAGGATGATTTTATTCTTTTGTCCACCATTTTTTGCATAACACGTAAAGGCAATTTGAACTTCTCTGACTGATTCCACTCTATTTGTTGGACATTATTCTTCTTCATTTTGTATTGCATATGAAACATTACATTCAGGTCAACCTACAGATTAGAAGAGCTTTGGAAAGATCACAGGACACAGAATTGCCTAGGTTGGAGGGGACCTCTCAGATCAGCTAGTCCAACCGTCAACCACATTGCTGTGTTGTAGAGACCCGACCCGAACTTTGTTACAATCTCGAAAGAGAACCTGACAGATCACCAAGAAGCTACAAGAAGACACAGGTTGGCACGGAGGACACATTAGGGTCGGATTTGGACATAGCCAAAGACTTTTACTCCCCCATCCTCCTTTTATGGCTAACAATACTAGTGACGAGAGCAGCTCAAGCTCCAGCACGAGCTATGCAAGCTTTCCAGGGATCATAAATTCAAATGCCAAGGCTAAAGTTCATGCCACTGCATCCTGATTGCCACTGTTACCCATGATTAAAGCAGCATGGGCACACCTACACATGCATTTACTTCCTCTGTAATTGCAATGGACACAATTAAGTGTTAGCCCAGACATCTTCAGTTCATATAAAACAGTCTCTAGACTAAAGAGTCCTTGCAATAAAATAGTATTTTAGTCTAACAAATAGATTGGGCTTAGGTTTGTATGAGTCATAAGCCATATTAAAAAACAAAAAAACCCACAAAAGGACTGATGAAGAACATCATAAGGATCAGTATTTTAACTACTATCGGTAACACATTGCTGTATACTAAGTAACATTTTTTTCTGAGGACCCTCTGCTAGACATTTTGGTATCATTACAAAATCTTTTGTAATAAAGAAGCACCTCCATCAAATTCCAGAACTCTAGCCCTGCTATTTCTAAACAGCGAACCTAAAAGTATTGGGAAACTAACACAAACTGCAACCACATGGGATGGTATCCATCACTTTCTGCAGTGCCACAAGCTGCACTGGGATACTACACCGTACAGCTGAATGTGATGTCACACATACTAGTAAGTAGTAATTGTATTAAAGGTTAAGAGTTTATAAAATCTTATAATCGTATGAAACAATCCACAATAATACTAATATGGACAAGAGATCTCCTCTTTCTTTTTTAACTCTATCTGTAGCCATAAAAATACTTAACAAAAAAAAAGGAAAATCATAACAGAAAAGAGTGTTTGCTGCATAACCTCCTAAAAACCAAGTATTAGCTACCCAAGGAGTGCTCTAGTTATTCTGAACATTTTTAACCCAGTGTATTGAAAAGCACAAACATTACAGGCAAAGCACCCTGCTTACAAATGATGCTTAATTTGCAGTAAATAACCAAGTTAATTAGGAGTAATGATCCCCTAGACAGTCTCCACATCTAATTATTCTTTAAAAAAAAAATCTGGCTGCTTGATGCACTGCAGAAAAAAGATCTAGAGAGGATTTTTTCATTCCAGTTTTCAATTTATCTCACTACATTATTAATTAATAATAATTAATATTCAGGCACTCACATTTTTATTTACAATTCAAGGCATGAATTCTTTATGAATGATGATATGAACTTTTAAATTTAATTAAGTAATTTAGAGGTAATTAATGTGTAAATTCAGAATATAAACTTCCTACTTGTTTATCTCAAAAGTGCAGCACTTGTTATTAAAAAAAGACCTTTTTGAGATGCAAAATTACTGGGATATAACAGATATAACAGATCATCTACAGACTGACAGCTACAGAGTACATTATCAATTGGTCTTTCTTTCAGTTTCCTTATTCTCTTCTTGAAGAATCAACATTAAAAGTCAGATTGCATTACAGTCAAGCAAAGACAACTAAGAATTGTTGAGCAGAAGAGGTACCAGCACAAATAGCTTTTAAATAATGAAATGTTGCCAGCTTTGAACTACTCCTACTTCTTGTTATCAGACTTGTGGAAGGTACTGGCCCTTTGGGAGATAAACAAGTGAGCCACAATGCAGCCTTTTAGAAGAGACTCTCGCAGAAATAACTGTGACATTTGCTCTACTGAGTCATCTGTTCCTTGGCAGGCCTGTGAAACTAAGACTGTCCAGTTATCCGCACTTATTCTAGTCCTGTAAAATAATTATCAGGAAAAGCCCAGGTGCTGTACTAGAGAGAACACAACTCAGCTGGAAGCCATCTGCATTGACTAATCCTAATCCTACAAACTGTCTCTAACAGCTAGGAACTACGATTCAAGTAAGAGTTTATTAACTATCAGATTTGCCATGAAGGTACATATTTACCCTGTGAGAGGACATCCACAGAAGGCTGGTCTGCATTGATGGATTTCAAAACTTTTTGGTAGATCTGGAAAACTCCAGGGAAGTTTCTGTGATACTCCAGCAGTTTCTTTGATATCTCCTGTTCGGATAGATCTTCTGGTTCCACCAAACGTTGCTGTACCAGCAGATCACTTGGCCAGTTAAAGGTTGTATGGTAGACCTCTAGAAGGTAGACACTAATTAGAAACTAAGAGGATGATTTGATAGGTCTTGCTCAGCTCCAAAAGTTTTCCTAAACAAAAATCAAGGTCTTTTTTAAAGCTTTATATTGTGGCACAAGCAGTAACCTGTGCTCTTCCCTTGCTACTTGTACTAACGGTTGACTAATACTCTGCGGGTGCACAGAGAGGAAGTGGCCAAGGTAACTGCCCACCCATGTAGCCAAGACAGAATGACGAACAAGAACCAGAAGTGGGGACAGCCCTTCAAATTCTTAGACCGAACCTTAAGCAAGACTTTTGATTAGGAAATTTCCTTTCCAGCAAATAAAAGCCATTTCTTTAGTTAAGAACGTCCCTCCTAATTTCACTCCTAAAACATCCAATGGGATTTTTTTTACTGAGCAACATTGGGATTTTATTTCTTGATGGATGATTGATAATGATACTCAACAGACAATACAGAGCTAAGTCTATCTGACAGTCATTTAATGGAAGATACCTAAAAGCATACCTGCATTTCAGAAAAAACCCTCAGGATTCAGCAAAGACGCATAGCAAAATGTAAACTCATTCGGACAGATCTAACATTCAAATATTCTGTACTGCCATAGTCTACTGCTTGCAGGCTCCACACTGAGCTTTACATTTCCCCATATTTTACTGGCGCAGAAAACAATGCAATGTCAACAAATAAATTTTTTCAAAGAGTTTAAATAAATTGCTACTAGCTCTTAAAGGGATAGCATTTAAATTTTAATCCCATTGCTATTACAATGTTTCTGAGACCAAGCAACACTTCTAGTGGAGATCAGGACCAAACACATACTACACCTTCTGTGAAGGGATCAAGCCTTTTCCCGCTGTTCCTCTCAATCAAAACAGTGTCTGGAGCATAAAGCACAACTAGGAACCAAAAAAAAAAAAAAAAAAAAAAAAAAAAAAAAGAAGAAAAAAGAGAAAAAGCATAACTCCTGTTAGCTACTTGCTTTATTTCCTGTAACTTTTTAGATGTATCCTAGTGTTAAGGACGGATGAATGTATTCGAAGCACTTTTGCCTTATTTTCCTTTCCCAGTATTCTACCTGCAAGTACTTTACTTCACTTTTAATCAGAATTTTGCTCCACCTCCTAAACAGTAGAGTGGGATAAAATATACATTAATCCAGTCCAGTACCCGTGAGTGCTAGCTGTCCCCGTCATCCACGCCAATTAAGAAGGTTCTCCATCAATTACTTTCTATCTGGAGCCTAGGACGGAAGTACCCACAGATCACTCGAGATCAATTCTCTTCTATCCACAAACAATTACTTTTCACCCAGCTACATTGGTAGTGAGACCAGTGAAATGTATTTTTGTTAACCTCACAGCAAAGTGTTCAAACTTGATTAGCAAGCATCACAAGATGGAGAATCTGCTAGTTCTCCAGGTTCCTTTGACCAACCATCCTCGCAGTTAAACACCGTAATTTAATTACCATTTTCAGTGAATTTGATTACAGGTTTCAAACAAGTTCTCCTCATCACTTTTCTTCTCTGTATCAAATAGCTCTTTCAGACGCTTTTCTCCCTATTAAGGTATTCATACACTGTAAATCTCATCTCCTCTCAATCTTCTTTTTGATTAACTAGACAGACTGAGCTTTAAGATTCTCATTCAGGTCTTGGTTGCACAGATATAATTGTGAGCAAAACTCAACTTCATATGTTATTAGCTATATTAAAAATACATGCAAGTACTAGATATTAAACATTTTTCCCTAACTCTATTGCAGAGATTCTGAATTCTTCATTAACAGTCGAATCTCACCCAAATCAAATCCAAAGTGACAATTCATCAAGTTCGCTAACATTCTCTTCACTGGCAAGCTCTACATTTATCATTTTACACTGTATCCCCCACAATCGTAATGATTTCCTACATCCTAAGTAGGTCTTCTAACTACATTTATTTGGGACAACTGGCTGCTTCTAGATGGCAATGGCAACTGTCAAGGTCTTGTATATGAGCGCTTTGCCAGTAAATAAATTTTTCTCTCAAATCAAGTCAGAATCCACTCATACTCTGAAAGGTCAGGCTTAAAATCATGTTTCCACTTCACTTAGTGGAATAAAGTTTGTTAAGTTTGTGTTCTCTAATTAAACAGAAGATGAATTTGTATTTAGTACACGAGCAACTGTTTTGGTCTGAGGAAAAAGGCTGATTTCTAGAAATGTAAGTCAGAAAAGTTAGAGCCATTGCTAGAACGGAAGCAAAGCTACATGGAGCTGCTCAGAGACACTTGCTGGAGTGGTCTTGAATTTACAGAACTCTAATGTGTAAGAAGAAAAGGGTTCCCGTGTGAAACACAGGGTTTAAAGTCTCACAGGTTACACAAGTTTGTGAGTGAATCTGAACCATACTGAAATATTCTGCTGTGACTCCAGTGTCTTCATTCTCAGTATCGAATATATTAGGATTTTGGGGGAGAAAGACTTCTATTTTTTTCCTACTGGATGCAATCACACATAAACCTTGTGCTGCTTACCGACATGCCTAGGAATGATGCCAGATGATTGCAGCATCCATGCCTGTTCCTGATTTTCAGGGAAGCCTTCCAAAATCCATCCCTATTGAACAAAAACATGAAACAGTTATTGATCCCGGAAGAGAAAAATCCCAAAATTAGCACTAAATATCAGTGCTATCTGCACTAAAATTACCTTATTCTGATCCCACAACAGCACAGTATTTGGTATGGATGTTTGTGAGAGAAGAAAGCAAACATGGAACACTGATATTTTTGTGAAATGGCATGCACTAAAGCCACAGAGCAATGGGAACTTAGGTATTGTAGCAATGAACTTTTTTTGCATGCTTCAATCGTAAAAAACCCCACTTCTGTCTTGAATAAAAACAATCCCAAACAATTTCTACAATTTTGAAATATTCAAAAGGATACCAGCCCACACTGTGTATAAAAAAAGAGGCTAAACAAATCTAAAGACAGATTTAATGCCAAGAACACTGAGGAAAATATGCATGCTTTCATTATTTTCTTAAATTATACAGGAAAACTCACAGTAATGGAACCAGTGTTCCCAAAGCTAATGAAGCAACAGAGCAAAAGAAAGAAAAAAGAGCCTTTTGCTCCCTTAAGTCCTTGTTATAGCCAGCTAAGTGTTGGATTGAGCATCTTTAAAAAAACATTTACAGATCTATGAAATACCGTAGGAGAGCTGCAGCCTCACTCAGCTTCTGTGTGATGCAGTATTTGAAATCTAATCCACTTCCCAGTCTCAAGTCTGAATCTTCTAAACTTTCTCTAATTTATCCGTTAGTTGCTTAACCACACGTGTCCTTGTCACTATATCCTTTGCCGTAAAATAACTTTGTAATACTACAATAAATCTGGAAACCATCTTTGTAGTGAAATAAAGAGGGTATTTTAATATTGCATTAGCTAGCAATCATTATCATCTCCCCCATAAATTTGAAGCTCTGTCAGTATGAGGTCCAAAGGTTTTAGAAGTATTTCAGGGAAACACATCTCCATGACTTCTGTAGGAGGAAATTGGGACATTCCAATTATACAAGAAAATAGAGTAGACTATTTAAAATTCCTTAATTAGCCTGGTTTCAGGAACATGTCATCCTGCTGATATCTCCAGAAAATAAGAGAGTCAAGTAACTGCAAGCCATTTTTGCCACCCCCAGTGTTTGCTCTATCGAATTAGAATGAACCACTGTCTGAGGTCACACAGGTGCTGAGAAATCAATTTATCCCTCGGGACTTGCAGGAGGCAAGGCTGCACAATATTTTTAGTGGTATGCTAGGAACTCCAACACTAGTTCTGAATATATTGTGCTTGTACAACATATATATATAGGCCCAGATCCTCTTCTAGGTGGAAATGGCATCGGAGGTTTGAAGCTAATAAATCTATGCCAGTTTACACAGACTACCAATCGGCCTCATTTTCACCACTCCAAGTGCACTACTTTTGGAAACTAAAATGGAATAAACAAAAAAAACCCCACCCCACAAAACCATTGCTTCTGATGTCAATACAGCTTAATGCTCAAAATCACACACTGAGCAACACGCAGTAAACACACAATACTGTTTTTTTAACTACATATAGCAAAATTCAAGAGGTTTCTATAAGAATTTCAAAGTTAAAACAGGCAATAAGCAATTTTATAGCTAAAAGTTTTTGCAGTGGAAGAAAACATAGCTCAATAAATAGCTTCCTGCAACAAATACATTTTAAGGCATTAAACAAACACAAAATAAACACACACCACAAAAATAGTTAGCATTTTGGATCTCATTTCCAAAGGTCTCCGAGTTCCAGGGTATCAGTCAGTCCCTAATTAGAATACATTATCCATCTACTTGACACTTCAGTGAAATGTCTATTCCACCACAGAGCTGCAGCTTTGTTCAGAACAGGTTTATTGATATTCTGCTGCATTCCCTCTCCATACCCCCAGTGGCTTGGTTCTGTTTTATCACACATCAAAAAGGCCGTATGCTCAGGGCACCCCATGCACAGCTCGGAGCTGGAGGTCTGAACAGCTGCAAGTAGTATGGTATCACAGGAGGGACAAGCTCCAAGCAGATGTCACAGATTAAAAAAAAAAAAGAAAAAAAGAAAAAAAAGAGTAAAAAGGGAGTGTGGCTTGGGAACGAAGCAAGAGGAAGCAAAACACAGCAGAGCAAGACCTGACTTAAAATATGCCTATCATGCTTTATGCAAACACTGGTCTTTTTTGCCCTCATGACTATCATTAAAGTGTAATTAGTAACTTCACATGGTAAATTTGTTTCTTTAAGAAGCCATCTATTTTTTTGTTCTTGATAGCAGTAACCTTACATCCACGCAAGGATTGCACCTTATCACATCAAGGGTGGAACAAAGGCTAAAAGTGAGTAATTCCACAGTGTCTTTACTCTGTGGTCACTGCTCCCTCCCTCTCAGCTTGAAACCTCAGTCCTTTCCCACCTGAAGACTGCTGTAAAGACAGCATTTGGCTGTTGCCTTAATGTCAGGTGAAGTGCTCCTTGGAGACCCATGCCATGCTGAAAGCCAGCAGCAAGTAAGTACTTGCAAAGCCATCACTTTCCTCTCCAGACTTAAGGAATCTGGAGAAAAGGAAATGCTCAAGGTCATGCCAAAATGTAAATCTCATTCCTTTGCTGGTGCTACTCTCAGCTATAATACCAAGCCTACACACTTTCACACTTTCCACCCCCATAACAATGGCTTAAGTATTCGGTTATGCCTTGCTGCTTGACCTGCACAGCCTGAATTTATGTTTTTTTTAATTACAGAATCCAAAATTGACACAAAATAATGAAAAGGAGTAGCGCAAAGAAATAATGCTGAATTACATGGCGTGTCTGAAAGAAATCTCAGCCATAAACACAAAGATCAAAGGTCATGAATACTGCTGCCTTTAGGAAAACAGCTCATCACAACAGTTTTTCCACATCACCATTCAGTATTTTTGAGAACGTATTACATGCCTTTCACTCCCATCTGAAGAAGGGGACAGACAATAATGCAAAAAAGGAATTTCAGTAATAGCTTTGCAAGTATGGATCTAAAATTTCTGAGATTTTCAGAAAACAGCAGACTGAGAAATGCAGTAAAAATATTGTCAACCCAGCTCCTGCAGTCATTAGCAACATGGGTGATGCTGCTCCAACTTTAACAAATTTCCTGTTAGAAAGAAACATTTTATTCCCCACATTAGTTTTGTAGGTGGTGTAAGCTGCAAAGCTATTAAAAAAAAAAAGAAGCCACATTCTTTTTGGAAAAACCAAAAAAGATGGTGAATAGTCAGATTCTTTCCCCAGATAAATCTATGTAACATCACTATCCTTGCATGGAGTTTCACAGAGGCAACATGATGATCTTTATCTACCACGGTAAAACCAGAAAGAACCAATAGCCATTGTTCTATTTTCCTTCCCTTTAAAGGATAGCCACTACCCTTCTAAATGGTTTAATAACAATCAAAAGTCATTCTGCCACTGCTCATGTGAATCACTGGCCTAAGTTTAGTTTCTAAACGGTCCTAAGACATGAGGAAGGCTGCTCAGCTCTCTCTCTCTCAAATTCATCACGTAGCAATCACTTCACCAGCCTTTCCCACTTCTATAAATTCCCTCTACACCACCAGCAGTCAGAGGTGCCGTAGCCAACATGTACTAACCCTGTAAGATGAAAAGTCTTCGTATCAGCTTCACAAGTCCCAGGTTCTAACATACTGCTTGCAATAAGTTTTCTGCGCGTGCTGGAAGACCTACCCGTCTGATCCCTCGCAGTCCTAACCACATTTGTATTAGGAGAACACACAACACTGAGTCTCGGCAGAGCTGTTGATCAATAAAAATGTTCTCCTTAGAGAATGCCTGTGACATCTATAAACCTGTGAGTGTCAAAACAATGGCACAAAAATTTCTGCATTCCTACTGTCAGTGGGATGAAAGCTGTACAATTAATGCCAAGCCAATGACACCACAAGGAGAAATAAAACAACAGCTGGTGGGACTATGGTCCAACATACTGCTCCTAATCTATTAACATTCTCAGGAAAAAAATGCTGACTCATGCTTTGAGAGAAACGTCATAAATCAATGAAGTGCAAAATCCACAGTATTAATTCTGCTTCCAATCACACAAGGAAAATACTGCAATTAAAATGCATAGACCCCCTTTCAAATGGAAAAGCCATGCACAATGTGAGGAAGTTTTAGTGACCATGACTATTAATGAAAAGATTTTTAATAACCGTCACAACTCTGAAAAGTCAATTATGTGTTTTTTCTAAAAACAGCTGAAATCTTAACATTCACTCAATTCTTGCTCAGTGTCAGGGAAGCTTTATAAAGGGTTTTTTTCCCCTTAGTTCTGTAACACACCCAGCACTGATTCAGTGTTGCTGGTGATAACAACAGGAACATAAAATGTAGGCAGGTTGCTACACAGCTGTTGGCATTTTAACCATCTTGTCACTTTACTCAGAGTTTACATGACCTAATACTCAAAATAACAATATCACTTTAACAATATCACAACACTGGAAAAATTGGCTGTTGAAAGCATAACATCGTTTAACCAGGCAAAGAGCCTTATGTGAAAAAATAAGCATGTTGGAGAGGTTTTAGAGCTACTGTTATAAAAGCCCTAAACTGAAGAGTTATTCACCTACGTGCTAGTTTACAGCAACTACTGCCAACCAATGGCTCTCCTCCAGATAGCATTAGAGGACAGACTGCCCCAGCGACTACTACCTTTGAGATCACATGAGAAAATATTTAACCAAAATTACTGAAAATACCAGGAGTACCCTGGCGTCTTCCCTATCCTACCTGCTACCTAGTCGTAGCACAACCAGAGAAGCTGGCAGTGTTAAGCTGAGGGGGGCTGTGTTTGGGGACTGGAACTAGCCTCAAGCCTAGCAGTTAGCAATCAGAAGAGCAGTTTCTCTCTTGGGTTTATCGTCTTTCTAACTTACTTTCATTTCTACAGGTTTAAAGATATTTTAAACATACTTGATAGAGCAGAAGTTTAAGACAGATGTTCACATCTTGCCACAAGGACAAGGCAGTAAATCATACAATCATCTGACTTACTGTATATCCACGATATCTCATTGCACTGCTTACATAAAAAATGTTGACATTCCTAGTCTGTTTTTGCTGCTCATTTGCTACTATATCCAGAGCTGACAATATTGGTTTCTCAAGTGTTCCTCAGCTACACTCTTTAATTCAAAATGCCACAAAAATGAACAAGATGGTACACCACATGCATGTTTTTAAAAAGGCTCTCTGGCAAACCGAAAGGCCTAAGTCCTGTGTGAACTTAGTACAGACAAACAAATACATTAACTACTACCAGATATTTGATCTGGAGTGGTAAATAATAAATAAATAAAATAGCTCAGCTAAAAAGACCTTGAAGGGAAACCAGACAGACCTATATAATTCAAGCACAGTGACTAGCAGTGCAAAAGTTTGATTCTACTTTGCAAATTCAAAATTAATAGATTGACTATGGAATAAGGTGTACAGTATTTTACAGAGAAAAATTAACAAGCTTCAGGTTTTCTGCCAATCTCTTTACTCCTTTCTTTCTAAGGATCCAGAAATCCTTGCTTCAATCTCCTAGACAATAAATCATGGAGCAAGAAACACAGGAACCTAAACCACAAAAAAAAAAATGCTCCACTTACAAAAGAAGGGGAGCAGGTCATGTCCTTATACATAACGAAGTAGAAAATTCTTGCACAGTCTTCCCAGGCCTCATTCGTACCAGTGTAGGAAGGGAAATCAAAGAGAAACAACAACAAGGTTTAGGAATAAAATAAAAGCTTGTGTGCATTTTGCCTAAAACCTGTGTCATATCTGCACAGCAAAGTAGATTTTATTAGTTCATAGTAAGCGGAAAGAAGGCAGGAGTGGGCATCAGAAAAATCCACACTTAGCAGTTTAGAGTTGCCAGTACATTTTAAATCCTAACATCTAATTCCCCACAAAAGCAAACACTGGTGTAGTTTAAAAGCACACAGTTCACCTCTTCACTTTGTTACTCCAAAGCTCCAAGAATTCAACCTCGTGAATGTCAATGGGATTTATATCTGGTATAAATCTAGACTAATTTAGAGTTGAGCTAGGTTTCTCTTCCATTAATTTCCCTTCATAAAAACACTTCTTTGAAAGATGAGGAGTCCTATACTGTCATTTGTAAATATGTATGGAAGACAATAATGCACCCCAGATTTTCGTTACGGTAAGTCTCTTGTTAAACCTGAATTTAGCTAAAAATGCAATGGAATGTTAAAAAAATCACCCACCTTAAGTTATTTTTACTCCTTCAGACCTTTCTCTACTGATGTAAAAGGAAGGACTCTTATAGCAAGATATTTCCCTATGCTAATAAGGGCACTGCCACGCACTTTTCTATGATGCGGGAAAAGAACAAGATTAGCTGGGCACGGAAAGGTTTATTTTAGCTTAATGACTTTTCTTGGTAACATTCAACACCAGCAGGTAGTATTCTAAATTAAGTTCTCTTGCAACCATTGGATTAGATAATGGGATAGGTCAAAGTTTAGCCATTGCTAGTTCTAAGCTATTGCTTAAAGAGAGCAGTGTGCTACCTATTTTGCTCCAGCTATATGCTTGCCACAGAAATATGACTCAGACAGATGTCCTCTAGCAAACCTGTCAGGCAAGAACAATTTAAGAGATTACATCCCCAGCTATTCATTACCCTCCTGATCAAGTTATCCTTTCCACAGTTCATACGCTGTAATTGACCACCTGATCTAGCTTACACAAGGCAGGTCCATTGAAAGACACCTCCAGCAGTGGCTTAAGCCAAGATAGTTGACTTTACACTGATGCACACGAAGACTTCTTTGGCAATCATTTACATTAGCTGAATTTCAAAAGCAGAAACCTTCAATTGAGGCAGAAAACGTTTTTTTTTTAATTATTCTTGCTAGTTTTGTTGACGTTTGTCTGCACCTATAGACACCTCTGCCCTACATAATTACCATCTCAAAACCCACAATGCAATGTCCCACCCTCCAAGATGATTTTGTTTCACATGGATGGAAGGACCCGGTCTGCAGATCACTGCAGACTACATCAAAAATCATGGAGACAGAGAGAGAAATACAGAACATAAGGTTTTCATCATTTTCAGTTTCTTCCAATGCCTAATGCTAAGAAGCTTTAGGAAGCAATTTTCACACTTCAATGAAATGTTAATTACCAGCCCTCCTTTTTTCAACCAAGGTGGCATATGATGATGTTGAGAAGCAACAGATTTACACAAAACTATGAGCCTTGCAATATCTCTGATGGGTTAGGAAGTACTAGTTTGCCCCTGACCCAAAGGTGTGGGTGTGACAGAATAACTGTTCTGAAAACATGTACTATTTATCTGAAAAAAAATTGTTTGATCCTTCATGAACGTAACACCTACTTTGGACTATGGACTTTTTAATCTCAAGAAATGATCAGTCCGTATTGTGGCACTGTTTAGAAACAGAGTTTTATCCATTAGATTAGCACGTCTCTTACAAATAATTCCTTATAATGGGCCGATTATGGACTCAATAAACCATAACATCTGAGATTTTAAAGGAAACACATGAAAGAGATTTTGCTTTCCTTGAGTCCAGACATTAATTTCAACCAATATTAATCTACTGAAGTTCTCTTTTGGTTCTATGTTAAAAGTCTCTACTTAAGGGGGGACAGAGGGAGGAGAAGGGGCAAGGAAGCTACGCATCTGTGAATACAACTAAACCTATTCAGTTGTCTATTTATGTAAACTAACACTGAACATATTAATTATTACCTAGAAGAGAATATATTCAAATGCAATTTTTAATAATACAGGAAGAAAAAAGAGACACAATGAGAAATAAAGATAATTGATATGATTGATATGACTTTCCCCCCCCTCCTTTCCTCAGTTGGAGTTAAAATCTTAACTCAATATATTGATTTTTGTATATTTTCTGTTTATCTGTTTTGTCCACTATAACTCTGCCAGTTGCCCCAGGCAATCAACAAAGCTATGCTTGTTCAGCCTTTGATCATCTCTGTGCTAGAAGATTAGCATATGCATACTCTCATCCTCCCCTTTATCCTGTTAATAAAGCTCCAAACTCCCTCTGCTGATGTTCAAGAAAGCAACCCGCTCCAGAGCCCCCAATGATTTGCCCCCATTCCCTCCTCTGCTCAGGACTCGGAATGCTAACTACTATGCACGAGTTGTGTAAGTGCTTATCCACCAGGCCCTCTGAGGAGCAATTCTTACTTGTTTGATGCAGTCCACGTTTGACAGACGTTCCTGGATCAGATTGGCCCAAAGCGCGTTGGGAATTTTCTAAAGAAAGAACAAAAAAAGGCTGAATATTCACAATTGAGTTCAAAAGGAATTTTACCATGCAGGCATATTCCGGTTAAAGGTGAACTGAGATGTCTTCTTAAAAATAAATAAATAAACCAATAAATCTGTGCAAGCCCCAAGTCGTTAACATAATATATCAGAGAGTTAATAAGAGCACAATCATCAGTGTTAAAGGTAAGCTGAATACAAAGCCTACACCCATGCTTTTTGCACGCTAACATGGAAGTGGTGCCAAGCTGTGCACACTAACACACAAGCTGGGCATCAAACCTGCAAAGGGATCCATAAGAACATCACATCCAAAGGCAGTCCTTTTTACCACAAGCATCTGACCCACTACTGCTTCATATGTCCGTGGACTCACCATTAGTGATCTCAACAGCTGCCCTGTGAGACAAGCTGAATCTCAAGTACAGAGAAAATAACAGAAAAAGTCTGATTTTCAGGAGATTTATTTCATAGCATTATGTAACTTGCACTCTACCATCATCTAGAAAGCTTATTTAAAGTACATATTAATGTTAGATAGTTTATTTAAACTCCAGACCGTGAAATGGGATTGAAACTGCATGTGCTGAGATTTTGAGAAATGTTGTTTCCTTCGGGGCTATTAATTTGCCCATATCTAGAGATGTTTTGTAAGACAGTATTTGGTGACAGAACAACAAAGTTCCTTTACATATTTAGCATTCCCCCGCCCCCCAGTATTCCTTCCATTATTATTTGATTTCCTGACAAGAAATTAACAATACCCTCCTTTCCTTCTTGTAAGAATTCACCGTCTTGTCAATTTAGGCCTTCTCTCTATGCTGAACGTGGTTGAACAAACTCCATGTTAGGCAGCTAAACTTGGCCGTGACAGTCAGAGCAGCTGTTAAGCATTTGACTAAATGTCTTCCCTAAATCTCATTCACTTTGTTACTAACGGTAAAATGAATACTGAGAAAAAGATCTGCAGTCAGATTCTCTATTTCCCAAGCCAAAAAAATTATCTTTCACCTAACAGCGTGAGTTTGATTCTTTGTTCCACGCAGTTCCATAAATTGTGGGTTCCTTGACTCTTTTTCTAACCAAATAGTCTGAAGGACATAATCATAAAAAAAAAAAAGAATATTTCTGCAGGCTTATGTTATACTACAGACTATAGACAGATATAATGAAAATGTGACTATGTGGAGCAATTTAATAATCTTCTTCATTAGATCACAAAACAATTTCACCAGGAGTGGTGGAAAAGCTACCACACAAGTCACTGTAAAGCGGAGCTGAGCAACTACTCCAGAATACACAGAAGAGACCAGTCCTCGGCTGGCTGCGGAACAGACAAGATGGCCCAGTTAGCCAGTGGGTTTTCTTATTTTGTTTATCTCTACTGTCCCCAGTTCTCAGCGCCTTTCCTACTATCAGCCATTCATAAGGCAACATTCAAGCGGGTAAAAGAGAAAAAGGGAAAGAAATTGCTGTGTTTCTTGAAAGTCAGCAGGTCCCACAGGGTGGTGCGTCAAAGCCTCCTGCAGCCTCTCGCCGCTGGAGCTGGGTCTGTGGCTTTGAGTCTGTCACCTTCCAAAGGTGCATCACGCTGCTATCAGAAACAGCCAGCGTCTTGCTTACTTCTTTGATGTGTCATGTCAAGACAGGCTAGCAACTGCCGGGGGTCCACTCTGTTAAGCCTTGCCAAACCAATTTAAACCAAAATTACACTAACTCCTTTCAGTGCAGTGGTATTCTTAAGTCCTCTCTTTTGAGCGGGGCTTATTGCACAAAAATAATCAAGGACATACACGCGGGTATTTCAGTGTTTTTGTTCCTTCTGCTCTCTGTGGCCCAGTTCCAGTCTCATTTCCTGGTCGGTTTTCCTCCTACTGAGCAGTGGCCTACAAAATCATTTCCAATAGGTTGCTTTAGAATGCCTAATTATTCAACTACAAATCATTAAATTTGATACATATCAGATAGCACACTTATAATTTGTCTCTCATAAACACCTACATAAATATATCATGAGCATGGTAGATGGGACTTCACCTCCCAGAAATCTGCAGTAAGGGACAATGACACACACACATTTGATAGCTGCAAAACGGGGTCTTATTTAAGGCACTCTGAGCCTGTCCCAACCTCCAGTTTAGCTAACGGAAAGACCTGCTGCTTGACTTGTTAAACCTTCCAAAAGCCATGGTATTGTATGTTCAGACTGCTTTTGTATACGCACTGGTTTAATCACTATTTCCACACTCTGAAAAATGGTACTCAATCCTGATTAATTTTAAACATTCCATGTTACTTCAGGAACATCGTATTTCATCTCACACACCTGATCTACTTGGAGTTACGTTTTTGCAATCTTTTCATAAAACTGCTACGCTTTTTTTGTTGCTGGAGTAGGTGAAGAACTTTCCCTAGACATTTCCTTTGGAAGTTTTGGATATATTTGTCCTGAAAAGAGCTATGGCTAAGAATTTCTGACTTCATTTGCTTTACAGTTTGTTTCTCAGGGAGAAAAGCAGTCAAGTCTGAAGAAAAGCAGGTTTAGTACTTTGAAAATCACAGAGGTTTAGATTTAGCTTGTTCAGAAAATACACATGAAAGGACAGGTTTTTTTTATGTATATACAAGACTGGAATAGTTCCTGTTTCTTCCTTCGTCGTGGCTTATCCTGAAATAGATTAGAATGCTGAACATACATAGATAAGGACACCTTCAGTTTTCCTCTCTTCCATTATATTTCTTCTTAAAAAGCACAAGGATCTGATGCAACAGTAGAGTAGTTTTGAGTCATTACGTAGCATGCAAACACCTTAACTGTAATTTGATATAGCATTAAGAGCACACTCATCCCATAAGCCCACAATTACCACAGTTATCTCAACTTCTTATTTTATCCACTTAACAGGAAAAGTGAAACATGCGATAGCTCATCAGTAGACTTCACTCTAGGAAAAACCTGAAGGTGCTTCCTATTAACATTATAATAACTAGAGAGGAGGGAATAATTTGCAATGATTTATCCAAAAATGTAGCCTCTTTTTCTGTTCATGGAATATTTATTGATAGCTTGTGGTTCTTCAAATTTATTGAATATTCAAAAAATTTGACTTCTTTTTGGAATATTTTTACATGCAGAATGATCACATTTTGCTTTGAACAGCCGATATTTAAAATTCACTACCTGAGCTGTGCTCATTAGTAAGTGGCCAGGTGTGTGTTAGTGAATGATTGCATGTCCAAGTTTAAAAATTGAGCTTCGGAGAATAATCACGTATTTTAAATATGCCTTCCATGAATTCTTGTGCCAGGAACACTCAAATGCTTTAATGTTCACTGGAAGCGAACACAAAAGAGATGAAAGCTTGGCTAAAGGTAAGTAAAATATGGGAACAAACATTTGCAGACCTTTTTGCAGCGTTTGTCCAGATCTAGTAACATTGGCCTACTGACCTAAAAATGAATGACCTTTGGCACTGGGGTTAATTTAGCCACAGCAACCTTATACACATGAAATGTTCCTCTAACAACATTAAATTGTGTTATATGATCTTCACACCAGACTTTCAAAAACAGAGTCTTGGTTCCTGCTTTTCCTCTTTCCATTTATTAAATTGCTTTGGCCAGGATGACAAGTTTTTAATGCCCTGGTTGTATCAAAGACAGTATAAACAGCTATTGTTCTGTTCCTGAATAGACATTCAAACCCTATTAGTGCTGATGGATGTTATGTATGCTAGAGGAGTCAAGTTTACCACTTGCTTCAGCAGAACTTGGGGTCAGTTACGGCAACAGTTGATTTAGCCAGCAGATATCAATCAGTAAGGGAAAAGATAACTCAAGAGGGCAATTTGGCTTCATTTTAAGTCATTGTAAAGCTTGCATTGATTTAGAGGGAGTGAGGAGTTCCCTCCTAGTTTTAGGAGTTACACGTGAAGAGTCAAGCTCATATAAAGGAACAAAAGAAACAAATCAGTGAAAATGTTCTTCTAGGATCTAACATCTCAAAAACAAAGGCAAACTGCACAGTACTAAGCCACCACCAGATTCTGCTCTTCGGGCACTCCTTGCTACCTGATTAGCCTTGACATTTTTGACTTTCATCTTCCACACCATCCATCTTTTAAAATCAAATAAGCCCAAAAGGACACCCTTGAAAGTGCATCTGTATAGTCTGAAATATGTTAATAATTACAGTAATTAAACCAAAGGGAATTTTTGTTTTAAATTCTCACCCTCTGAGTTGAAATTTATGAACCTAGCAAAACAATCTTTAATAATTAGAACAAAGATTTCAAAGTACATATTCTTGATAAGAATAATTTCATATCATCCCAGCCAAAAGCAAACCTTTTTGCCAGAAGTTCACAGAATCATAGGGTTGGAAGGGACCTTAGTAGATCATCCAGTCCCACCCCCTGCCAGAGCAGGG
>VXBO01005456.1:383120-421434 GCA_013400135.1 Rhinoptilus africanus | reverse complement strand
TTTCCCAGCGGGAAGGGGAGCCGCGCATCCCGGCGGCCCTTTGGCAGCCGCCTTTGATGGAGTGGCACATTACGTTTACAACAGACCCACTAGGGTTTATGGCATCTGATTGTCAGTGCTCCCCTCTGGGTTCTCTACCTCTTTTCGCAGCATCGTTACTGCCTCATTGACTTACTGTTCGGGGCTCTGGGACTGCAGAGCTTTGACACAATATATCTTCTCTTTTTTTCTGCATTTTCTTTTTTTTTTTCCTAAAGTTTTCCACTAACCTACACAATTCCAACTCAGGTGACAGATAGAGTTACACGTATAGAATTGCATCATTTCTAAAAAGTAGCTTCCTATCTCTCCTTCTCTCCCAAAATCCAGGAGGGAGAAAACATGAATGAGGCAAAGGAGGCTCTAAGAAACATAGAGCAGAACTACAAGCTCTTCCTGCAGCAGCAGTTTACGTTTATCGGAGCACTGCAGCACACCCGGGAGAACGCACGTGACACCATCAGACCTGTGGCAAGCATCAGCCAGGTACACAGTATTCAGCACAAAGTTCTCTACTGACAAGAACAGGGACCAACGCAGCGCTGCCACGCGCTTGGGTCTAGTTCAGGGATGAATAAATGTTTTTACTAAGGGAAGATGCACAAAACCTCTCCAGTAACATTTGTGTGTAACTCTGCAAACCAGAGGCAAAAAGATTACGTAGGAGAGAGAAATACCTATGTTAGGTCTTCTCATTTGCAGAGAAGGGATTTTATTGCTGGGCATCACTTTATGATTTAGTTTAACACCATCATTTCACTGCTGAGGCACAGCCAGAAATACAGGGTACAAGGAAACAATCAAGCCAACCCTCCTTCCCCAGCCACACATGGAATCTGTAATCTTTAACTTGTAGTAACCAGCACGCTTCCCTCTTCCCCCTGGTATTGGTGCTGCTGTATCTTTCTATAGTACTGATTAAAAATAACGGCTGTGTGACAGAGGTAGGATGATGGATCGAGGGCTGAAAGTCCCAAGTGGGCTAGGGGTTTTCTGGGCTAGTAAGTGAATTGTCTAGGAATTTTTATAACATGGAATGTTTTAAGTAGTGCGGAGAACTTAGACCACCGGCAGACAGAGGGGGAAGAAAAAGCTAGATAAAATCAGAATTGTGGATGTGAGACAGCAGAACCCAGGCACAAAACCCAGACGGATGCCAAAGCCAGAGTGAAAGCCAAGCTGTTATTAGGATTAGGACACAGCAGTGAGCTGGTTGCCTTTTCTAAGGGCTGACTTTCTTTAATATAAGGGCTTCGCTCGTAACATTAAAGAGGATTGAGACAGACATTACACTGACCCATTTTTTCCAAAAATAGGCATTGAGATTTTGTGTAACATTTTGCTGTTTATAAAAGTGCCAAAATTTCACTGGTGTCGAGCAAGCTTGGACTCTGCTTCATGGCAAGGGTGGAAGGCCGGCTTGTTGGGGAGGGGGAAGCCTCGTAGGTGACAACTTCAGCAATTCCATTGATCCACAGCATCATTTGTGACACAGTAACATGACACAGTGATGGGAAACTGTACTGCAGGGATAGCCCTGAGGGTACGAATACGTTATCCCTGGGGGAGGACGGGAAAGGGAAAAGAGCAAGTTACTGGGGAGAACAGGGAGCAATTGGTGCAGCACATACTGGTGATGCGCTGTGCAGGAATTGAACCGCTACCAAAGAAAGCTCACTGGGGACAAAACCAGACGTCCGTTTTATTTCACTACCATTCTCCTGAAAAAGCCCAACCCTATTTTTAATTTTGCATGGGAGGAGACAAGAATAAAAGCAACAAATGCAGAAATACGTCTGCTCTCAGCATGCAGCTGACTTGCCTGCCAGCTTTCTAGGGGTGTAAACATGGAAACTACAGAAAAAATAATGCACCTAGATGGGAACACAGCTGCATTTCTAACCCCTAAAAGCTGTACGTGGTACCCTTTTCAGTGTCGAGTGATGGTATTTCTCAGAGAAAAGAGGAGAGCATAGTAAGGTGGAAAAGTCGAAGAGCACACCATGGTAAGGGAATGGCAACAGCTCCTGAACACTTCTGGAGGGAGTCAGGTATAAAATCAAATCCCAAGTGGTTTTGTGAGATGAGCTCCTCAGTCATTGCTTCAGCCAGAGACTGAAATCAGGCAGCGAGTCCCTGCCCTGCAGAGCCTGGCTGTGGCCATGGCATGGGCCCTGCGCAGGGACTGTCAGTGAACTCCTCTGGCTGCAGCAGCAGTTGGGTAATGCAGAGCTGGAGCCTTTGCAAGCCATTGTTCATGAAGTCCTGGTCCCTGTCCTGGTTACGCAGGTTCACTAACTCTCTGTTGTTGATGTGGACAAGAACTCCTGTGATCCCACTGGTGAGCATCCAGGCTAAAACGCTATTCTCTTTAGGACTGTTCCTGCTCGCAGCAGCGATAAAAAATCCTGCCACTCACACGGACACAACGCTCAGCGAACAGCGTGGAAGGAGGAATCTGTAGTGGAAATGGACCCTTAGGGGCCATTTTTTATTTTTCGTACAAACCTGCTGAGAATTTGCCCAAGCACATAACATGGCTTTTCTGTATGCAGGAGCTGTACCGATGTTGGAACAGCTACTCCGTTCTTGTCTTGAAATCTTACAGAAAGCACTGAAGATGTTAGAGTCCAGCTATGACTGCCAACCAGCTGCTCAGTGTTTTATATTCTGACCACTCGTGTCTGAAGTGCCTGTAATTTCTTTGGAGAAGATACTTAATCTCTTGGCATAACGTTTCATCATGCAGTGCCATTCACTCTGAGTTACAAAAATACTCAAGGCAAATAGGGAATATAGGGAATATTGCTGTAATAGGTTAGTAAAGGCAATTTAGGTTAAATGGGTTTAGTTTGCAGTCACTTCTAGTCATGCCAAATAAAGAAGCAAAAAGAACACGATGCAAACCATCACTCCAAACCATTCCCAGTTTGGCTGCTGCCTTCACCTCCCACCCCACTCTGCCTCGGCAGAGCCATGGCAGTGGCAGAGGGTGCCCTGCTCGGAGCAGACAGAAAACTCCCCCCTCACTCAGCCTGTTTCTGCAGTGCTGGCAGCAGAGCTGTGGGTTTGGCCGGGGTACTCCTACACGACTTCAAAGAGGGCGGAAGGCTCACTGACGTGCTGACGAGCAGATCCATCACCCCAGCCTTCTTCAGTCGGGATGAATGACAAGCCAACATCTCAGGCACGCTCCAGAAATCTCAGTACCCTGCTGTACTGTAGTTTCCGTAGTGCCTCACACCTGCAGAGCCACAAGAGAAAACAGCTTCTTGTCATTAACCTGAGCAGCTTTGCAGCACCATGTAATTTAACGTGCATGACCCTGCTTTTCTCCATGTACAGGTACAGTCCTACATGGACCATCACTGTAACAATTCCACGGACAGGCGTATCCTCAGCATGTTCCTAAACATCTGTAACGATCTAAGCAAGCTCTGCCACAAGCTGGAAACCGTGTATTCTGGTAACAACATAACCAATGGCATTTTGGAGAGATGCAAGATGCTCCTAAGCCATAGCAACGACCTGAGTGCCATCCGAGCTAAGTAGGTCTCTCCACCAACTTAGTTTCTTCGAGGCAATTGTCAATGCTGGGGGACTGTCATGAGAACGCGTTTTCCCACTTCTTCACCAATTCTGTTACAACACCTTTCTGGCTTTAGTGAGGGTACAAGGTGCTCCCCAGTTTACTATTCCAGCTGTTGGGAAAACATTGCCAGCCTCCATTCACAACAAGGGAGTTTGTTTGTTTATTCAATCATTTTATCGGTGCGTGGAAGGGCATATACAGGCAGGGTGGTACACTGAAGTCCCATGCAATGATCAGGCAGTTTACCTGCTCCTGTTCCTCCTCTGCACATAGCTAATTTTTGTAAGGCAAGTGTCTACACACTCCTGAACCCTTCCATGTCTAGCCAACAGCCAGGATGGGTGTTTGGCATAACTCGTTTAGGAAGACAGAATTCTATCCGTGCCTTTTTTGGGGGGTGGGGAATGGCTAGCTCTGCATTTCTGCTCTTCCCAGGGGGTCTCCGGGTGGCCCTGTGGGCTCGCCTTGCTGGGACTACTCTGCCAATTGTTTCCTTCTGTCCCACAGATACCCCCATGATGTTGTGAATCACCTGAGCTGTGATGAAGCAAAGAATCGTTACGGAGGCGTGGTAAGCCTCATCCCTGTCGTTCTGGACTGCCTGAAGGAGTGGGTAGCCCACACGGAGAAGCTGCCACGGCGTGCGCTGTATAACGTGAGTGGTGGAAGTGCTGCCTCTGAGAAGAGGGCACCCCAGGGTGCACCAGCTAGGGCAGCCGTTTCCCAAACACCACCTTCCGTGCGCCCTGAGGCTCAGATCTCAACTCGTAACAAAGATAACGTGCAAGTGCAGGGGAGTGAGCGTGTCCGGAAGAAGAACCTAAATGACACAGAAAATCACAGTGGGAAACTTAAAGGTCCCTGGAAACCCCCAGGTAGACACGCCTTTTAAAGGATCCGGGTTCATGCATCTTCTGCTTACCACCTTTAATCAGGTGGATAATTCAATACAGCAAAATGAATACTAGAGATTCTGCTTATCCGAGTCCACTTTCTGAAGAGTTAGCCCTGTAAGCCAGCCCTGAACAGATACGCACTCTCCCTTGCTGATGTTTCCACTCTCCTACCTAACGTGGTACCCCAACAGAAGTAGCTGTAACGCTACAGCTGGTCCCTTTGACCAGCGCTGCGGTGAGAGCAGCTGACAGACAGGGGCAATCAGGTTCGAATCGCTCAGATACAAATCTTAGGCAAGCTACGTGAAATGGGATTTTACACTTTCTCAGACTTCTTTCTGAGGAGCACCCACTCACTGGCTGAAGCCAGAGGCGTAAAGAACCCGCCTGTCTGAAGGACACGATGCAGAGCAGCAGAAGCCTCTCATTAGAGATTCAGATATTTGTTTGAGATTTGGTCTTGTCCCTGAAGTTCCCTCACCCCCATTGAAATTACCTGGCTATTTGGATCAAAGAATCAAAAGTCTACAGGACACTAATGATATCTCCCTTAAATGCCACTGGCTACGGGAAAGCTCAGTGTGCTTTAGCTGCACCCACCGTGCTCTGCTGCATCCTTCTTGCAGGTTCTCACACCGTTGCCAGTACACACCACTCAGAACATCCTTCCTTAAACATTTGACTCCTTTGCTGTCAGAGCTGGAGATGTAAAGGAGGACAAACTTCATTTTGCACTTAGTTTGGCGTACAGACAATATCCCAGCTAGAATAAAACACCCCCCTCCTCCCCAGAGCTCTGCAAAGCTCACAAAGTCATTTCCAGTTGATGCGATTCGTGGGAATCTGGTGGGAGCAGCGAGACTGAGAAAGCTGTGGCCATTTCCAGACCATTCCTTTTCAAGTTGCGAGTTAAAATGTCTGTGCTTTCCCTTTTTCGAGATGAGGATCTGGCTTGCCTAGCTTTCAAGGATGTTATGAGGCTTAGTTCATTAAAACTGCAAGGCGTTTGAAACAGTCTCTGCTGCTTATTTATACCAGCACTTTGCCATTCCAGCACAGTGACTTTGTACCAGTGCTGAGAACAGCTTTGTTTCCAGTTTGCTCAGGGAGGGGCAGCAGGGTCCCAGGCTCTCCCTGTTCTCCGGAGCTGGTGTGCGTTTTTGGTGGTGCTTTTATTCAAGCACTGTTAAGTACAGACTTAAGATCTCAATAATGCGGTGTCTTCCCTGTATCTGACTGCTCTTTTCGCCTCACACAGGCAAATTAGCTCCTGTTCATTGCTTCTTGCTGGAAGACACTCCTGAATAAACAATTTCCCCACGCATACCTGGCTCAGTTTGCTAAAATTGTGAGAAAGCGTTTGCCTTAAGAGCAGCAGATTTTGGCAACACACAGACAAAAAAAGAAGGGAGAATTAATACAGAGGAGGGAGCACAGGAAGGAACGTTTGCTCAGATGAAATAGGAAGTATTTTCAGGAGCGTTTGTATTCCTCACATAACCCCACCTCCTTTGGCACTTTTCCCCCTTCCCCACGTGTGCTGCAATGCAAGGCGCTGCAGCAGAAGCTTATTTTTAGGAGACATCACGATCCGACTGAATTGAACCTTGACGAATTCAGGATGGTAACGAAGCTTGCCAGGGTCACGCAGAGACTCCCAGGCACTACTGGGGCCATGGCCAGCAAAACGCGACCGTCGCCCTCTCGGCCTTTCGTTGAGCGCCCTGTTGCAGAGGCGGCTTTGGGCAGAGAAATCAAAGTTGCTCGCAGCTGCCCGGTTGTGTTTCACGCTGCAAAGACAAGCGTTCGACGGCAGTTGCTGTCTTGGAAAGTTTTTCAGAACAAGTACACGCTATGTGGGCACTGGGGGACACAAGAGGCTCTATTCCCAGATCTTGTTTCCAACCTTCGTCACCCTGTCATATAGTTTGAATTTGAACACGTGGGCTCTGATGAGACCAAAATTATTCTCCAGTTTGTAGCTCATTTTCAGCTTTCACAGCACAAACTGGGGGTAAGGACAGCCCCGTCAAACCCTGCCTACCGCCTCCCCCCGCTGCTGTTCAAAATGCCGATGCAGTTGTCCATTTGTACTTCACCAAGGTAGCGAAACATGCAAGAAACACAATTCCAAAACCTTAATAATGATTTCTACCCTGGCCTTATCCTTTCCATCAGTCTCAAGCAGCCAAAAATTTAAGACGTGAGCAGAAAAGCGAGTGCATAAAACTGGCAGTCTGAGGCTTGGTAATGANGGGGGGAAGAAGAAGATTCAAGGGAGAGGGGAAACTCGGCATCCCCCAGAAATGTCATTAAAGCCGAGGCGGAGCGAAGCGGCGGCTTCGTGGGGCCTCTAGTGGCGTCGGNCCAGGGCTGCCCCGGGCCGGGCTCCCCGCGCCCTCCCCTGCGCGTCCAGCGGAAAAAACCTCTCAAAAGCCATTTTTAACAAGTTCCGACAATCCGGGCCCGAATCTGGGGTTCGCACGCAGGGTGAGGCCAGGCCGAGCCCCCGGGAGACGGTCGGGTCCCCTCTCCAGGGGGGTAGCCCCGCTTCCCCCCCCCCGCGCGGGGGGCAGCCCCGGCCGCGGGGGGGCGCGNGTTGCTCGCAGCTGCCCGGTTGTGTTTCACGCTGCAAAGACAAGCGTTCGACGGCAGTTGCTGTCTTGGAAAGTTTTTCAGAACAAGTACACGCTATGTGGGCACTGGGGGACACAAGAGGCTCTATTCCCAGATCTTGTTTCCAACCTTCGTCACCCTGTCATATAGTTTAAATTTGAACATGCGGGCTCTGATGAGACCAAAATTATCCTCCAGTTTGTAGCTCATTTTCAGCTTTCACAGCACAAATTGGGGGTAAAGACAGCCCCGTCAAACCCTGCCTACCGCCTCCCCCCGCTGCTGTTCAAAACGCCGATGCAGTTGTCCATTTGTACTTCACCAAGGTAGCGAAACATGCAAGAAACACAATTCCAAAACCTTAATAATGATTTCTACCCTGGCCTTATCCTTTCCATCAGTCTCAAGCAGCCAAAAATTTAAGACGTGAGCAGAAAAGCGAGTGCATAAAACTGGCAGTCTGAGGCTTGGTAATGACATGACCAGAATCTGCTGGAAGACTGCAAAGTTAAGTCTCGCAAAAACATCTAGACAAATTACTTAATTTCCATACAAGTTCTCCTCTTCCAGAGTGGATGGACACTTCAAAAGACAAAAAGATACAGCAAGAATTGTTTTTCTCTATTACAAATCAAGCTGTTTGAAGAATTTACATAAACAGGATGTAAATGCCAAACACAGAAGTGCAATAAAGTTTTATTTTAGCCTCTGTGAGCATAAAATTCCCAGACACACACTGGGAAACCAGGCAGGGCACCAAACTGACGTACCTAGAGATCTGTCAGGGAGTCCGGGAAATAAATGCTGCTTTTTCGTTCAAAGACAGAAATACGGGCTGGGAGCAGACGATCTCACCAGAACCCTGGTATCCGCAGGCTATAAATTACCGCTGTGCTCCCCTGGATTCAGCAAAGGGTCAAACTGGGCTTTTCTCCGCCTGTGACGGGGCCGAGATACCCCGCACATGAAACGCCCGGTCCCGGGTGGGGGGGCTCAGCTCGGCCCCCACGGGGCGTGGGGTGCTGCGGGCTGTGACGGGAACGGCGGGGGGGGGAAGNCGCGTGGGGTGCAGCCACGGCCGCGGGGGAGCGCGGAGGGGTGGCAGAAGGCAGGAGTAGTCGGGCGGACATGAAGGATCAGCCAGTGAGGCCTGAAGCAGAGCGGGCTTGGGTGAGGGAGGGCTTCAAGGCAAAACCAAGCAGCACTTAACGGATGCTGAAAGCACGGAGACCATCGGTCAAAGTTATTTGGAATAAAGTTTTGTCTGAAAAGCAAAACCTACGTGAACGCCGCCTAAACGTCACTTGCAAAGCCCCTGCATGGATGAAACGGCTCAGCTCCTGCCGATACTCTATTTTCTAACCACTTGCTTTTAAAAATCCAGCATTGCACCAGCAGCGAAGTAGTTCCAATAAATTAAGATCAATCAGCAGATACTTTAAATTCAGGAAATAAAATTATTTCCTTCCCTCATGTCTACTGTATGTTTATTACTAGGTTATGAGCTACCAAACAGGGTTATGAGCTACCAAACACGCTACCTCCCATTAGTAAGGAAGGTTCTCTTTTTGTACCCCAGTACATATATTTCTGTGGGTTATAGATATATAAAAATAATTAATTTTCTTATTATTGTTTTTTTACACTGGCAAGTGTGGCTTTTCCATGCTAAGCTTGTTAAGGGATATGCAAAATGGGTTTAAAATCTGGTAAGCAAGTCAAAGTCCCTTTTCTGCTTTGTTTGCATTTCACTTACCCCACGCTGTGGAACTCATCCCAGTGCAGAAGGGCCAAGGACAACCCCACGATAATGTTTATGGTAACTTTGACAAAGTTCTCCACAAGCACCAAAGCGTGTTCACCACCAGCGTGTGTCACTCGTGCCTTCCCCCTGCACGCAATGTTCAAATTTAAGATTTATACTCAGTCCTTAACTGGAATGCTGAGGTTCATGGATGAACTCCTAAATTCCTTTGAGAAACCTTTCAAATACTCATTTATTTCAGAACACACACCCCCCCACCCCCACCATCCCAAAACAGTAAGGAATTGCCACTCTGGATAATAGAAAAAACAAGAAAACCACCTTAACCTACCGGCTAAACTTACAGTAACACGGCCTCAAAGGTCCTTTGCTTTGAGGAACTCTTCTCCCGCGTGAGCAGTGACTCTGGAGCAGGTACAGGAGGGAAAAGCACGTTGACGGGACAGAGCGAGGCGGCCAGACTCCGACAGCGTGCCCAGCTTTGCAAACAGCCGCCTCTGACATTTTCAGCTATTAGTTTGTCTAATCACTGTGCAGTCTCTATATTACATGAACAATGCCATGCAGAAAGCCAACACGCAGATTTGCAGGACTGGATTGTTTGCAGTTAATTTATGGATTATAGCGGGTTGTTGTCACTGAGTTTGTTTTTCACAGAAGAAAAAAGGCTTTGGCTCCATGCGGAAAAGTGAGCTTCTGACAAAGAACCCGATGCAACAAGGAGCAGAACCACGTCTCTGCTCCGTACTATGCGCATCTTGGAAGACGCTTCGATACTGAACTTGTTTCTGCACGTTTTGTCTCAGCACAGCCTGGTCCCAAAGAGGTCGGCTCGCAGGGAATTTAACACAGAATAGTGCAAAACAATACATTTTATTTGTTCACAGTTAAACACAAGCAACTGCCTTGACATTTTAGAACATTCTAATAAGGACAGCAAAACCTCCTTTTGGTTTAAGTTCTCTTTTAGCTTACGATTGTACCATTTCCTCGTATTTCATATTTATGGCATTTAATGTGGATTGTTTAACATGCTTACAAAGAGCGAGGCAGGGAACAGATTAACTTGACAAAGACAGCAATTTTAGATTTAACTAAAAGCAGTCAGTTAAAAAAATCTGTTTCCACTTCACTGATGGGACCCCTTCAAACAAACTGCAAGTTAACTACATACAGCAGATCCATGATTTTTAGACTTACAAAAAAAAAAATTTGCAAAATTTGTTCCTCCATAATCTTTGTGGTCCATAAACAAACCTAAAGTGGTTTCCATTACTATCCCGGTGCTAAAATCCTTTTTAAAAGAAGAAGAAAAAAAAAAGCCACCTTATCAATGAGCTTGCATTACCGCCAGGGCATTTTTGTAACCGATAACAAAAACCGCCTCTCCTCAGAGCAAGTGAAGTCATCGTATCAAGCAAGATACCTTTGTGGGCTTGGCAAAGCAGCAGGACGGGCTAATGAACACAACGGCATCCAGCGGCTGAGCCAGCCCGCCACGGGCAACATGCAAACCGTTCACTCCTGGGGCTGGGACCCGGTGGGGCAAGGGGCAGGAAACCTCCAAATCTTACCGAAACATACGCTACCACGTTTGCTACCACTAAGTCTTAGAAAGCCTATAGACATGTCGACAAAACCAGTCTGTCACTTACAACCAACTCTCTATTTTCTATTCCATGCAGATTCAAGCTTTGACAAAACCACTGAAGCTCACCTTTACTTTCAGAGTTAGGACTGACCAACCGCAAGGACACGGAGAATAATTTAGGCAGGCAGAAATGTATTTAGACCCTCAGTGTTACGGAAGAAGCAGAAATGGGAGAAAAAGTACTGTCAAGTGCAAGTTAGCATATTGCCAGCCGCTTTGACAGAGTCCTGTTCCTGCTCAGGTTAAGAAGGTATCTGAACTACAAGTGCGAGTGTACTTGGACATGATTTACACGTGAGACGATTCTTAAACAGCAGCTGCCACCCACAGAACGTTTAAGAAAAGAGGCTGTGTGTGATGCAGGGTAACCGTGAAGCCTGGTATGTCTAAGTACGCCTGGACCCAGACATATCTAACATTTAAAACAAGCACACCGCTTTCCTAACAGCGGGCTCTGTTCTGTCTTGAAGGAGATTGAGTCTGACCACTGACAAGCCCTGATCCCACAATCCTCCTTCACAGAAGGCTCATCATTGACTTAAAACATGATTAACGCAGAAAGGCTTCACGACAGAGTTCTGATTCGCAGTTTGAGCAGGCTTCCTCCTCAGCCTTGTCTTCTAAGGAAAGAGGATGAGGGTGAAGGGGAGATACCTAGAGCCAAATTGACATTGCTGAGCTGAAAAATGTGCTGCAGTCTGAGCTAAACAGCACTCAAAGGATACCACAGTCTGTAAGTCAAGCCTGAAAACCTATTCCCAGGAATAATTAAGCCATTTTCTTGGACTCAAAACACAGTGGTCTTGCTCAGACTGGGAACAAAGACCAGAATTATGAAGGAGGGTCAGGTGGCACAAGTATTTCCCCGATTAGAGAAACAAATGCTCTTCTGCAGATCTTCATAAGCTTGCAATTCGTGTTCTGCACGCTCTCCCTACTTAAGTAAAGCTTCCTTTTCCCTCTTCTCCCACCCCAATTGCTTTCCCATACGAACCAGCCTGAGGTCAGTACCAGTCTGTCAGGCAAACACTTAAAATACCAAAAAGATCAGAAGCTAGTGTTTTAACAAATCTTCAGCATATTCGGTCTTGTCTGCATTACAAGCTCCAGTTCCTTATTGTCTGTTCAAATGTAACTTTCCAGGAAATGTTAAGGACAATATAAACAATGATCATGAATTAGGGTGAATTAATCGTTTTGCAGAGGTACACTGTTCTTTAAACATTTAGGTATTCAATCAGAGTCCAACTTAGTGAAGACTGGGCTCTGAGGGATGTGGGACAGTGGACAGGCAAAATAGAGACCTTTAGATGAAAGCACTAGAAATTCTAGTGCTGCTTCTTTCCAGGATGAAAGCAACTGAAGTCACCCGGACAGGCAGCACAACTAACTGCTCTATATTGGAAGCTTGCAAGGAAATACAAAGCATTCGGAGTAGATTCACAAATGTTAATTTGGCCTCATATTGCACTCAAGTTCATAAACACAGCCACTCAACTAGGGACAGGGAGAAAGGGAAAAAATACTTGCAAATGCTAACAGTTGTCCCTTCAAATTAGTACACGCTGCTAAGGACTGAATTTGAGAAAGAAGCAGGAGTTAGGCTGGGCGTTTTGATTCCAGACCCAAAAATCCACTTTGCATTCGTTCAGCAGCCTTTTTCCATTTCTGGACATCAATCCTATTCCGCTGCATGAGCTAGCTGCTCAGACCAAAGAAACATAAAAGCTTTTAGTTAAACTTGCATTCACGCCTCCTGTTCTATGCCAAGAATATGAAAATAACACTGATTGACTATCTTCCTTTTTAACTGTGGTCATGATGAGTTTCATTGTAGTCCATGATATGAAGCTGTCCAACACTGCTTTCCTGGATCTTAGGCGAGAGGCTAAGGTTATCGGGGCTTGGAGGGGCCTTCGTCTCCATGTTTGTATCTTTACATAGTTCAGTCTTTAGAGCATCAGAAAGCCTGTTGACGGATACACCCTCCTCATCACACTGGCTCTCACTCTTGTTGCGAAATAATTCTCGTGCCTTCATTCCAAGGAAGCTCTTGGAGCTGGGGAGTGAACCTACAGTCAGTGGGACAGTAGTCGAGGGCTCCAGCAACATGGATGTCTCCCAGCGACTGCTGAATCTCTGGTTCTGGGGTTTTTCTGGGGTGGAGAGCTCACTGCTGCTGCCACCCTTACTGCTACTACTACCTCGAGTGCTGGGAGGTTTGGTCTCTCCATTTCTACCAATTGTTTCCTCACTGTATCCCGCCACAGTATCTTCATTACCACAATCCAGCCTGTTTTGGAAAGAGAGGATTCAGTGTCACGAAAAGTGCAGCAACTGTTTACAACTGAAGGAGGAATGCTGGGGAAGGCGGGTTACTTTGATTACTTCCAGTTCTGCCACTGCATAGGTACTGATGTAGGTTACAAAACCTACCATTTTGTAGCAAAGCAGAAGTGACAGAGGATAACCAGGAAGGTAAGTGTCACACACTCAGCTTTGCAACACCCAGTGTTTTAAGTCCAAAACTGATAATAATCCCAAAGCAGAATGGAACTGGATCCTGATCAGTTAGGTAAAGGAGGATATCTGTATAGCTTTTTTGGACTCTAGACCTTTCTTTTAGCTAGCCCAAGCACAGGTGATTGCCATAAATCTGTTGGCAGTGCATGAAATTCTCCTGATGCTGTAGCAGAATTTGGTGTAGGACAGCACTCCCTAGACACTACAGGCAGACATATGTAAAACAACTACTTAACCATACTGTAACAATCTGTAGGTTAAAGAGAGCGGCCTATGAGACAGACCACAAGTTTCTCTCAAACTCTGAGTAACAGTTCAGCTGAGAAGTACTTCATGAGCACTTCCAGGTTTGTCAATGACTCTCAGCAACCTGTGTGGAGTCCTGAAATAGATTCAGTCTGTAAAAGGTGACTAATAGAAATATTTTGAGATGATGCAATCCAAATGCCGGGAATTCCACAGCAATATCAAGTTCCAAGGAGCTGGTCATGAGTCCAGCGTATTTTACATCATCACCCTTACCTTTCTTCTGCTGCTTCAGCTGCTTCTGCTCTTTCATCTTCAAGTTTTTTCAGTAGGCTGCTCTTCTCCAGCCGGCCAAACAGATCCAAGATCTCCAGCTCAAATGCCTGTGTGATTCTTTTCTGGGCCTTGTACCTACTTTCTACTGCTTGCAGCTGACCTCTGAACAGAAAAAGAAGCCAAGAACCACCAGGTTCAGTGTCTCCAGATTCTGCACAACCATGACAGTGCATCTGTCAATGTACGGTTAAAGTTTTACATAGGAAGCTCCTACCTTGCTTGGATTTTGACATCTTCCAGGTATTTCTTTTGTTCCAGGAAGAGGTGGTCCTTTTTAGCAAGCTGAGATTCCAGTTCAGCTATCCGTTTCTGGGAAGCATCAAGCCTTTGGCTTTGCTGTTGAACACACAATTTTGCCTTCTCCAGTTCTTTCCGAAAAGCAGCGTGCAACATTTCAACCTCCTCGAAGGAAAGAACACAATGTTAAAGTATAATCTGTGCATTATTTTTATTAATATTAAGACATGTTTCTGATGCTATAAATAGACACATTTTTAAGCAGGATGGAATAAAAGAAGCATTTCTAAAAACAGATATAGAAAACTGGATACTCTGAGGACATACACTATTAAGTTACTGTGAAAATAACTATACATCACTGGAACTTATTAGCACGTTAATGTTCCTTATGAAATGCCCTTTTCAGTAAAGCAAACTTGCCAGTTCTGCACCAGATTAGGATAAACAAAGTCAATTTTAAAACCATTTTTGCAACATGACCTTCATTAAATACTAGTAAAAGAGTTTGGGTTTTCTTTGGCTTATTATCCACCTTCTTTAATTACTTGCTCTCACGCAGAAAACAGTTATATTGTCGTGTAATTTACTTGCTTCTAATTAAAAAAAGGTTTCTTTGAAGTCAGGAAGTAAAACCATATGAACCACAGAAGTTTTAGTAAAGTTAATACTAACTCTTAATAGGCAAATGACTGAGTAAGAAGAGCAAGACTGCTTTTTTTTCAAAGCAGAACATCACAAAACCCGGTAAAACCTCGGTTAAGATCTTTCTACAAATTCTAGCAACACTACCCTGCGTTACACGTTTCCACAAATGTAAGAGCCCAATGTTACTTTACCAGCAATAGTCTGCTGCCAATTACCTTAAGAACACAGTAAAGTCTTGGTCTTTGGCAAGATAAAACTGTGAAGAATTTACATCAAGTGGCTAAAACTGACTTCAGGTGCACCCTAAGTCTTAGCTCTCAAGCACAGGGCACTGAAGAGATTCCATAACAACACAGTACACAAAAATATCTGAAGAGAAGATTAAACATGAAATCCAGTCCCTGAAAATCATATTTCAAACCCAAGTATTTGTGAAGTTATGAAGCATTTCCTTCATTCTGAACACAAGGCTGAGAACAGCCTGATGATGACCTCAAGTGATGTCTTCCCAAAAGGCCTCCCCTGCAATCATACCTTTGTAGTGTCTGTGTGCTTGTGCTGCAGCTGCTCCAGGTACAACTCATTGACCTCTCCAAGAACCAGAAGCTGCCTGTTCAAGAACTCCATCTGCTGTTGCACTGATTCACTGTTGGAAAGCTTTAAAGAGAAGTTGAACAGAATCAAACATTGTAATTAATAGTTCAGCAGGAGAGCCACAGCTGATGGGCACTGTGTTCACAGGATGTTTTTATAAAGAAGGGAGACAAAACCAAGAACCTGATGCATCACAGCTAATAGGTGTTCAATAAATCAGCTTTCATAAAGCTGGTGACAGTCCATACAGAACGCCACCATATAGGCATTGCTTCCCTTAAGATGACCATGCTTCCACTTACACGAGAAGTCCTTTAAATTTCTGATATAAACAAGATCTCCAAGACACCAAGATTTAGCAAAGCTTTAACACAAGTTCACATTGCTCAATCTGCAAATTTCTACTGTGCAAAAAGCAGACAACATGAGAAGTTTCAGAAGCCTTTGAACCAAGTTTAAAGTTTCTTCACCAAAACAGGCTTCTCTGATATTTTGGTGCAATTTATATCAGATTCTGTGGAACTAAGGACAGGCTTCTCTCAGAACGAGCAAGAGAAAGCACCTGATAAAAATTACATTAAAAAAAACAAACCAGAAAGACACAAAGGGACCCTGGTAACAGCAACTATTCTTACCTTTTGAGAAACTTGGCTAAGAAGCAATTCAGTGTGACACACCTTGTTGTTAGCCTTCTTTAATTCTAACCTCAGATCTGCAATCATATTCCGGCAGTCTTCCAGCTTGGTCTGTTCAAATAAAAAAAACCCCCATGCAACCCTCAGTCAGGGTTCTGAAACTTTAGTACGGACTAGCGATGGCATATGGCTGGAGGGCCATAACCCCAGCACCATAAATCAAGTTATACCGAGTACTTATGAAAGTCACAAAACCAGCTAAGAAACTGCATTTTTCTATGTCCAAACTGAAGACAGGACAAAACAGAACTATAAAAGGATGATGACTAAGTTAGGCATTTCCAATTATGCACTGTCTTATTCTGAATTACGACAATATCTATTATCAAGATACGTAAATTTCTCTCAGATATTTCATGCCATGTTATTAGGAAGGTTATTTTTAAAACCACGGTAAGTAGATAACATTATTTTGTTTGGTGCCATGCTTCATACCTGCAATTCCTGGCTCTGGTTGTAGAATTCCTCCCGGTCGTGTTGCAGCTGTCTGATCTGGCTGTGAAGCTGAGCCACTATATTTTCGTGTTCCTCCTGAAACTGGTGGTACCTTGCCTGTTCTTTCTGTAGACTCAGTTTCAAAGCTTGGATTTCTTTTTCCTGTAGTTTCAGCTGATCTTTCTGTTAAGAACCCCATATGAAGCATCAGACAAGACACCTGCTTTATCAATTAGAACATCTGTCCTAAGCCACTAGCTAATAGCATGCAGATGTAAGACTTTTCCACAGATAGGACATTCTATATAGAGCATGTTTTTACAGCTTTTGGTTCAGTTTTTGGCTGAAAAATGGTCACAGAGTGGGCAGGCTGAAAACTCTGAAGTCACATCCAAAGGCACAACAAGCAACAGCAGATTATTCCACTGCACCTCATGCTTTCAACAGGCACTGGGCTGCACAGCTGAAGCAACAGTTCATCTTCCAACACCTATTTGGAGGGCTATTTTTAGCTCTTCTACTGAATTATCAAAAGGTGAAACTGTTGACAGAATTAACTATAATATGGTGATACAGAATGAAACATGCCTAAATCTGTAATGAAACATCTTTCAACGCACTTAATTTGAAATTTTACCATGGTGAATATCTCTGAAAAAAGAACATTTGAGTTTTCACAGTTTTTGCTATTACTCCTCAATCGAGGAGAGAAAGGACAATACCTCTTCAAATAATGCAATAAGGTGTCAATCTAGGTGTTAACCACTCCACGAACTGTGAAGCCTTTAATATTATCCAAAAGTAAGTGCTGGCAGTGGTCAAGCATGCAGGCATCCACCAATTCAGTTGCCTACAGTCAAACAGAAACTACCGGTTTTAATAATCACAGTGCACATAACTCGTCCATAAGTCATTCCACGAACACTGACTTTAATAAGGCGAGAAATGAGGCTTCTTTTCTGATCAGTACTGAAAAATACTGGCCAAACCAATTAACACTTGTTCTAGCATCACTGTATTTAAATCACTGCTAGACTTGTATCCCTGCTCACCATGGCAGCATTATGTTCCTCCAGTGCCGTTGCTTTGATCACTTTTCGCAAGAGTCGACGGTTCCGAAGGGCATGTTGCTGTCTTTTGAAGCGCTCATACAATAACTGGTTGTGCAGCAGAAGCAATTGGTTACGCAGGGTGTGAATCTCATCTGAAGGGGGAGAACCTGGATTGGAGTGAGAAGGCAGAAGAGGCTGCTGAACTGCACTGGCCCTGGTCCACATATGGGAAGTGTTTTTTTTAAATAAGCAAATTAAAGTTATTTGAAATTACAACTTAAAAGATGTCTGCTCCATTTGATGTCCAACACAAACTTAAAGTTTTAAACATTCTTCCCAGAGCAACATGTACATGCTTCAAATACTCCTTCTAGTGAGAAAAAAAGCCAAGCTCACCATCACCACAGAAGCCTAAGAGCACAGAACTACAACACACATGAAGCACCAAGAAAAACAATCACTGATTTTAGATTCTAGCAGTATTTCAAAGGCGGAAAGGTCTGTTAGATGTTCAACATCACTCTGAAGGCTAGCAGATCTTAAAAGGTCAAAAGCAGAAATATCTAGAACCGTGGGGAAACTTTTCAAAGATGAAAAAAAGGAGCTCATCTCACTGGAACACAAATGTCTATCTGCTAAGCAGATAATCCATGACTTAACGGAGGGCACCATTTATTACTTTTTTTTACTAATGCGTCAGAAAAAGTATGCAGGTCATTGTTTAGGCAAGTCTAATAATAAGGGAACAGATCGGCAAAACACATGAGAAACTTTCTCACCTCCAAAATGAGTCCAGTCAGCAGATTTGCTTGGCAGAGACAATCTGAAAAATGAAAATGCAGCATTAAATAGCAAGTTTAAATATACAAACACTCTGCAAGCCACTTTAAAATGGAATGCCCATCTCAAAAGAGCTTACAGCCTAATAAAAGTACAATGACGGTCAGTCAGTATGAAGGGAATAAGGAGGAACCATGCAAGCAGCAGGTTGCAAGGGCAGATGATGGAGGGCATCGTTTCTTGGAAGTCAGAAAAATTTTCTCAGGCACAGAAAACAGCGTAAGGACAAAGCAGACTACGGGGCAAAAAGATGGAAAGGCAGCATACAGCAGATACACCTAAACCTTAAATCTGGTTCTCCAGTTCTTAGCTTCATATTAGAAAGAAGAAAATGTCTATCTCCCATTGGCCTCTGCATTTGGTTTTGACTATCTAGTGAGGGACTTAAACCTGATAACGTAAATAAATCTGACAGTGTTACCAAACCCATACTTGTAGCACAGCCCAACAGCACTACTTCTTCATCCCAAGCTCTGCAGCAAAGCCAGTAAGAGTCCTAGTAAAAGTCACAGCCCCTGTTTTTTTATATCAAAGTAACCACGTTGCCACTGTAAATATAAAAATCCTCTGCCCAGAACCCCTAGCTCAGTAACAGGAACATTTCACAGAACATGGTTTCACTCTAGATTTCCAGACAGGGTTGCTTTTCAGGCAGAGCTACTGAAGAAAAGCCAGCACAAAAAAAGAAGTAACAAGAAAGTATGCAAAGTAAGATCTTCAGTCACCTACTTGTTCAGCTCCTTAGTGTGTGCATCTGCTCCTTGCTGTATCAGTCTGTCCAGTACTTCCACAGGAGAAGTAGAGGACATGCAGTCGTCATCCTGGGTTCCCTTGGCTTTCTTTAGCAGCTCCTCAGTCTTCTTGCCAACAAAGAGGTAGGCAGTCTTTGGTAATGCAACCTCAAAAAGGTGCTCATATAGGGGAGGCTGCCCACTCCCAAACACCACTCTTCTTTGTGCTGGTACTTTGCAAGGGCTGGGAGTGAGAATACTCGTCTCCCCAGAGGTTCCTTCCCTGTTACCAGCAGGGCTTTCACCAGAGCCTCCACAGGGCTTGTCTATGGGAGTAAATGTTTGTTTGGGTGTTTCCCGCGCACTCTCAGGCCCAGGCTTGTCCAGAGAAGATGTTAAAGGCTCAGAGGTCTGACTGTGTCCCTGAACACTAGAGACTACCGAATGGGTCTTCTTTTGAGAGCCTGACAGACTTTCATTTGTGCGGTAAAATGGAGAGTCAAATCCTCCTCTAGGCACCATGTGTTCAGCATCAGTTGTGATCTCTGAGATCTCTTTAGATATTGCATCTGAGAAGGATGTGAGGGGGAAACATAATTATGCACCTTGTATATCAACATTATAAACATTTCCTTAGCTAAGATTTACGTAAGGATGACAGAAATTACCTTCCTCTCTGTCCTTTTCAGCACTATCTTCAAAAGACAAACCACCTAAAAACTCTGGAAGATCACTTAGGGTGACTGAACTTTTACTACCGGGTGTGTCTGAAGAAAAGAAAAGAAAAAAAGAAAAGTTAGTTGTAAAAATGCTGTTTTCTCCAGTCTCATCTAAGCACAAACTAGAAGTCTTTTACTGCTGTAAAGTCCTTCGAATAAGGACCTTAGAATAAACATCCACCTCTATGAACAAGGATGTGCTGTTTGCAATTTAACCCACTAAATAAATTAAAAAAAGAAAGAGGCTTAAGTGTAGAGTGACTACTATACTTCCACATTAGCACTAAACTCCCCTTTAGCTTCTCATCTGGCTACACAAGGACACCAACTGACGTAATATAAACTTGACGATATGAGACTACTGATGAAAACTCCGAAACAGCTGCCAGGGAGATATACACTAAAGTGCGCAGGACAGAAACCTCATGCTCGCAGCTCAGTCACTGATTAGGAACCCAGTGAAAACCTAGCCTGTTCTTGACTTGTAATTCAGAAAGTTTGGATTCCAGTGTTGCTATACAACCTCACCAAGGAAAACCAGTTTTAAATACCACTATCACCTCCACTTCGAGGACGGTAAAGATTCATAGTACAGAAATCTCAATGCAGTGCCAAAATCCCTTTCTACAGCTGTCACACACGTAGATGACAGAGAAAGGAAAATGGAATCTAGATTTACCTATTAGAAGCTGAGTTCCACAACCATCCACTGTTGTATTCCACAGGACTTTAAAAAAAGGTTCAAGTACAGCAATAAAATTGTAGATAGAAAACAGTTTTTCCAAGAGCCTTTAAAAAGGAGCATCATATCTATCCTTATGTGCAGCCTTACAGTTTAATCCAGATATGAGACATAAAACTTGTTAAAGTAAGACTTCATATACAACTTGCTGCTTCTAATAAAAAAATTCACCCTCAAAGAATCATCTTTTTTTAAAAAAAATATCCTTTTTCAGCCTTCAGTGTAGATCTGCATATTTAAACCTGCGTAAGTATGCAAGAGGGCCAGTTAAAAAATTCTGCAAGCTATTTCTGAAGGTGAATAAATAAAAACAAAATTAAAAGCATCTCAAGAAGGTTGTAAGTTAAATCACAGGTTAAAGTAGGATCCTGGAACTATAAAGAATTAATGAAAAAAAAAACCTGTGGAAAAGTGTCTGGCAATTCTAACATCTGTCAATAAACCCATGATTTGTTTAAAACGGGTTATTGTAATGGCGAGAGGAAATGGAGTTTACCCAATGATTTATCGCTGTTTATGACATTTTGCTGTCGGTAGAGTAAAGGCCTCCCAGAATCTGGTTTGTCCTCCTGAAAAAAACAAACCAAAATAAATTCTTCACATCATGTATTTGTTGGAAATTAACCTCTTGGACAGTCTCATAGAAAGGAAATTCTTGCGAATAGATGGCTTAAACAGCAAACCAGTACTGGAAGTCCTAAAACCGTGCAACTGGAAATTGCAATAGTTGTCTAAACTTAGAAGAAAATGAGTTTTTGCAATGAAAACTGATTTTTGTCAATCAGTTACGGTCACTGCACGTATGACAAGTCAATGAAAATCAGATTTGTTTGGCAGAAGAATTTTGTTATACCTTTTTAGAAGGTGTGGCAGCAGCTGAAGGGAGTGAAACATGCACAAAGTCATCTGAAGTGCAGGGTGGAGGAGGAGATGTGGCTGGCGTTCCCAAAGGTGTTCCTTTCCCCCCTGCTGAAAAGGAGGAGCAAATGTTTTCTCAGCAAGGCTCCAACTTCCTCATTTCAGCTGAGTATTGTATGTGAAGGATTATACGTTTAAGCACTATCTCAACAATTTACTTCTTAGATCTCTTTCAACTATTTACCAAGATAAAAGTACACAGGTTCTATAAGGCCTGTTTCAGACTTTGCCACTTGATTCACTGTAACTTATTTTTTATCTCAGTGTTTGTGCTAGTACTGCTCTGGACAACCAGGTACTCGGTTCACAGAAATAACAACTTAAGCCTATCAAATGGCATGGTGTGGCATTACCATTTAAGAAACAAAATTTACAGCCAGATTTTCTATTATAATAAACCTTTTCAAGGTCTCATTCCAAAACGCAGCACGTACCAGATGTGCCAAAAGCTTTGCTGTAAGGTTGTG
Organism: Rhinoptilus africanus; assembly: GCA_013400135.1. Classification (NCBI taxonomy): domain Eukaryota; kingdom Metazoa; phylum Chordata; class Aves; order Charadriiformes; family Glareolidae; genus Rhinoptilus; species Rhinoptilus africanus. Next base: position 399,692 of record VXBO01005456.1, on the reverse strand, counting down.
ATGCAGACTGGGATGATTCTGATGGGACAAGTCCAGGGGAGGTTGGTGGAGTGGTCATACCACAAACTGCAGAAGGACTCCAGATGGTAACCTATGTAAAAGCAATAAGCACAAATGAGCAAAGCTCAAAAAAGGTATATGTGAAACATCTGTATCCAGGTTCTGACACAGGTAATCAGATGGATATTAAATCTGAAACGCACGCTGAGTTCTGAAGGATTCACTGTACTGCTCAGAAACGTGAACTTTTTAGACTGTCACAAGAAACTACAAACAAAGCGCAAAGAATTAAAACATGATGGGCTTTATCTTCTACTTTACCTGCTGTGGCTCAGTTGATGGCTGTATTGACTGTGGGCTCAAAATCTGAGGTAGCTGCCCTGGCATTTGTAATAGTGTTAGCCGAGGAGTGGAATATGGGGTAGAAGTCCCTGAAAGTTTAAAAAAAATAAAATACTTAAAAGTATCCTACACATCAAATACAAATCAACGATTCTTCTGGTTAATAATTAAAGACTTTTAAACAAAACACTTCAAATTCATCCACTATAGAGAGTCATAGCTAGCAAACAAGACTTTTTTCCAGCCCCCCAAAAAAACTATTAAGTATTTTATTTTTTGGTTGGTTCATTGTTTTGAGGCAGGGAAGAGGCAAAGGAAAGGCAACTTTGCCAACATTCTGTATGTCTGCATGACCAGAGCAGATATCTATATATTTGGATTTTTTTTTTAAATGATTGTTTATTTTCTGGTACCTAAGGTTTAGACTTTAAGTGGGATAAATCAGTAAGATGTCTTTTTCCAAAAGGCCAATTTTCCTCCAGCAATTGGGTATTCGTTAGCCGTCAGGCAGGTCTTACCATAGCTGCTCTGTGTGTCAATGTAATAGCTGGCACTGGGGTCAGTTTGATGATGTTTTAAGCTTGTGCAGAGTTTCCGAGACACAGAGTAATAGCCATCTTCATACGAGGCTTCTGCAGGGTCCAGGGAGATTTTGGCACATTCTATCACAACATCATGAGTTTCTAGTCTTTTCCACCTGCAGACAGTTTTTGGATCCAAAAGAGTAAGTTAGTCAATTATTGTTACAAACAAGAGTTCCTGGAGATATGAGGAATTGGACTGTTGGATGGCTCATTTGTTCCAGACAGCTTTGCATGCTCCCAGCCAAAACTGGAACAAGGCACCATACAGAAATTGCAACCAGATGACTTGTAAGAGGGAGTCTCAAAGAGCAGACAAACAGCTTTGACACAGAGATCCATAAAGGTCTGCCATGGAGCACTCTGGAAAGGAGGAACAGCGTACGAAGACTTGGTTGGTCCTGAGCTTCAGCAGCTGTAGAAATCAGCTCAACTAGACTCAGATGTTGGTTGTCAAAATTTAGACATGCCAGCAGCAAGGGAATCTTGTATTATTTAAGCAAACACCATCTGCAATGCCAGTTTCAGGACTGTGTTTTCCCTCACAACTTTTAGGAATTTCTTTTGTTACTACTACCTCCTTCATTCTGAAAACTTTTTCTCACTAAACTAAGCAGCCAGATTAGATATGCCCAATATTTCAGGGTATGAAAGTTCACTGTAAAGAAAAGAAAGCATATAAGGCTGCCTATTAAAGGCTGAGCTGCTTTTGAATTTAAGATATGTGCAATATACCAAATCAGAAGGCTTCAACTGGTAGTTTTGTGCCAACTGCACTTCTCAGTGGTGCCACCCTCCCCCCTGTCTGGGAGAAGCCTGCAAAATTGAGCACTGTGATATTCAATAAGTTCCCATTTAGGAGTGTTTTCCTAGTGGCTCTGAAAAGCAGGGCAAGAGCACTACTGTGCAGCAACAAGAGTCAATTTCTCCTCTTCAGTGGCTGGGCCTGTGGAGACAAGAGAAAAGCAGCAAGTGGTGCTGCTGCAGGCAAATGAGCCTATTTCTAAAGAAAACTAATACAGCTGATAATGTTAAGACATACCTGTTAAAAGAACTGATCTGTTAACTGAACCAATATCTAGGTACCAAAACAAGACACACTGAAGCCATTTTAAACACTGAAATCCCACCAAGTACTTCAACAAATGAAAAAAAAAATACAACCCAAACCTTAAGCCAATAAAGCAGGTCAGTGGTAGTTTCTCTTTATAAGCAAATTCTTTTAGAACTTTATGAGGATGCTTGATCATTAAACCATAAAATTAAGACAAAGTCAACTGTTAAGTAGAAAACAGATTCTATCCCAGACACAAAACGAATTTAGAACCCCAACATTGTTTTTAATGGCCTTTCACAACAGTTTTTGCTTATTCATCCAGCTGTAAGCTTGGATGAAGAAAGACTACATGTTTACCTGGCGTACCTAAGAATACGGGTGGCAAAGCACCACTGGCACACACTGCTGCTGACAGAAGAGGCTTTGCCGTAAGCCTTCTGAAATAACCCAGCTAAAAGCTTCTCTTTTATAGCCTTTCCTAATAGCAGAGTGAACATATATACCTTCGTGGGTCCAGTTCATGGTCCTTAGATCCAGTCACCAATTCTGGATGAATTCGCACATGTTCCATCATTGGCTGGATGAACAACAAGTAGTATGTATTATCAGTATAGCATCTTTTGATTGCACTAAACTATACAATGCTGATGAGCAATCTATTGATCCCAATAGCTTTATCTGTTAAATGTAACAATATGTACTAACACACATCATTAGTGCTTCAAGAGATCATCTTGCTCCCAGCTGAGATTTCGGTCCTCCAATAGCCTGGCTTTATTCCATTTTGTTGAGCAGCCCCTAGTTAAATCAATGTAGTCTACTAAATTGGCAAATACCTGCCTTTATACAGCTATGAATTCCTTGTCTCAGATAATATAAATATAAGTAGCATTTTACCTTGACTACCTCTTCAAAGGTCTCCAAGTTTTCCTTCATACTGTAGTGAGAACGCAGAAAGGAGACAAAATTGCAAGGATACATTCCATAAAGACGATGAAAGAGAGCATAAACACTGGCATGAAGATGGACAAGATAAATCTCTGCCACGTGACCTAGAAAAAGTAGAATCTTTTTCATTACATTGGAGAAAAGAACAAAACTTTTAAGAATGCAAGCAAAACACTTTTAAATTTAAAAGGTTAAATGGACAAGTCTTCTGAGATACAAACAGTCCCTAGGAAAACTGTGAAGTCTTCTGAGAGACTAGGAAACACTCATCAGCTCACAGCAAAACCAAAAATTATGATATGGACCATTAATTCCAACTGGTATCCTGTCATTTTCAAAGCACAACATTTTTTATTCAAGTTAAAACCTGAAACTCCTCTCGATAGTAAGCCAGAGTTTGCAAGATTAAATGATTAAAAAAGACTAAGGTTTGCTTCACTTCAAAGGTAAAAACTAAGAGCTCGTATCCGCAAAAAGCAATCACAACAGACTTGAGTCTTACTAGCCATGTTCTAAGTTCCAATCCTACTTGCAATGCAAAATGGCTCTCTAAATAGCATCTCTATAAGCTTAACACAGCATTAGTCCATACAGCCATAAGAAACATACACAGATAATGCCAGTGTTAGATATCAGACACCTTACAAATCTGGCAAAAAACAACTCATCAGAGCCAATACTGTAACTGAGAAGACAGGTTTGCCAATGCTTTAATGACTATTGATAGTTGCATATTAAAAGAAACTCCTACAAGTTGCTTCTTCACCCTCTCCATTTGCACCTGGGAATCTCAAATTCCCAAACATCTCCCTCAAATGTCAGCATTTTCCCTTCTCTACCCATTATGATGCATCTCTGCTTTTCGCTGACAGCAGGGTAGCATTTCAGTCCAGCGAAACTTCATGTAGTAGCAGCACCACAAGGAAGAATCTAAGAGACTTCTACATTTTGAGCAAAGAAGCACTCCCCGATGCTATCAAAGAACAGAATAGCTTGTCGGCTTAATACATCATTTCCTTCATTTAAATAATCTCAGATCATGAAGAGTCTGAAGAATGTGCTCACCAACTGCTAAGAGTCACAAGGATACTACTAAACCATAACTGCATGCAACAAAGTTGAAATCTCACCTGGATTCGGCAAGCACCAGGCTGAGAGACGCCCAAAGATACCAAAGAAATCATGAAGGTACTGTTTGCCAGACTGAGGAATCATTGGCAACATGGTTATTAGCACTAGGACACCTGTGGTGAGTACTACTACATCTGTGTCAGTCTGCAAGAAGGGAAAAAACCTGCATTAGTCAGTTAGAAGTGTTGAACTTAATTTTTTCCAAGGATGAAGTGAACAGTGAATCACCATCATGGAAAAAGTTCTCTACTTTGAATCCATCCCTCTGAAACCTACCATAACTTAACAATCCAAGATTGTCTCTTTCATCTAGAATAACTCCTAAGAAAAAAGATGTGGGATTCTTGCTCTTGCTCCTATTCTGCCACTGCTTTTCTGTATAAAGACTTGACTTAGTTAAAAAGGAAACATCACCACAGTTCCACAACTGAGTAGGACAAAAGTTACTGGTATGTGAAGCATCTTATGTACTGCCTCCCTTCTTTCCCAGAGCTAAGACGACACAGCATTCAGAGCCCAAGAAACTGCAAATCTGATCAGGGTATTCAAGGATGTTGGACAATTACCAAAACAAGGGTCAAAAGCTTTTCTAGTAAACCTGGTTGATGACTCCGTGTGTGAAGTATTTCATAAAACAGTAATTCAAACAGTAATTAGAATCCTGTGGCTTACACTGAGAGAAAGGGATGTGGCAGTAAAAATCTTTAGCTAGATGGAACAGTAATAGAGAATCAGATTTTAGGACAGGACACAGAAAATGTTCAAATTCCTACCCATTTGGGTTCCTATTTGCTTCCTCAGCTTAATGAGCATTTCTCTTGCTAGTATCTCTGCCTTGTCAGGATAGGGGTGTAAACAGCACGGGTAAGCCTGTGGCCAGATGCCACTGAGCCGTTCTAGCTGTCTCCCAAGAGCCACTCGGGCTGACTGGATATATTCAGCGTTACGGATTTTTCTTCCACTGTGTATTTTATGGCCTCTATTCTCCCTGTCAGACATAACCTTCCACAGCACATTCCACGTCCATCCCTATTGCTCTGTACACATCCCTAGCACTTCCACATCTCTGTTCCCCTCCCACCAGCTTTCTGACACACTTCACGCCTCTCACAATCAGACAACACTTGCATTGAAAAGGGTAACACAACTCGTCAATCCCACCAGGAGTTCCAGTAACAGCACTTGCAGCTTCTTCTTTGGCAGTTACAAATTTTTTGTGGTTTTGTTTTGAAGAGCACTGGCGCTTGACTACATCATGCATTTAAATGTGACTTAAATGACTAACTTGAATTCTTCACTATATTAAATTATATTACTGACAATCCATTCCAGGTCTCAAAACAATTCCCATTCTTTATTCGCTGTTACAAAACTGTCCAGTATTATACCTGATAAATTTGCAGATACGAAAAAAACAATCAAACAAAAAAACCTAAAGCATGGGGAAACAGCTACCTCCTTGTAATCCAGCATGTCTGTAGCTAAGAAGGGAAAGACTGCTAAAAGGTAATTTCCCCATGGAATAGTTTATTGCACGGCCCATCTACACTGCAAGTACAGTATACTACCGCACGTGCACAAATTTCAGGATGCACTAATGAGAAGTAATTCTACTTCTCATTAAGTTCACATTCAAGATATCCATCAATTTCACCGATGGCCCTCTGTCCTTAATTTACTTTCAGAAAAGTTTTAGTAAGCTTTCCTAACTCAAAGTTATACAGTGACAGTGCAGGAATAATAGGATCAGCACAGAGTATTTAGCTGATGCAATTCCACTGTGGCTCAGTATTTTAATCAACATTTTCTCTCTTCTCACAGCTTAACTAAATGTCATCAAAACAGAAAACAAATGCCTTGCATATACGAGTACCTATGTTTACATCAGGTGTACAAGTGTTTTATGGACAACACTAACAGTTCTTACCTTGAGACATTTAAGTAATGAAAGCAGGAGAGGTGCTTGAGAAAGCTTATGTTTCCAAGATGGTTGTCGTCTTATCACGTGTCCCAGCAGAGAGAGAGTGGGTAAACGGGTAGCAGCTTTGCCCATGTATTCATTAATTTTGTCCAGTAGATGCTGATAGAGGATTTTGCAGAGTGGTAGAAAAAGGTATTTATATTTAGCTGGTTTATATTCTTTTTTTACCAATCTATATTCAGCAGTTTGCCGTTGCCAATCATGGAAACTATGGGCATTTTACAAACATACAGGATCCAAGAGCAAACAAAACCCAGCAGTAAGTTTAAGTCTGCTGGTAGTGAAATGCAAACTATTAAATCCAGAATCAGTCACTGCACTTCAAAACATTTATCATAAATAAGTAACAAAAAAAATTNAGGTCCACGGTCTATCAGTTTGTGTACAGCAAGAAAAAACAACAACATATGCTCTCAATACACTAAAAAGGAGGCATTTGTTACAGGGACATTGGATAACTTTTTAACAACTATTACACAATTTATAACACAAACCAGTGCTTAGTGTTTACCAGACCTGTAGGGAAATGAGACCTCTTAAATACGTTTTCTAGTTCCTAACCATTCAAGCAATTGCATTTGGTTCAGAGANAAAAAACAATCAAACAAAAAAACCTAAAGCATGGGGAAACAGCTACCTCCTTGTAATCCAGCATGTCTGTAGCTAAGAAGGGAAAGACTGCTAAAAGGTAATTTCCCCATGGAATAGTTTATTGCACGGCCCATCTACACTGCAAGTACAGTATACTACCGCACGTGCACAAATTTCAGGATGCACTAATGAGAAGTAATTCTACTTCTCATTAAGTTCACATTCAAGATATCCATCAATTTCACCGATGGCCCTCTGTCCTTAATTTACTTTCAGAAAAGTTTTAGTAAGCTTTCCTAACTCAAAGTTATACAGTGACAGTGCAGGAATAATAGGATCAGCACAGAGTATTTAGCTGATGCAATTCCACTGTGGCTCAGTATTTTAATCAACATTTTCTCTCTTCTCACAGCTTAACTAAATGTCATCAAAACAGAAAACAAATGCCTTGCATATATGAGTACCTATGTTTACATCAGGTGTACAAGTGTTTTATGGACAACACTAACAGTTCTTACCTTGAGACATTTAAGTAATGAAAGCAGGAGAGGTGCTTGAGAAAGCTTATGTTTCCAAGATGGTTGTCGTCTTATCACGTGTCCCAGCAGAGAGAGAGTGGGTAAACGGGTAGCAGCTTTGCCCATGTATTCATTAATTTTGTCCAGTAGATGCTGATAGAGGATTTTGCAGAGTGGTAGAAAAAGGTATTTATATTTAGCTGGTTTATATTCTTTTTTTACCAATCTATATTCAGCAGTTTGCCGTTGCCAATCATGGAAACTATGGGCATTTTACAAACATACAGGATCCAAGAGCAAATAAAACCCAGCAGTAAGTTTAAGTCTGCTGGTAGTGAAATGCAAACTATTAAATCCAGAATCAGTCACTGCACTTCAAAACATTTATCATAAATAAGTAACAAAAAAAATTCTGGTCAGCAGAAGTAAAACAAATTTTAGTGCCATTCTCTCAATCTATTTAAAAATCCTTACTTGCTCGCAAAATACCCCATTTGTTTTAGGCTAATACATCCAGCACTGAACAAGCAGCAGCGGCATTGCAAAGAGACAACATCAGTCCTCAGAAAACTTTTATTTATAGGGGTTCTTTGCTTAATTGAATCAGTTTAAGCAAACCAAGAAACAGAGACTTCTGAANATAACAACAACTGTCTAACCTTAAAAACCCAGAGGCAGCTGCACTGCAAGAGTATTTTACCCAGTACAGATGAAAAGTTCAGGAGTAACTTTATATTCTCTCCCTTCAGCTGGTAAAGGAGAACAAATTCAGGGATAAGGACACTAATGGTGCTCTCATTCTCTGAAAAGGCTCTGTCAACATAAGGAATGCCTTCACAGCGGCAATCATTTTTTCAANAAAACTTAACTGCTCTTACTACAGCAATACTACACCTCTACAACAATATAATTCTATACCAGAATGGAAAAACATGGTAGTTTCTCTTGCTATTAAACAGATGCTATTAAAAGGCTGCTTCAATACCAGGCTGAAATCTACCATACTTAATAGCAAGATTTTATTTTTTACCTTGTCATGAGGCTCTTGCAGTGTGGACAGTATATGCAGTGCCTGCTGAGAATTGGTTTCCAAGTAATAGTCCACCAGNGGTTGTTTTGTGTTATTTGAATTAACAAAATCACAACAGTTCCCATAATGTGGATGACACCTAATTCTTTCTAGATACGCTTTACAAAGAAAGTTTCATCAGCTCACAACTTGAGGTGATGCCCCAGGAAAAGCCAGTCATTTTATAATAGCCTTTTTAACAATTACGTAACAGACCTTCCAAGAGACATGCCATTAAACAAAACGGACTGAAGAGAAACCTCAATCCTTCAAGCAATTTCAAGCCCAAATAGCAAGAGTTTCTTTCAAGTTGCATTTGCAAAGACTGCGTTCGATAGAAAAAACCCCACCACGTTATTCCACCTTTATTGGTGTAAAAGCAAAACCCTTCCTCGAATTACGTAAAAAGGATACATACCGCAAATGAGATTATCTTTGAACGCAGCTGTTATATCTTCCAGGACACCCAGAATTGGAGAATCCAGCATTGAGAGGAGCTCACCAACATTTCCCTGCTGTGCCATGATGCACGTACGGACATGAATGTGGAGGTTAAAATTTCAGAAGTTCCTCATTGGTGTCTCTCTACCAGACTAAGAAAGAAGAGAGAGCAGATAAATGAGCTTTCCTTTTTACCTTTCCATCTTAAATCTCTCATCATTTCCCCATTTCTTTTCTGCAGTACTGCCCATTTAACAGGTTGTACACTGAAAGGATTGCTAGAGTTTACACACCTGCAATAAAGGCTGTAAGAGAAAAGTTTACAAAGAGGCCGGTGAGTCACAAGCAAGGTTTTCTTCATCTTTTTTAAAAAAAGACATTAATGTGTTTCACAGAAGACCTCAGCTAGCACATACAGACTGTCAAGAGCACTCTGTTATGGTATTTTTTTAATTTGCTCTCCATGTCAGCCAATCAAGACTAAAGTTTTAAATGAAATGCATGTAGGTCCCTGGAATCACTCCATTCTCCCTTTCTTACAGCAATTTCTCCTCAACCAACCTTTCCAGTCCTTTGCATAGTGGTCTACACTGGAGAAAATAGGCAGCTCAAGATCCTTCTCCACTCCTGTGGCTAGATGAGCAATTCACTGCCCTCCGCTTTGCATTATTGCATACCAATAGATTTCTGCCTTAATACTTGCAATGTGGCCAAGCTGCAGCCTTTAGGAGACTCAGTTACTACAGCTGCTGATCCTCAGCCCCCTTGTGCATACCAAATCACAGCACAACACACCTTGTTTTCCCCTATATAATTTGTGCATTATACATGCAGGAGTAAGTCTAAGCCATTTCAGCCTTTTAAGGTGTACTAGCAAGGGTGGGATTCAGGTATCGCATATACCTATTCATCACAAAATGAATCAAGTTTTTCTTCATCCACAAGAATCCTATACTGAACCTTTCCCAGTGGCAGATAGAATCTGGCTTTACATCACACCTAATTTAATTAGCAAAGGTTTCTTCTTTCCTCCTGCTTCCAGCTAACATGCATTTTTCACTTTCTTCAAGGAAGGCATGACTGACGTGTGAAGTTTATGCGCAATATTTTTTTACTGCAATTGTGTATACAGCACCTGTTCTGTAGACAAGTCGAGCTTCTGTCTGCAATGCTGTCAGCCACACACCTTTCATGATCACTAATAAAGAAAAAGCACGAAGAGGTTAACAAAAGACATAATTTATTTCTTCCTTATCAAACCTTGTATATCCAGAACAGCATTAAATTCTTTACTAAGAATAGCAGAGTTGTGTAACTCCTGCAGGAGGAAAGTCAGCCCTTAGTTTGAAAAACACTAGAAGGTGTTGCACAGTTGCCCTTCCCAGAACTGTCCACAGGTTAAGCCATGCAATTGCCTCCAACTTTCACAAGACTCTTGTTTTGTACTGTGAACCTTCAAATGCTACTAAAGAGTTTTATTTATGGTAGGTAAAATATTACACACAAAGAAGTCTTCTCTTACCCTAACAAATTCTAAACATAGAATAACTACAGTAATTGTTTAAGTCTTTAGATTCCAGGCAAACATTGCTAGACAGTAGCCAAGGACCAAAAATCAATGCTCTATTTTAAATCATAATTTTGTAATTACTTATTTATATATTACTTTCTTGGAAACTTATGTTTAACAGTGTTACTGAACAGCAGGAGTTAACCTGTCTACCAGTAAACTTTGTCATTTGCAACATATCACTCTGTAGTTGCAGAACTGCCCAAGGTCACTTTTATTAGGGCCACAAGACATCAGCTTACTTAATCTGGCACTGACTGCAAATTCAAAGGTGATAATACAGCACACTCACAACAGTCATTTCATTAGCAACAAACTTTCTTGAAGTGTTCCAGTAATCACAGCTCCAGAAGACAAAAAAACCCCACCTTCAGTTTTCAGTGATCATAGCTGCATAGCTGAACAGTCCAAATAAAATTCCAGTTGACCTACAAGCAGCTAGCGGAGTCTGCTAACTGCAGCGTTTCAGATTTAAATGCTTTTTTTTTCATAATCCATGCTGGCAAGACCTTAAAAACTGCAGACTTAAATCTAGCTGGTAGGGTAAGCGAGACTTTCACCTAAAGATAATAAAATTGAAACTAGGGGTGGGGGAAAAGAGCTGCTTTTCACTCAAACACAGAATGGATCTCTCCTTTCCAAAAAGATTAGAGCTGGGATTTGTTGTGCTTTGGGGGGTCTGGTTTGGGTGTTTTTGTTGCGGGTTGTTTTTTTTTTAAACTCTACATTGTGCAGACTTCCAAGCTTCAACTTCTTCCTCAAAGAGCTTGCTGCTTAGAAGGCAAGCAATATTCAAAGAGTGACACCATTCTTTCAAAAGTTTACATCCACTCATCCACGCAACCTAAGGAGTCAACCTTCCACTTTGTTGCTCATTTTCAGGAGTCAACTGCTTTTTTTAGTTTCTAGTAAATGCTGTAATATTTAGTTTACCAAATTACAGTTATACTGAGGTACCCAGAATGCAATCTATATATGGGGAAACAGTTTACTACAAGTAGAATATTCCTTTATTTCTGAGAACACTTTTTTTAGACCGTAAAGGACTTGCTAACATAGGTGCCTCAATTTCTACCACGATACAGTCTCAGCTATAGTTAAGCAATAGATTCACCAGCTTCCTAAGCAATATGAATTAGTTGTTTAAAGTCTTGTTAACAAAGAGATGCATGACCACACCCCCAAACCAGCTGCAAGCAAAACCTGTTTTGAGAATTAAAGCAGCATAAATGCTAGTCTCTGCTTTTTTTCACCCCATAAAGACCTTGTCAACTCTATTTTATTTGATTCCCCTCCTCCCACCAGAGTGAAAAGAATGCTTTTATTTCTTATTTTCCTCTAGTAATACTATTATACTTGGACTAGATCTTCATCACACCAGTAAAAACCTCAACAGCAGGTTTCACTAATTCTGATACTGCCAGAGGAAAAACTATAGCATGGCGAAATCAAGAAACACGCATGTTTCTGGAAGTCAGGTTCAACAATACACTTTCAGACAGATGGGAAAAACACCGGTTTAAATGTTCATTAGGTAAGAGGATTTCAAACTTTATGCTATTGGCCTGATGGCACACACAAACACTACAATCAGATAAAAGCAAGTCTGATAACACAAGCTTAGCTGCCAATAACTATACACTTAGGTAACTAATAATTTCCCAAGCTCCCTCAACTAATTAAAACAGAAGGCTCAAGTGACCTGGTGGCAACAAATCCGGCATAGTTTAAATGAACTTGTCAATCAGTCAATCGTGCACTGAAGTACTTTACATCAAGTGGAGCAATCTCCACTCCAAAAGCCACTATTCAAAATATTAATAAAAGCACTCCAAACCACGTCTAAAAATGGGACTATATTACACATAGGTACTTCATTGGGTGGAAAGTTTATCTGCTGAAGCTATATAAACACCAATACAATGTTGTCACCCTGCTATAGGCAAATAGTCACATTTTTAAAAAAAAACCAAATCACAGCCTTCTCATAGCAGGATCTCTTGTAAAGTCATTTGTGACTAAGACTGAGATTCTCTAATCATACTCGATCTGTGATGCCAAACACAAATGAACAAATCTGGAAATTCCAGCAGAACTCTTAAATAGTGTCACACTTTTCTTAAGCCAAGACAGCTGAACAACTAGTTCACAGACAACAGGCTTTTAACTTCAATCAGAAAACACTGCGTTTTCTGTACAGTTCCCAGGGCCCATGGTGTCAGTGTGATTTATGACCAGTCCCACCAGTAACTTGTCATGCAATTTTCAAATCTTGTAGATAAGGAACTTGGGACAGACCAGGTTAAGGAACCTCCATTCCCTTGTAAAGACAAATTTTAATAAAGAATATTAAGTACCAATACAACTTCGGAGACAGCTTACAGGAGAATAAAGGAGAAGACAACAAGCCAAGAACCAATTTGTTTTAAAAATTTTTTTCAGTACCTGATTTAACCACAACACAGTTGAGCTACAAACTCAAGACAAAGGAAAAGACTGTAAAAATACTAACTGGAAAAGGCTAAATAGAGAAACAGATAGCAGAGTATTTCAAAAGATTATGACTTCTGTAAGTACTTCTGTCAAGAGACGTTCTTCTGTTCAGTGTATTTTTATCTCAAGGCAAATAAAAAAGCAGCTGGTAGTGCCAGTTATGCTTCTCTGAGGGGTGGGGAGGAGGGGGACACAACAAATGCACACTCCTCCCAGAAGGCCCTCAGCATTTGCTGTAACAATGTAGAAATTCAGACACCAGAAGCACTTATTCTGGGGGGTGACATACGGGGGTTCAACATCAGCATTTCATCCCTCTTCATTAATCGTAAGTTAAATTTGGGGCATGCCAATAAATGGTTATTCCCTTCCTGCCCCAAGACAAGCGCCCACTGCTGACAGCAATGAAGTGAAGCCAGACCTCGAGACTTACACTTTTCCATCTGATTTCTACTGCAGGTAAAGTAAAGGCCTCAGACACTGCTTTGGTAGAGGCTGTCAATGAGGACAGAAGTATTTTAGAGCAATCCTTGTTTTCAAAGAAAAATTCAGATTGACAACAAAAGCATTTCTCCCTCAAATCTTTGAAATGTTTGTCATGAAAGGATAAGTCTCACGCGCCCCCCCCCCATCTGATATACAAAAAACAAAGCCTGTTTTGTTTCCTAACAATACTCAATTTGTATTTTCTTCACAGGTAAACTACCATTATAGAAGTGAAATACGAAATGAATGAAAAGTGACAGTAGAGAGAAAAACCACTGGTGGCAAAAGCAAAGTAAGCAGCTGATCACTCTCTTTTTCACCATCCAGAAATAATAACTCTAAACACTTTAAATCTCAGTTCAAACTGATCATTACAATTGGCAGTAAAATTAATTTATTTATTCATATTTAAAGAATTAAGGCGTCTGGCTTCTTCTAGCAGTCCATGTTTTTATGGATTTTAAGATCAGATTTTAAGATCTGGTATGATTCCTAAAGTCAATAATTATTTATAATTATAACTCGGTATTATATACATTCTCCCATACTTTGCTACAGCTGCTTAACTAGTGCAGGAACAGGAAGATCACAAAAACCCAATAACCCTAAACAGAGAATCATATTTAGCAATTTAAAAAATTCTTTTGAAACTATGCTGTGCTAATACACTACTAGCTAATTGCTACCCATCACATTTCTGTCAGGGGGAAAATTGTTCAAAAGCAATGCATGCCAAAAAAAGCCCAAACATGGCAGGGCTGAAACTTAACCCTTTGGCAGCAACCATGCTAACAAGCCAGTTACTAATGTGAAAAGGAATTATTTCAATTCCTTACACACGACTGCATACGTTAATAGCAAATAAATAAATAAGAACAAGCACTGGTTTTCTATGCCAATTTAGTTAACAGTACACAAGGAAAATAAGTTCAACTAAGGAATCTTTTTAGAACCATGAACAGGTAAACAGAGAGCTCTAGACTTTGCAGTAACACAAGGAGATAGACCTCCTGAAACTCTGTAGCAGGTTTTTTTGCCTCCAAGAGAAACCTTTAAACATATTCATAGAGTTAGCCTCTAATTCGGTAAATCTTGAAACCACTGCAACCTACCTAGTGTACTCAGTAGAAGCATTTTAACTACTCCAAGAATTAAAGTAGGCATTACACAGAACAATACGACATGATGCGTGACTTTTTAATCAAAAACAAAAATGAAAAATACCCATGAAAGTGATAGCAGTTCACCACTGCAAGAAGTTTGTTCCGTATCTTTACTTGTTACCCAAAGAAACGCTTATGCTAACAAAGGAAGTATTATTACTTGTCCTCATTAGGTTTATTAAACTACATGAAAATATAGCAGCAACACACCAAACCAAGATCATAAAATAGACACCTCCCTGCAACATGCCATAAAATCTGGTACCTTTCCTCTGCCTCTACCATTGAGAAGTGCTTTGATTATTTGATTTGCTTATTACAGAGGTTATCTTTTCCAAAGATACATACATATATATATATATTTGTGCATGCATGCACGCATGCATTTGTGTTATAGGATATTCAGTTCTTATAATAGAGACTGACTTTGCTAACCACATCATCAACTCCTATAAGGTGTTTGGCAGTTACAAGAATTTCAGGAATCGGTACAAGCCAATATCCCATCAGTCCAGCTCTAAATAAGGCCAGGATCCATTTTAAACTACAAGTCCTTATTAAAGTCAAATGTTTGTTCATACACCAAAACGTCTGCAATTGGCCAGTATATGTCACATGGGAACCCTTCAATAATGCCACTTTTTATCAGTCACCATAAAAGCAAATTCTCAAGTAACTAGGAGTTAAGGAGCCAGGATTAAACATAGCCAAAGATAAAATCATTTTAATTAAAGATTATCTCATGACAAAGTAGATATTCTGACTATATTTTTATCTGAGTAAGTCTGTGCAACTCCTCATAAAGGCAATTTAGTACTGGGTTGACTAGGCTGTTAATAAACTAAAAAAACAGAAGTGAACAAACAAAGAAACGCCCAAAAAAGTGTCTTACCAAGTAAAGGATTTTAAACCCATGATTTTATTTTAACGGTGGTGTAGCTGTTCCTCATAAGCAGAGTACCTGATTGATGCTTAGCAAAGCCAAGTCAACTGCAGACACAAGTATGTATTCCCAATGTTTGCGCTAATTATTAAAACTTCATGAGTTTCCAAAGACTGGGTTTCTAGTTGGCCATACATTTAAACTGAAGAGGAATTTTTCTACCTAATGGGATCATTTCAGTAGTGCTTCAATTACAATGGATTTCTAACAACTTTCCACTGAAATTAATGTCAGGAAACTACAGGATCAGACCAGACAAAGACTGAAAACCTTCTGTATTAGCATCCACTGGAAGGTTCTCTGGAAACAGCAGTTCTGGAAACAGTTCCACACACAAAACCTGATCCCAGCTTCTGTGTTATTTCTATGGGTTTTGAATCACATACTCCTTTAAGGTATGTTCTTTCTTTCACTCATTGCCTTGTAGAAGGCTCATTAAAAAAACAACCAAAAAAAAAACAACCCAAAAAACCAACGAGGAGAGAAGCACTGACTGAACTGATAAAACAATGATAGAGGCTGCATCCATAGCAAACAAAGGGTGAAAACTTCAGAGCTGCAGCCTTCCAAGTTCTTTGTGATAACAGGAAGCAAACTGTTTTCTTGTAGAAGTAAACAACATCCTGACTTCACATTACCTACCCATGAGCAAGGAAACAAGAAAAGCCTTCCTCACCAAGGGGACAGACTTTTAACAACGGCTTCAATGCCTCACACAGGACGAGGGAACCTCCTCAGCAAGTGATCGAGGCGGGGGAAGTCTGGAAATCGCTACCCAGCGTCTGAAACGGAGCTGCTGAGCCTTTTTCCATAAACCTCCCAAGATTAAAGAGGCGCGCTGGCTGGTGGGGGGGTGGAAGAGGTGGGCAGCGCCCCCAGCCCCCCTCCCCCCGGGCAGCCGCGGTGGCGACCAAGGCCAGGTTTGGCTGTGGGGAAAGGCACGGTGGGGGGGGGGAACACGGCCCCCATCCCACCACCAGGCTTAACCCTCGCCTTCCCCATCCCCCCAACCCCTTCCCTGTCTCCTGCCGCCTCCCCCCCTCTCCGTTCTCTGCCTCCTTCTCCCCGTTCCCCCCGTCTGCCTTCGCTCTCGCCCCGCTGGGGGAGGAAGGAGGAGGCCCAGCGCACTCACCTCTCCTTCTCCTCCCCTCAGCTGTTTACCACTCAGGGCTCCTCTGGCCCACAGGGCGCCGCCATCTTGGCCCTACCTCCCCCTCCCCCTCCCATTCACCGGGCGATTCTCCCCTCGAATCCCTCC
>VXBO01005456.1:349096-383051 GCA_013400135.1 Rhinoptilus africanus | reverse complement strand
GGTCCCTCACCGCCCCGCTCCTCTCTTCCTCCTCAAGGGCCCTTCTCCCCGGGGGGGAGCAGGGGTGGGGTGACGGCCGCCACGGCCGCCGCGTCCGCCCCGTCCCCCACGGCGGAGGTATCCTGGGTGCGGGAGCGATGCGGCCCGGAGGAGGTCGCGTGATTCGGGGTGGGGGGGCGGTGCCGCGCGGAGCCCCGGGCGGCGGGCACGTCACGGGGGCGGGGCCGGGCGGCGGCCGGTAAACAAGGCCCGGCCTGAGGGGATGGCGGCGGGAGAGCCGCGGTGGCGGCCCGGGCTGGGCTCTCGTTACCCGCCGTAACGGCCCTGTGCGTTCCCTGTTTCCCCTCCGAGCCGGCCGTGGCGCCCCGGGGCGCGGATCGGGGCCTCGGCTGGGCCGCCCTCGGGACAGGCCGGCTGAGGCAGCCGCGGGCCGCCCCGGGAACCCGGTTCCAGGCTGCTGCCTGAAAGCGGTTTTTTAAGGTGGGCAAATGTGGTGAAAGGGAATAAAAAAAGGTCTCGGCAGTGGCTGTGTGCGCGTGGAGTGATGTTAAGGGGGCAAAAGTGCTGGAAGGAAACTCCGGGGCGGGCACCCCGGACTGCGTTGCTTTCTGCTTGGTGAATATGCCAAGTTTGCTTAATTCTTCCTATTCTGGACCCCGTAACACTTCACACAAGCCATGGACAAGGACTTCTTTTGCTGAAGTGCAACAACTATATGACATAAAACATTTCATCCTTCCTTCTAAATGAGGTTTATTTTTCCTTGTGGAAAATCCAGAGTTCAGGAGAGAAGATGAAAATTACCTCAGGGCAGTTTTCCAGCCTTCATGTTTTTTGCCACACGAATAGGTTTTGAACTCGACATTTCAGTCCCCAGGCTGACGGGGTCTCCGTGTTTCTCAGTCTCCAAGGAGAGGCAGTTTGAAAGCTGCTGATCCAAATCTTCATATGAATTGTCCTCAGATGCCAATAGGAATCACGGACATTAAATTTGCAAGGTAGCAGCTAGGTGTAAGAAAATAAAAGCAGATTAGTACCCCATGTGAGAAGTATCGGTTGATTTTTAAGTTCTGCAGCATTAGTTGTGGTGTTTCGCGGCTCTCACCCCCGCAGGGCTGAGATAGATCCTTCACGCTCCACCTGCAATGGGTCATCCTGCCTCTGGATGAGAGAGTTGCTTGGAGCCAGCGTGTTTTTAATCGTGCATGGCAATTAATATTTAGTGCAGTCTGGACTGAGTGACGGCATTTTTTTTCCCTGCTGTGCAGAGGACGTGTTTATTTAATCTGCCACAGAAAAGAGTGGAAATTAGGATGAGCTTCAGAAAAGAGCTGGAAGCAATTAGTCGTGTTATTTTACTGTGACTTAATTACCGTAACATTCAAATTGACAAAGAAAACATGGATGCTACAGGAGGGGTTTGCTGCTAGATTAGAAAGGGAGGACAACTGCATTAGAAGGTACATGAAGTGCTGTAATTAACCTGTTTATTATTACCGAGGTAAACATTTAATAATCTATTAGGATGCACTGGAGCATATGCCGTGCTAAGAGCTCAGCAATACACAAAATTAAACTGTTGTCGGGGGGAAGCAGAACTCGCTGTACACCCACCATGGCCCGTGTGGGTGAGGGTCCGTTCGAGCCTATGTGAGCCCAGATAAGCTCTCGGCGGCTTTCCATTCTCTGCTGACCCTGAAATGAGAAAATAGAACTGGGAAAATTACATCACCAGGAAGGGCATAAAATAAGAATGACCACACGGGGTCAGCTCGAAGGTCTCGCTACCCCAAAATGTGTCTCCAGCTCTCTGGGTTTTTTTTTTTTTTCAGCTTGTGTAAAACCTTTTGCTGGTGATTTCGGTGGAGGCTGGAGAGAAGAGGTGACAAGTTTAACAGAAGCCAGAAACAGAAATCTAGGGAAGAGTAAGAACACGGCAAGCCAAGGCGATAGCTGACTGTGCTCCCTTCCTGCAACTATTTGCTCCGTAGGAACTCCTGAAGGAAAACAAAGGGAGAAGGGTCGAGTGAGAACCAAACCAGGCACAGCAGTGTCCCTGTCTCTCTTCAGGCATTCTGGTGTGGCAATAATAGTGATAGTCATAAAAGAGAGTATCTGTGCTCATTATCTCAGGGATCAGTTTGTATTCAGTTATATCTGGGCTTTGCGAGAGGACGGCTTCTGCTCCGGGAAGCAGAGCAGGTGATCCAGGTGTTTTATTTGCAGCGGCTCTACACGTAGGTTACCGACACTGGGAGATGAAGTCGTCATCCTGCAAAGGACTGTGCCCAATGCTCTTTGGAACCCCTCTTAAATCAGGCAGCTGGTGAGGTTTTAGTGAACATGCTGTTGGATTTTTTTGCTTAACTCATTTCTCATCGTTTTTTCTGTGGCTTACTATTTTTTACTGTCTCTAGTTTAAGAGCCACATTCTGCAGCCATTTGCACTTTATGTCAATGGGAAGCCTGTGCTCAGGGGTGCTGGCAGAAGCCGGCTCCAATGTTTCATAAAATAACGTCTCAGTCCTTTCAGCAGCTTGTCATTTTCCTGTTTTGTTTAATTCCTGTAACTGTCTTCATATGAAACCCTGAAGCTGCAATGTACATTTTGGTTTTCTGTTACAATGCTTGTTTTTGTAGCGGGAAATGTAATCCTTCAAATGCCTGTGTTTAAGAGGATGCAAATCAGCTTGCTAGCACAATGCCTTGGGAACGTTTCTTCATGCAAAACCCAGCTAGATAAATAAGGAGGGGAGGAGGGAGAGGGAAAGGGGATTGTTTGCTTCTATAAACAACAGGAATTAATTATGTTCAGTAAATGACAGATGGGTTAAGATCAAAATCTGAATCTTTCTCAATGTGGGTGAAATCTACACTTCTATCTCCAAGTTGCATCAAACCCGCGGCCTGTCCGGTGCCATGGGGCAATGAGAGGGCACGATGACAAGAGCTGTGACTTGTGGCTGTCCCGGCAGAGAGCGCTGGGGCCAGCACGCCTGGCACTGCCAACTGCCACGGCAAGGTGCAAAATACCTCCGCTATGAATCTGAAGGGTCTGGGGACCACATCTGCTCCATCAGGGCAGCATCACAAAGAAGTTCCCGGTGCTTGCCCCAAGCTGAGCCCCAGTAGGAAAAGGGGCCAAACCGAGTCCTGGTTTAGTGCAACCGACTGTAGAAAAGAGTGAAATGCGTCTGAAAGTTCACAGTGAGCAGAAAAAACCCCATGATATAAAGGCATTTCTTTGATGGCAGTGTCCCAGTACTTGGCACTCAAGAGCTGGGTGTATGCTTATACACATCTTAAATTATACACTCCTGGGAAGGCATCTTTGCTTCCCAGTTCCAGCCATGCACAGTGTGCTCTAAGTGCAGAAGGGAATAACTGAGGGCACATACAGCTCACGCCACTGTGCACTTCCGCAGTCAGGAAGATTACGAAAATCAGAGAATAGGTGAAATCAAGGAGTTACTCCCCACTCCTAGCATTTGGGGAGATCAGCTCTCCACGTTTGTCCCCAAGTCGTGTCCAAGGATTCTCAAAAGAAAATCTCTGCTCTCCAGCTCCTGTTCCCACCTCTGCTACAGAACAACCTGAGAAAAGTCACTTGGCTTCATTCTCCCTCCTTCCACGCTGCTGCTGCAGGGGGGTTTGGCACTCAATTGTTTCACATTTGCAAACCCATTTTTAAACCTTTTTTGAAAGCAAGCGATAGAAGTGCAAATTCTTATTATTGCTCTTGACGAGCTTTTTGCAAGGATGCTTGTTAATGAGCTTGCTTAATGAGCTTTCTTAAATCTATATTTATATCCTATATACAGCTGTATATAGATAGAGCAATGCCTAAAATACGTGTGGATTGCACACACATGCCTAGGAAAATTAAGGCTGATTAACACACATCTTTTTCAGTTATTACTGTGCAATTATTTATTCCTTTTTCCTTGGAAATTGGAGAGATAAAAGATCCATTCTGGAATAAAATAATTTTGTGCATATGTGCTAGATGGTTTTGTTTATGAGACTGAAGTGTGTGAGTGTGTGTATGTGGGACAGATGGTGTGTCTGTTTGTGAAAGATACGATGCGTGGATGAATGTGTGTAAAAATACAGGTTTCTTAAGAGGGTTTGTTGTTTTTTTTTTTTTTAAAAAAAAGAGAAGACAAAATAACAAATGCTGGCTTGATACATTATTTCCCTGTGTCATGCTCTTTGTCAATATGACAGAGGAGTATTCCTGCAGAAGGCGAAGCTGCCCCAGAACGTGAAGGGTGCTGCCCCTGGGGTTTTGAGCTGGGCATCGTGAATTCTCTTCAAGTTTTCAAAGTCCTGGAAAGTTTTGATAAGCAAATACTTTCTGGGCTCTGCTTCTCTATTGGCTGTTTCTTCACCGCCAGATTTTGACACAAATAATCTGATTGAAAAATCAGGGAGGGGAACAGGGGCAAAAAAGCAGAGAGAGAAAAAAGGAGAAGTATCTATTTCAGCAGACTGCGACTAAGTGAAAAAGTGGAAGAGGAGTCCAGAGAGAAGACGACGTCTCGCTTGTCTGGGGAGATTTCCAGGGGAATCCAGTAAAGCAAAGTCCCCCAAACAGGTGATTGATTTATTCTTTTAAACAGTTAATTTCATTGTTTTTCTCATTTCTGTGATATGTTTTTCTAAGCTTTTTCTTCTTCTTTGCTTGTGTTTGCAAATATGTAACATATTCCACTGCGTAAGTCACTTGTCCTGAGGATTTCTTTATGATAATGGTTCACTTAATTCAAATGAGTCAAACCTTTTAAATTTATATACCATATACTTACTTCACTCTCACATGTGGAAATGGTAATAGTAGAACAAAATATAACAGGTGTGACGATGGTCTCGGATACCTGCATCCCAGCAAGCTCCATGCAGCAGGAGCAGTTTCCAGATGTAGACTTTGTACTGAAGCACTGAGGAGAGGGGATACTGTATTTTTCCTTTTTATTGCTCTTTTACAGGGCCAGACCTTTAAATTCAGAAAAAAGCACACCTCAGCTGACATCAATCACTTTTGCTAGATGAGAATTCTCTTCAGGGTTTTTGCTTCAAATCTATCTTTTATTTTATTATTTTTCTGTCCTTTCTAAGTATATGCTGATTAGTGTAACAATTTTTAGCATATGGAATTAGCTATTTATAGACTCTTCTCATATACCACCAGATTGATTCAATACATTCAGCAGGAAAACAAATGATGTGCAAGTTCACACAGTAAGTGCATGTATTAAGGGGACATAGAATTTGTTAGATTGCACTATATAAATCTATTTATTCATGGAATCTTAAGGCAAAGTTTCCTAAAGCCAGTGGCATTCCCAACATCACTAGGAGCTAAATGAGTTTTCTAAAGAAGAAATGTTGCAATTATAAACATTTTTGCTAGATACTACAGATGTACAAACATTTCCCTTACACTTCTTGGACCATAATTTTCTATCCCTGACATAATGTCCATTTGTCCAGCCCTACTGCAAGAACGAAAAATGTTCTGCTCATTTTTCCACTTAAAAAAGCTGCAATCAAATTACTTGCCCCAAGTGCATTATATTTGTAAGGGTGGACTAGTGAAGACACGATTAATTCTGTTGTAAAGAACTGAAATTAATTTTGAATATATATATTCACAATATAATAATATATATATTTTTTGAATATATATATTTGAATATATTTAAAGAGTCAGGAGTCCATAAAACCTCTTATTTCATTTGGGCTCTTAAAAGTTGCGTTCTGTTTTGTGCTTTTTTTCTTCCAAAACATAGTTTTCTGAAAAACAAACTATTCTGTATTTTTGGAAGCTTCACTTTTGCCAGAAAGCAATATTAAGATTTAAAAACAAATTAAGCAATGGGGAAGAAATAACCTTCTTTAGCTTGAAATTTTGTATACCCCTCAACTTATATGAAGACATATATCGATTGTAAGTTAAAATTAAGTATTTCCACAGAGTATAGTGGGAAAAAGGGTTTCATCTCTTCAATTAACGTTGAAAATTTGAAAACAGGATTACTTGAATTTAGAGGAAAATGAAACTCGGTTTTAAAATGCAAACTGAAAACTTGCGTTCCTGATTCAGTGCGGCACAATCCTGCAAACACCTGTCCTAAATACGGTGGTTTGTGTTGTGAATAGTCTCTGAAGGAACCAGAGAGAACACCTCCATAACCTCATTCATCAAGAATACAGTTTTCTTCTAAATTGTATCAAAGGACCCAGTCCTGTATTTTTGGGTACTGCGAGCTCCCGTGCAGTGAAGTGGGAGTTGGGGCTTCCGAGAAACCTAAGATTAAGTGAAATTATGATCCTGAAGTCAGAAACCACCCTGTAAAAACAAAAACCCTTTTAATTTGGTTCTTGCACTGTCTCCAGTATTCTGGTATTACAGTACAGTTTTACGTGTGATACTCTGCAAAATCACCAGAGAGCATCACCGAGGATGAAGGAACTTTGAGTTTGAACTTAGGAGGGGAACCCGCGAATGCTGGGTCTGCTTGCAGAGCTGACAGGGGGATTTATGGCTGGTAAAAGAAGCCCTTCCAAAGTTCTTCAGGTTAGGTACCCAAAACAGGGAAGCAGGTTTTTTTCCCTTGGGTCCTTTTGTCTGTCTTTTCCTCAGGGCAGATTATTACAACATTATTGTGCAGCTACATGAGTGGCAAACATAAGAATGTCAGTTCTAGCCGGCTACTGATTCTATATGCAGTACTGAATCCACAAAATGCCACGACACTTGCATTGAGCAGGCACTCCTGCCCAAGGAATAAACTCCCTGTGCACTTGCCACCTGAGGCAGAAACCACTGCCACAGGGACTGGCAAGAACAGACTCCATAAAAATAAATTTTATTTTTTAGCAAAAGGTTGAAGCTAAATTCTGTCAGAAGCTTCAATGACTTTAAAACATAGCGGGGTCTGTTGTCTGTAGCGCTACTTTCCCTGTCAAATATAGTTAGCCATTAGTAGCATCTGACCACTCGCTACTGATGATCATAAGTTTCAAGGCGAGATAGTATTTTCTCTCTCACAATCTGTGCTTCCAGCTTTCCTCTAACCTGGTTGCGTGAATCACAAAGACAGTCCAATGCAGTTGTTAATTAACTTTGCTTTGGGCTCCCAGTTCCTGTTTTCTCTGTAAAATGTGGTGGGGGAAGGTAACTTCCTTTTGTAACGTTCAGTAGTGCATTAAAGATCGTTGGGCTCGGTAGAGGCCCTTATCAGCAGGCAAGATACTGGACCAAATTTGACTTTTACACAGGCTGAGGCAAACACATCCACAAAAATCCCGTTGATTCATGTGCATCTACTTTCACCTGCCAACAGAAGAGAAGGGCTGTAGTTGGTGGGTTCACGTACTTAGTGTATGGGTTAGATTGCTTACGCCACCCATCTCCAGTCCTCTAACTGACCTGGCAAAGCTGTTGGGTGAATGCCGTGGGGTTCTCTAGCCAGCGGGCAGAGGGACTCTTCCAGCAGGCACTGCTGAGTGCAGGCTTTTGCCCTGAATTCAGAGCTAGCCACTGCCAGACCCTCTTCCTCCACTGTGTAGGAAGCCCAGGGAAACTAACTGGTTAATTCAGGCAGAGAAATCAGATGTCTAAAGCTTGCTGGTATGAATACCCTCCATTGTGGACACAGTTCTGCCCCACCACATGGGAAACTCCCTTTGACATGAGTGGAAATTCCGTGTATAAAGGGCTTGTGGCAGGACTTTAACTTGGGGCACGTCTATATTGCAGAGTGTGGCTCCACGCACAGATACTCCATCTGGGACTGACAAAGAGCAGTGGCACCCTCTGAGCTGAGCACTTCTGCTAGGACGTGAGGTGCACAGGCTCAGCAGAGCACACTGCTGGAAGGCCCATTGCAGAATACTCACATGTTCGTACTGAGCTGGAGGTATTTCTGCACCCACAGCCTTTTGCCAGGCAGAGATACACTTTACAACACTTAAGAACCTCATTAGAGAGTTACAGAAGAGTAAATACAGCAATGTACTTCAGCATCCCTTCCCTCAAGGGCATACTTACAGTTCATTCTCAGTGCGGTTTTGTCCTCTTTCTACAATTAAATTAACAAATCTACTCTAAGCCACTGTTTCTTTTACTCATCTCAAGTTAACACACAAATTGCTTGGAAAAAGATGAAGAAAAACAGGTGAGTCATTTCAGAAGAAAAAACGGCTAGAGACACCAAGAGTTATTCCTGAAGTCATACAAGAAACAGTGGGAATCCTGGATCAGATTAAGAAAAACAGCTATAACTGCGTTTCCAAAGGCAGCTGGGCTGGGAAGCAAGAGTGGGTGAGCAATCCACCTGTCCACAGCACACCTCGCTGTGTGAATCCCACTGTGCACGTACCTGCAGCCGCAGGCACCACTGTAAATGTGGCCCTCAAACTTTTATTTAAAACACCCATGGGCTATGTAATTGTATTTAGCATATAGGGGTACTGCAGGCACTTCTGGGCACTAAGGAGCAGACCTTTTCCATCCTTAGCTGTTTGGGATTGCAGGAGCCCACACTGCTCTGTCCTGACTTACACAAATGTTTCAGGTCATTCCTACTTTACGGGAGAAAACTTTGTTCTTTTTTAGTAAATAAAGAGGCTACACTTCAACTACTCTCAGGAAAAAAAAAAAAAAGGGGGCTTATTAATAATGCGCTTTCTCAACAACAGAGAGCCAGGACTTACTGCTGATTTTTCATACAAAATATAGCAAGATTTGTTTTTAGTGCTACTATCCTGAACAATTACAAGGGAAAATGCAAATACATATGCAAATAAGGCACCAGCTGATATTGCTGTAGACAGCATTGAGCCTGTTGTCATACTGCCTACATGAGGACAGTTACCAGCCATGGGGAGTGGGCACAGGGCGGGCTGGCTTCTGGGTAGTAAAGATAACAGATGCATTGCAAGAGAATTTTGTGTGATTAAATTTCAGCATTTTATGTTTGCTCCTAACCCGTCATTTCAACGGTCTGCGATATTTGAGACGGATCCAAAAGGTAACCTCTCTCACCCAGCACTTCTGCTCTGCCTCTGCCTGACTGTTGTTTGTCAGCCAGAAGACAAAATACCCAAGCCATGGCCAACAAGAAGGAAACCCACCACACATCATGGCTACGGGGATTTTCCGCTGCATGTCTCCTATTGTTGATGTTGTTTCTATAATTATTATTTGTGTACCAGTTTCACTGGTCGTGGCTTGGGATTGGGCTCTTCTAGGCATGGTACAAACACTGAGACAGACCCTTTCTCCAAGGGGTGATCTCCAACCTGCAGTCCCCACTGCATCCTCTCAGGGAGGGTAGGGTGGGAGATGCGCCGTGTTCTGTAGCCAGGACAGAGAGCTACAAGAGAGAGATTCTGGGTTCTGGTGGATCTTTGCCACAGAAACAGTTTTGGTCTGTAACACAGCACTTGATTTAAGCATGCCTCTATTTCTCCACCTATGACATGAAGACAGCAGGATTCCTTTGCTTTAGCCTAGGGGTAGGTTATGAAGTGTAATTTTTACAGGTATACTCTAATCTGCAATTTCACCTTCAAACTGCGTTCCCATCTCTATATTCAGTGGCAGAGACTATCTGGCAATAAGTTATTTTGCTTAACCCCCTCCACAGCTACGTATTTTCCCCAGAGTTGAGATCCATGAAGCACCTACACCCAAGCAAACACTCCCTGCTCTTCAGCTGGGTGGAGGGGCCTTTGAGATGAACTCTGTCTCCCTAGTGGAAGGGTTTTAATTCTCATCACTGCTGCATACAGATCTGATGTGCCAGGGAAACAAATAAGAAATTACCCCTCAAATCACAGAGATTTACCTGCCCTCATTCTGTGTTTCTGTGCAGGCAGTGAATGGAAAATGCCACGTTCCTTTTTGGTGAAGAGCAAAAAGGCTCATACCTATCATCAACACCGCTTTGCGGAAGATGACCTGCCTATACTCACATGGGATCCAATAACCTCTCCCTGCACTGGTGAGTCAATTCATCCACTGGGCTTGAAGGAATACACCAAGGCAAATCAATAATTGCGTAGGCAAACTAAGGGACTAAAATGAGTGAGCTAAGAGCAACTAAGGGTTTCCATCCACACAGGGATGTCAGTCTAAGGACAAACTGATTCTCTACTCCGTGCCCTCTTTCTCTGGGCCAAATCTACACTCTCACTGAAACCAAATTTAGATCCTCCTTTTGTTTCCTTGCTGGGGAGATTTGAGATATAAGATTGCTGTGTGGAGTTGGTCACTTTTGGGAGACATGGCCAAGTTCAGGCAACCGACAGTTGGGAAAAGAGCTTGCACTTGGTTGTCAGTCATCTGCAAACTCACAGCTCTGTCCCCTCGATCTCCATGTTCACTGTCCACATGCTAAATCCACTGCTCACATTCTCTCTGGACCTACGGCTTCTCTACCTCAGCATGTTACCATCGCCTCCCAGTGACTTGCAAGGAAGGTTACAGCTAGAGTGAGAAGGTACTCATGATACCCTAACACCGACTGTGAAAGGTGTCTTACACGCTCACAGGTGAAGGGCCATCTGCTATGTTCTATATGAACACAAACCAACACTGCTTCTCTCTGTGCCTGCTGTCCTCCTTCTGCTCCTGTTCTTGCTCTCCCACAGCCATTCATGCAGCAGCAGGGCAAAGGCAATTATCTTCTTCCTTCAGGCACCATTCAAATTTTCTTTATTCAAATCTAGGATCAACTTACCCTTTGTTCTAGCCCTGGCTATCAAATTGGAGTCCAGCCCTATGATAAGTTTGATAAAAAAGAAGGGAGGTGACATTTTCATTTCAATTCCTACCATCTTCCTTTGGCCATTTGTTGTGTCCCTCTGGTGCACAAGAAGGTTTGGAATACACACGAATACTGTCCTTCAGCAGCCCAGTCCCATCACCATCAGAAAGGAGGCACATGTATTAAACCTCTGTCCATTTTAGATTCTTACTATAAAGTCTACTTATAACAAGTGCTGGTTGGTCTCTTTAAGGGCTGGGACAAGCATGGAGAAATGGGAGCATGGGCAAGAGGAGACAAGGCTTTGTGGTCACCTTTCCAACTGCGTAAGCAGTTGCCTCCCCTCTCTGCTTCCCCACTTGGCTGTCCATAAATTCAGGTTAACAATACTGAACTCTCTTAGGAGAGGGGTGGGGAGGTTAATAAGTTAGTGATTGTTAGTTACGCACACAAATCAAAATGGGTTTAAATAGGGAAATAATTCTTACGGACATGTAGCCTTCTAGGGCTAATTTTCTCTATATATTGTATCAGGTGTCCCATCATTTCTTCCTGCCCTGCTCTACCTTGTCTATCTCATTCTGCTTGGAATTTCCCTTTGCCAGCAATGCAGAGACCTTGATTGCCGTGCTGATTGCACCACTCTGCACTTATCCAGGGAATTGAGTATGGGCTCATGTATCCAAGCATGAGTTCATACAGAAGTGCAAACCCATCTCAATAGACTCTTAACAGCTAGAATAAGTGAACTGTGACTCTACTGTGTCATTACAGCCATAGGAGACAAGAAACCAGAGGACATCAAGAAACAGGACCTAGAATGCATGGTTCCAAAACAAGAAAAGGACCCATCTGAACTGAAAGAAGAAAGCATCCCTGTCCAATATCTGAGCAGGATGCTGCCAGGCCCTTCAGCTCAAGGTCTGCTATCCAAGTCCACAATTGCAAAAGACATTAGGGCTTGGCTGGCTTACGGAGCCCCTACGACTGTGTTCAGATTTTCAGTAAATGGCAGCTCTTATTTTGACATCAGGAGTCAAACTTGTCCCAGGCAGAGCTCGTCAAGAGCTCTTTATGATTTTTTTCCCTTTATGATTCTGGTCTAGATCAGCATCTCCCAGAAGGATGATGCTATGATTGCCAATGAGTGAGCTTTCAGATCTCAAGGACTAATGCAGTTCCATGCTCTATAGGTCAGCCACGTGAAACATGTTCAAACACCACATGAAGCTGGGCTAGTAGGGGGCTTAACATTCCCTTAGCATCTCCTCTCCCTCAAAACTTCCTCATACTGAAATCAAAGTCATAATAGGAACTTTGTATGGGGATCAAAGGAGGAGTTAACAACTGCAACTCCTAAGGTCAAGCAGTGCATTTAATGGGGGAATGGTACCTGGGGAGCTTTTTTACTGGTGCCAAACTGCAGGCAATGGCATGACACTCACTTCTCCCTCTTCTTTTCATGCTCAGAGATGAGCATCCCAGGTCTGCAGATCAAAGACTGCACTAACACGACAAGCTCTCCTACTTTCTACAAAACCAGCTTTTCTTGGGATGCTTTCCATTTGCCATATAGCTACCGACAGATGTCTTCCACCATGCAGTCAGCCCTCTTGGAGCATCCAGTTAGCCTGTACGGAAGCCACCTCCTGCCAAGCACTGAGCCCCCTCTGGATTACAGCATGCATTACTCCTCAGACATGGAGACCTACCACTGCGTGAAGTGCAACAAGGTGTGTGTCAGACAAGGACCTCAGGGATGGGAAGGGCCTGGAGTGATTTTCATTGCATATGTCAGCATTTCACTGGGTTATGCCAAAGTGCAATGCATGCAGCTCAAAATGGGTGCCTACTTGTTCTTCTGACTAGGGGACAAGGGCGCTAAGAATGACGTGACCAGTGAAAGGGAAGAATCAAATAAAAAGAAGGAATTGAAAACAGAGATGGAGACACAGCTGCTTCATGTCAAAAAATCACCGGCATTTTGTTTTGCAGGTATTCTCCACTCCCCATGGGCTGGAGGTCCACGTCCGAAGGTCTCACAGTGGCACCCGGCCCTTCGCTTGTGAAGTATGTGGCAAAACCTTTGGACACGCTGTAAGCCTGGAGCAGCACACCAATATTCACTCCCAGGTGGGTAGCATATTTCCAGAGAACCAGCTCTCCGGTGCTTGGGCCTTAGCTGTTGCTTACTCCATTATGAGGGAAGTGACAGTTTCTAGGTTACAAACATGCTGGTTTTCCTGTAGTACCCAGTGAAAACGGCAGGAGCTCAGAAGACCATAGATCTTGGTCTCAAATCTCAGACTGCCTTTGAGAATTCCTTGGGTAGGAGGGGAGGATCTTTGCTACTGGTTCTTCTGTGCCTCGCCTCCTCGTAAAGGGCCCAGGAGTTTAGATCACAAGACGTAAACCATTTCCCTAAGTAACCCTCCCCACGTTCTCTTTGTACTGCACCTAGCATATCAGTACATGAGCTGAGAAGATTTGCTTATCAAATCTACTATTCTCAACACTCTTCACGCTCTGTCACATGTCTTGCAGCCACAGACATCCCATGATTTTCTTTCCCTAACAGGAAAGAAGCTTTGAGTGCAAGATGTGTGGGAAGACATTCAAGCGTTCCTCCACCCTCTCTACTCATCTCCTGATCCATTCAGACACACGGCCCTATCCCTGCCAATACTGCGGCAAGCGCTTCCACCAGAAGTCGGATATGAAGAAACACACTTACATCCACACTGGTAAGAAACAAAATATTCCCAATACAAAAATGCAAATTAGAGTCCATCATGTTGATACACACACACAGTCCCCAGACACAGACATATTGGACTGGGGATAGGACAGCACATCCTCCTCTGTGTGACAAGGAGGTGGTTATTGACCAGCCTCTGGTGCACGCCATGGCCGTACCCAGCCCTGGATGCAGACAGGGCATGGGTCACACAGCTGGAGAGGACGGGCTCTGGTTCTTCTCACCCTCAGAACACAGATGCATTATCAGGACAGCTGGAATGGCAGCACACTGATACCAGTCAGGTCTGAGTCTGCTAAAGGGCATTTCTACCTCCCTTCTCTCATCTGTTAAACTGTTTCTTACCATTTTCTCTGCCCTGCAGGGGAGAAGCCCCACAAATGCCAGGTATGCGGCAAAGCCTTCAGCCAGAGCTCCAACCTCATCACCCACAGCCGCAAGCACACCGGCTTCAAGCCCTTCAGCTGTGAGCTCTGTGCCAAGGGTTTCCAGCGCAAGGTGGATCTACGGAGGCACCGAGAGACCCAACACAGTCTCAAGTGAGGGATGGCTCCAGGTCTTTGCAGGACCCCTCACTGCCAGCGCATGCTCCAGGGAAGAAGACTCTCACAGCATCTACATCCAGTATGGGGCTGCCCACCTCAAATTTCATATAGCATCCTATGTTCTCCTGGGGACTGGCAAAGTCATGTCATTGGCTTTAGTGTTCTGGCACCCCAGGGCCTTGCACATCCCAGCAGGTGACAAAAAAACCTGTGGGAGCTTTAACTCTTCAATTACAACAGGTACCAGCCCAGATCTGACAGCACCTGCTCAAGTGCAAATCCAGAGGAATTCCTCCAGGGTCACTATTGCTCTGGATTTACACCACGTGCAGACTCCAGTTTATCAGACTGACCAGCAGTGAGGTGGGAACTCCTGGGCTAGTGGCAGCAGCAATCTGTGCCAAGCTAGTGCCGTAACCACCACGTTCTGCTTTGATGGTTAGGAAGATAAGACTAGGGCATGCAAATAAATTGCATTCAGTGAGCTGTGTTCAGCCTGGACAGGGCTTCTGCAGAGACTTGTCCAGGTCATAAATTCTGGCAACAGACACTTAAAGTCATTTTCTTTCAGCAGAGCATTTACTGTGATCAAATGACAAGTTAACTGTGGTGTATTTTTAGATTGGAGTGGGAGGAAAATACTGAAAAAACAGCTCCTATCCCTAGCTGATAACAGGGGTCTCGAAATGCATTCCTCATACGCACCACGCTGCAGAGATCCCTGGGTTAGTGGCAACCAAGCAAGCCCCAGGAAGAGCCACACCACAGCACTAGGCATAAGCTAATAAACCCCATGCCTCAGTACCAAGCAAGAGAGACGGGCTGCCCTTATAATCCAGGATGGTATGTCCCACAATATTTCACTGCATGCTGGACATACTGACTTAGAACTGTCCTGGGCAATCCCGTGTCACTGCATGGTCAGGAATGGCCCTCAGATATCAATGTCAGGGGCCAGAGTTCTGCTTTCCAGCCGCTCTCTTAAAGGAGGAAGTGACCGAGCCTGTACACATTGGCATAGTATGCCAGTACCTTACAAATATTATACAAACAGAGCAGTGGTATTTCCTCCTTCTTCCAGGACTAGGGGGTTGAAGCAAAGCACTGGAACAAGTAAAGAGCCAGTTCCCCTCCAAGCTCTGCTAGGTTCTCACTGCATAACCGCTGGCAAATCACTGCACTAGGCTTTAGGCTTTTATTTCTCCACCCCTCCTGGTGATGTGGAATCATTCATGAAGGTTTGTACAGTCCCTGGAGTTCTTGAGAGGAAGGACAAAGTATTATTACAGCATTAAAAAGATAAGGGCTTTCAGTTAAGTGGGGCATTGTAGCAGCACACGGCCCACTCCATAATTACATCCCTGAAAATGTGGCCTTGGACAATGACACCAGTGGGCAGTAGCCCGGAAAATGGGCTGTGGCACTATCCAAATGCTTATGAAGGAAGGCTGCCATCGCGGGCAAAGAGGAAACGGCCCATGCGGAGAATTCATTTATTGCCAGGAGAGAAGAGCTCTGTCCTGCCCTCAGTTACACTGCCGTAAATCCAAAGTTATTCTCCTAAGACCTAAAATGTACCTGCCCCTCTTTTATGCTGTGCCTCAGTTGTTAGTCATTAATATGCATCCTGGAAGCTCAAAACAGAGTCTGTACTCCTGGCTTTACTTGTACACTGTAAATATGTATTTATACTTATTCTAATGTATATTTTTATTGCACTATACCAGACAGTGACAACATGTACAGGCCTGCTGGGATTTATCTGACAAGTCTGTTCCCTCTCAGTAACTGAGCTAACACAGTGTATTTCACATTAAAAACATCCATTTCAAGAAAGGTTCATACTTGGCTCTGGAGATGCAGGCAGTGGGGATGGAGCGGAAAAGGAGAAGGCAGAAAGAACAGCGTAGCCCCATAGAGTTAGTTCCTACTCTGGGATTCCAACACACACAAGTGGAAAACAAAACAGGAATTCATATGCAGAATGGGGCTCCCATCAGGAACAGGGGTGCCAAACTTAGAAGTGAGAGAAGAAAAATCTGGGGAGCTGGGGCCTGTTGGCTACAGAACAGCTATGAACAATGTTCAAAGCCTGGGACTGGGGGACATTCATCTTCAGGGACAGGCTGGGGCAGAGCCCCACACAGGAGCGAGAGGGCTGTGCAGGTACAGCCACCTCAGATGACAGGGTGTTACCAAAGCCACCACTGGGACTCTGCTGTCCGTTCCCGGGTCATGCCAGGACCCGGTCAGGGCAGGGACTCCAGGGGAGGTGTGTAACCTGTGACCAAACTGGGCTTAGGGAGCTGGTCCCCAGGTCCTGACTGTGACACCAGGTTCACACACACATGTGAACACCCTCATGCACGTACAAGCCTTACTCGAAGTCATTTCAGCTTATTAAAACTGCCACCAGAAATGCAAACTGTGATTGTTACTCCCCTTGTCCTCCACAAATCTGTGAACAAAAATATTTAAAGAGCACGTCAGTGTCTGAACTGCTCAGGAGCAAATACCCTCCAGCCCCAAAACACACGGGAATACCAGCGCAGACTTCCCTGTCTGTGTCCAGGGGACGGCAGGTGTGCCTGACTCATCTGCAGCTTCCCAGTTTGGGCCATTCTGGAGGGAAGTGCTGGCACACACTGATCAGCACCGTGGCAAGACTGCCTGTAAAACCACTCATAAAACCAAATCAGGCAGCTGGTTCTTCTGAGCCTGCTGAACAAGGGCTGCTGTATCCGTTAGACTTCCAGTCCTATCTTTGATTTCCATGGTACAGAGGAGGTATAACCCTCAACGGGCAGCTGGGGTCTTCTCTCCTAAGGCTGTGTCCCCTCCAGCCTGTTCCTCACTCCTAACAAAGCACAGATCACTCCAGGCTTGTCTTTTGTTTCCCCAGGACTCTGGGCCAGGCAGCTGTTTTCACCATTATTGGGGTAATTGAGCCCAGAGACTACTGAAGAGCAGCTACACCCGAGGAGACAGTGTCAGCCTTATATTTGTGAGGACCCTGGTGAGCACATCCCTGGGAGATACAAGGACTGCTTTAGATGGATGGGCAGAGAATAGAGACACACGCTGGGGTGGCCTTAGGCAGCGCGCTGCTGCTCAGGAAAACACGTCTGTGGCCAAAGCAGCGCAGGGGGGCCAGGCACTGGGAGCGTATCTCCAGAAACACCGGCTGTGGATGGAAGCCAGCTGGCAAAGGCGCCAGAAAGACAGTATGGCCAGAGTCAGGAGGTGACCTGAGAAGAGAGGAAGAGGAGAGGGAATGTACTTGCAGAGTTTTCCACTAAGGCACTACAGTTTCTTCCTCCAGAGTAACAAGGTGCCACTTTCAGACCATGGGATAATGCTGCCTTCCCACTGTCCTTCCTTTAGGACTGTGGATGTCAGCAGCCCAAAGGAAAAATCGAGGCAGAGCCCCACAGCCCCTTGTTCCCTGCAATCCCCGATGAGGGAGAGCTGTCTCTCGAGGAAGAGGATGGAAGGACCCAGCTTGGCTCTGCTCCGGAGCCGACAGCAGCATGCTGCATAGTTCCCTGGGCTCTCATCTGCTCCCCCTGAAGCTCTGGAAATGCAGGGGAAGAGGAGCAGGGAAGGAAGCAGATCTGGCATCATCCAAACCTCACCACACCAGGCTGGGGGAGAGCCTTCCACTCCCAACATGGCGCCAGCCATGGGCAGCCCTGCTGCGTGGAGCGGGCAAAGGGCTGCCGGCATCCTTGGAGCCACTGAATCCACACAACTGGTACCCAAAGATGCTCAGCACCCGTCAGGATCAGGCCGTGGCTGGCACCAACTCCAAACACACCTGTCCTTGCTCTCCAAACATGCAAATCCTCCCCAGTTCTGACCACTCTGAAAACAACCTCTTTCCCACCATCGCCCCTTGCATCAAAAAACAACATTCTGGTTGGTCAATCAAGGAAACAGATAACAAAAAGCAAAATCTCAACTAATCTTTGTGGCTGAAGAAAGAGCTGATTGTTTTTGCTTCTCTCCAAGCCCACCCCGTATCCTGCACTTCCCGGTCCTCTTTCACACCTTCTTCCCTTTATTGCTAGGGAAAGAAAATCCTGGTCTTTGGGCTGTTTTGTTTAGCAAATGAGGGACATGCAAAGCAATAACTCCGGGCATCTATCAGAATGAGAGAGGTGCCTCTGTGTCTTCTAGACAGCCTTCAGGCACTGAGAGCAGCAGCCCAGAAATACTATGATCAAGGCTGGATTTAAGTTTGGACACGGGATTCATCTTTCTCTTCCTAATGAAGACAGAGGCACGGGACACCTGCAGGAAGCAGAGGTGTGTTCCCAGCTAGCACAGCATTACGCTGGAGCTTATCCTCAGGTTGCATTAACCTCCACAGAGCAGAACCCTAGAGAAGGCAAACCCCTGGAGTTTCCACGTTGTGTTGGCAATGGTTAGGGAAGGGCTAAAAGGAACTGAGTGTAAGGACAGGAAAGAATTAGGCTCCAGTTGGGTATGGGCTGTATTGAGAAAATTATATTTTTTTTTTTTTTGCTGAGTCCAGTTGCTTCCCGCCCTAGACTTCAAGAGAAAACATTTCCAGTGAAAAAAAGATAAGAGCAGAGTCACTTGTCCTTGCAACAGGTCGTTCTCCCAGGGCCATGTAGTCGCAGGTGGGTCGCTCCAGCAGGTTAGTTCTAACCCATCAGCACAGCACACAAGGGGAATCCCAAAGGCTTTAGAGAATCTCCTAGGAAGAGCTGCATGCACACGTTTCCTTGCGAACATCCCTGCCTGCCATTAAGGGCCTAACCTGGGAACAGATAGGGAGCTTGACCGGTGAAGCTGCTACAGAATAAAAAAAGCATACCACAAGCAATTTTTAAATCACTTATTCTGGTCACAAAGCAGAGATGTTTTTCCACTTTTGCCCTGGAATAGCATGTGCACACAGAGGAGACAACCCAGAAGAGCCACACCAAAGTTATTCAAGGATAGTTAAATCAGTCAGTTGCCGCTGTGCTGGCTGAGCCCTAAGAAAATGCAGATCCCTGCAGAGTTCCTGACCCACCATCCTTCAACTAACAGTCACCATGGACACACGCTGATCTTAAGGCTGCAACCCCGAACTGAGACTTCAGATCTGCCGTATGTTTCCTGCCTGACCTCGGGCAAGACACGAGCGCTGGATTTCTGAAGTTGTTCAGCGCACTGCAAAGCTCGCAGAAAGCTTCACCCCATCTGTGAGAGGAGGATAATAATTCCCTCTCTCCCCTTCATTTCACTTGTTTATTTCAACAGTAAGATAGTCAGGAACGGGACTGCCCCTCCTTATCTTCTACATACAGCACCACTCACAATGGAGTCTTGATCTCGGCTGGAACGCCTAAGTGCTACTGCGATACTAATAACGAGTGATAGAAACTTAATTCAGCAAAGCAACCTAATTCTGGAACTGGCTTAGAAAGAAATCCTCCAAGCGTGCACAGCAAGACCCCTACATTAAAACCACTAAACTGCCAAACGAGATGAGAAACAGGGTGAGCAGAAACAGAGAGGGGATAAACCAGATATGAGCAGTGTTTCTACCGGTGAATAATATTCCAGGGAGAGAAACAGAGCTGGATATGGATGTTATGAACATCCCGCTTGACACCCTCATTTTAAAGGTGTGGCTCCAAGACAAGCACTTTTCAATCTGGTCCTTGGGCTGATTTTGACCTGTTGGCCCAAGGGTGATCTGCGCTCACCGTACCAGACAGCAAGGCAGGCAGAGAGCAAAGAGTCCCCAGGAATGGGGAAATCTGAGGCTGGGGAGGAGTTGAGCATGTACCGGGCTCAGCTTTGGTCTGATAAGTTTATCAAGCACTGCCGGCTGCTAACTGTCAGCCGGCGAAACGAGCCTGTTAGGGAGGAGGAACAGCTCCCAGGGCAAGATAGGACAGCCCATGCCTTATCGGAGGGCCTGAGCCGAAGAGGGAACTGGAGAGCGAGCACTTCCCAACCACTTCAGCTGAACAACAGGCAGATTGGCAGGAAAGGCCTTGTCAGCCCTTTGCTCTGCCACCCAGGCATCAACAGGGAGCCCCCATCCATGCAAACAACCCTGGTAAGTGCAGCATGAGAGTTGCAAATGTGAACCCAGGGGTCTGAGGGAACGCACGGGGCAGGTTTTCTTAGGAACGTTGCCTGGCAGGGAGTCAGATTTACAGCGAACAATTCAGATGCTTAAGGAGCAAGCTGCTCCTGTTCAGTGCCCGGAGCAGCAGCTCTCCCCTGTGCTGCCTTCCCTAGGTTTGGAAGGAGAATCTAGCATTTAAAAATAACACTAGCCACTAAGTTTTGGCATACAGATAATTGCTTTGTTTTCCCTTTACTGTTTCTGAAAAAATAGTTTAAAAAGCCCTAAATGAATAGAATAGGAAAAACCTGACCATTGCATCTGAGCTGTGAAAATACAGGCCAGCAAATACCCCTTTGCACCTGCCACTGGGGCAGCAATAACCAAATCAATACAGCTGAAGATCGCAGCAGAGGGACTCTCCCATGTTTGTATGAGCTCCCTGGACAAGCACAGCCTGCGCAAGCTCCCTGTCTGCGTACCTCAGCCATGACAAGGAAGGCGATACAAGATTCCCACAAGAAACCCTCTGCTTGGTTTCCCTGCTGAGGATGTGCCATGCAGGACAGAACCAGTGTAATATCAGCAACTTCAACGCATTGCGTTTCTTCAGTCTGTCAAACCATGCTGTTAGGGGGTCACTGCTCATCCAGACCATATGGACAGCTGTCATCCTGCATCCTCCCCACCTTTGGGTCTTTGGTGGTGTTCAAGCTGCCTGTATCAGGGGATTTTACTGAGAGCTGACCCCAGTGCAAGCTCTGCCCCTGTGCTGGGAGGAGATGTTCACACTTGGCCGCCTGGGTGCCAGGGCTGTCCCAAGCCCTGCAAGGGATATGAGGCAGGAAAACTTCTGCAGCAGCTCACATATCTCCAAAGTGAGCTAGTCACTCAAAGGTTTCCTTTCTGGTAAGTAACATATCTAGGGAGTTATTCAGCTCCTCCTAAAGCGCATAGCTAAAATACAACAGCAGTCGTGCCTTCAATGCACCTACTTCTCTCACTGAAGGGAAAGGGTGCCTAGTATCTGTAGACATCTAGAGTTACATGAGATGAGTCACACCCCTGTGGTTTCTGCACCACTCTCAGGCCAAGTTTCTCACAGCTGTGTCTGCTCCAACCCTTAATCTCCTCCTCTCCAGGCCATGAGCAACCCCCAAGCCGTTTAATTCCTCTGTGCTTCAAGGGTTGCTAAGCAAGTTCCAAGTACAACAGCCACATTCAGCTCTGGCAACACAACTCTGAGGTTCAAGGCTTCCTTGTGAAGAATGAGGAGTTAAAACCCCCTACCCAATCGATTCTGCCTTCCTCTCGAATAATTTTAAGGCAATGGGACTTTATCTTACATCCCAGGCCCTTCTATATTAGAAGCTTTGGTGGGATTTTTGTCAGTGGTCAAGTCCGCTGGTTTCTTCGCTTTATGAAATAGAAGTTATCTCTTGTCTCAGTTGGGGAAGGGGAAGTCAGAGATGATGGAGCATTCCTGTTCTTGGAAGGGCCCCATCCTGAGAGCGTGGACATGGTGAACCAACGTGTCAGTCAGACATCCCTCCCCCAGCTCCTTATTTAGATCCAGGCTCTAGTAGCCTGACTGTAAATCAGTCAGGCTCAGTGGACATCCAGGTGCGACACAGCCTGGAAAAAGAAGTCCAGGGACTGCATGTGCATTTTCTGACATCGTAGCATCATGGAGAACGCTAAATATGAGACTCAAAGAAGGAGGATTGTATTCCTGGCTTTGCTGTTGCCAGCTGACGTGAGCCAGTCATTCCCCCTCTCCATCTCAGGTTTCCCATCTGCAAAGTGGGAATAACATGGGCATGTTCTGAGATCTACAGTAATAGAAAAGTAGAATTGCCTCACATGCACAGTCATCTTGAACTGGAACAGCAGATATCATTGTGAAAAATACCACAGAAAAGGCACAAAGCATCAAAACAAAGTCTCTGTGTTGGGATCGATCTGCCACCCTGATATGCATTTTCCCACTTTAAGGTATTAGCCCAAATTTGAGTAGGACAACTAGAAGTGGAACTTAGGTGACCTGGACTTCCAGTCTTGTTTCTTAACCAACTTTCTATCTTACCTCCTTAAAGTGTAACTTAGTATAACATCATAAATTAAAACTCTCTTCTGAGGAAAAAGTATCATGTACTATTGGTGAGATTTTATTTCTGAGTTCTGGAAGTTACTTACAAAAGCATGCACAAAACTCATTTTCTAGGGCTTTACATAAAGGGCAGAACTGACAGAGCAGGAGGAGGACTTTGGTTTCAGAGTGAATGCACGTGGGACAGCTTAGGTTTGCTGTCTTAACTGGAATTTACGGAAACTATTAGCTAGAAAGTCAGAGAGCCATACCTGTGTGCCTGCTGCAGTGCCACAACAGTGGTGTTGGAGCACTCAGAAATACCAGTGATACTTTGCATTTAAATAGCCCATTCCACCTAAAGATTTCAAAATGTTCCACAAAGATGGAAACACCTTATCCCCGTTTAACTGCAAGGAAACCGAAAGCCAGGGGGAGAGGAAATAACTCAAGGTCATGCAGAGAGTTAGTCAAAGACCTGTGACGCGAACCAAAGCATTTTAGCTCCCAGCTCTTATTTCAATCATTAGGCAATTTGATCACTGAGCAAAATTCAGACCCGTTGTGATGAAAAGAGCTGCATGATTTGTACCAGTGGAATTTGGTGTATCCTCTCCAAACAAATAGGCACATGAATGCCTTGGACCCCTGGCACATCTTTGCTCACAGTACACCTTCCCACTGCACATCTGGAAGCAGCCACTACGTACCACCACCTATTTCAAGCCAAATCCCTATTTTCTTACTTAAGTGTTCCCACTGAAGTGGGCACAATGTTAGCAGGATGTAGCCGCCAGCCCTCTCACAGCATCATTACGAATTTTGCAGGAGATACAATACAAACCTTGCGGTTGTCAGGATCAATAATTTATATTTTTGGTGCACCACCTCCTCAGCCCCACTTCCTCAATCCCAAAGTCCCCAGCAATCTTAGCTCGGAAGGGAATGTGACTCAGGCCTTCAACTGAAGGGCTGTCATCTGCAAACCCTGAAGAGTGGATGTGGCCGTGGTTTTATCACTGGCCACCAGCTGCCTCTAGAGCTCTTGCCTCCTCCCTAATGATTCAGCAAATCTTCTTCGAGGAGAAAAACAAGCGCACAAGTGAACAAATCACAATGTCAGATTACCAAAATGAGCGGGGAAAACCTGCAGCTCAAAGGAGGGAGATAAAACCTGGTGAACTCGCACGATCCAAGGACTGAAAGGCCTGGCAAAGACTTGTTTTTGGAGGAGGAGCAGTAATAATGTGAAAAATAAGGCTGTAATTTGGAGTCTTTACCCCACAAAACATTGCTAACCATAAAAGAGAACACAACGTGGAAGGAAATGAAGCGTATTCTGCCCTCCGGTATCTGGGTATTGCACAGGGCTGATAG
Source organism: Rhinoptilus africanus (assembly GCA_013400135.1). Classification (NCBI taxonomy): domain Eukaryota; kingdom Metazoa; phylum Chordata; class Aves; order Charadriiformes; family Glareolidae; genus Rhinoptilus; species Rhinoptilus africanus. Next base: position 359,410 of record VXBO01005456.1, on the reverse strand, counting down.
GGATTTTTTACGGGTGTAGCTGAGCCCTGAATAGTCCATTCAGGTTTACACTGGAACAAAGTTCCCTCGAGCAAACTACTTCCAGAGTTTCTGCTCTTCATACCAAGACTTTCAATAGTTTGAACATTCTGTGTCATTTGGTACCTAAGACATAGCATAGGGCAGTTAGAAATAATGTTTTAACTTCTACAGTTTTGGCCACTGTATAATCTTTATATTATAGCCCTTTTCCATAAAAATTCTGTTTCCTGATGTAACTACTCCTGAGGTGGAATACAGTATCAGCTTAGCAGCTTGTGGTACACAGCCTATAGAATAGAAAGTAAAGGAGAAGCTTCGGCCAGACCTTGGCTAGGAGATGTAGTATTTCCCCTAATGGCATTGAGCCCAGACACTCCATCCACATCCCAGCCTTGCAAGAATGCCATGAAATCCTAATGAAAATAAGAGTGCTTGCAATTCACGGAGAGCTCACGTCATGTTTGTGGAGTCTGTCAGCCCAGGGGTCTCTGATGCCTGTGAGACAGAGATACAGCCTTCCACTAGATCAAATGTAACACAAAAAACACGTGCAAAAAGAAGAGGCGCTCAGGAACTGCGTATTGTGGATGCATAAACTGAAGCTGACTTTGGTCTCGTGTTGCTTATATACCCTTCCTGACTCACCTCACTAACCAGCACAGAGATCAACGTTTTGACACTAAAGCACAGCTAAGCAGGACTGACTGGCCCTGCTATGGGTCTGTACATTCTCTGTGAATATTTATGCATTCACCCCACCAACAACTTACAGCACCTCCTTGCCCCCTCTGCCAAGGGAACAGGGGCTTGGTGTACATACTTACAGTGCCTGCTGCTCTTCCCTAGGAAACACGAAGGAAGCAACCACAGCACAAGCCAAAAGACCTCCTCTCAAACTCACCCAGGGAGTTAATGCCACCTAAACCATGTGTGAATGATTCCAGGGCTGTCTCCTTTTAAAGCCTTTCCCTCTGTAGTGCTGTCACCTGCTCTCACAGGTTTGGGGGTTTCTCTCCTCTAACAATAATCAGGTGTGCTCTTAGACCTGGAGTGGCAAAGCCAAGGGAATTACAGTTTTTAAGATGAAAACGTGGTACTACTGCACCCTACAGGCTGAAAACAGCGAATATATATATATTTTATTTTTTTTTTTACTCACAATTCCTAAGCCTGTCTTACCACTTTGGGGAGGGAGGCTGGCTCCCGGGTATTTGGGGCTGGGGCTTCCATTTCTGCCCCATCCCAGATCTCTCACAGAATGAACACAACCAATGCCCAGCCTGTGGGATGAGCAGGAGGAACAGCAGTGGCTGTAACACCAACACAGGAACATGCACATCCCCCAGACACACCAAAACCCCCGACTGAGGGACTCCATGGCAGTGGGGGGCTGTCCGTGGGCCTCAGCTGTGCTGGGGCTGTCCCGGTGCCCCGGCGACTGTGGCAGGGCACCCACGGGAAAAGGGGAGCTCAGGGACTGGGGAAAAGTGGTTGGTGGGGTGGAGATGGGATGGAGAAGTTCACCTGTTTGAGCTGCTGCCCTGTTCTGTTTTATCCCTCTTGATTTGGCACAACAGAGGCGGGCACGCTTGGGAAATTGCCTGGACAGCAAATCCTCAGCAAAAGTCCACTTGAGGACTTGCCAAGTGAGGGGACCTGGTGATCTGGGGAAGATGACTGCCTCCCCCAGCACGCTATGTGCAGCGTGGAATACAGTGAGCCCGGCTCTCTGCCTGCTTCCAGCGGGCTGGAACATGCAGGAGTCAAAGCCATATGTTCCTGTGACCACGTGCACTGGACCTGTTCCCTCCTGGCCCACAGCTGGTTTTGCCAGAACAATCTGTGAGATCTCCCACAAGAAACATCTTTCATTTTCTCACTGTAGGCCTTCATCGGCACTTTAAAAGAATAAAAAAAGAATCTAAACTGCATTTCCATCTGGGCTTGTCGCTGGACCCTCCTGAGCTGCAGTAATTCCAGTAGAGCAAATGCAGAGGGTGAAGCCTTTTGTGCTGCAGACGCATTTCCTACAAACCTGTAGGCAATTGCCTGAGGGTTTTCTGTGGGATAGTAGAGGGGACCTCTCTCATTGTGCACCTGGATGTAGCTTTGTTGGGTTTTTCTCAAATTTCAATTTTCTTTCTTCAATGGTGTCACAAGAGTCTGTTACGGTACCAGTATGTGATTCCAAAATCCATAGGGAAGTGTGGCCAAAGATGAACCAACCCATTGCTCACGTGGCTGACTCCCTTCTTTTCCAAAATCTTCTAACCTGCACAACACTATCTTTGTGAGCTTTGACGATGAAGAAATCCCAACTAAACCCCTGGATGCTGCTGCACAGACCTGGAAGAAAGTGTGCACCAATCCTGTGGATGAAAGGGTGGAGGAAGAGCTGAGAAAGGTACGTGCCATAGTCCTGACTTGACCACTGTACTGCGGCATGCAGACAGTGCTAGAAAATCGTTGTGGTTTTAACTACTGCTGGCTTCTCTGAAGGTTTGTGTTTGTGTTTCCTGTTTAACCTTGTTAACAAGTGAAATATGGGACTGTGTAATTATGGCCAGGAACCTGAATCCAGGCCTTTGGGTTCCACTCCAGTTGGATATCAGCTGTCCTTTGCCCTTAGAAAAACACACATTTGCTTTTTCCGCCCTCTAATCTACCAAATGAGAAGGGCTCTACTGGCATATTCTGCCAGGGATACAGGAATTTTTGGTGTCCTGAACACCTGCGGCTCCCCTTGAAATGATGGATGGCGTAAAAATTTGTCAAGGCATGACAACGTCACGTCAGCAAAGTGAGTGAGTGGCATGTATCTGAAATGCCACTGAGGGCTGTGACATTTTCTTCCTTAGAGTTGTCCATGTTCTGAAAACAAATGTTGTGATGTGCCTTCTGCAGCGCTCTCCAGCCCTTTTGGAGAGTAGACTGGCTGCTGGGTGGACATTGTCTGTTTTTCTGAGGATAACGATGGGCAAATCCAAAGTTTGTAGGTTGTCCACACTAGCTAGTGCCCTTCTCAATTCCGTTTTGACTTCCCCAGTCGTTAGCAAGGACAGAAGGACGCAGGCAATGGGGCAGAGCTTCAGGCCCACAGAGGCTGGCCACTCCTTAGCCTGCCCTTGCTGGCTGGATTGTTACCACCCTCTCACAGAGATGAAGGATCTGCTGGCATTTTCTCAGTCGTGTGTGTTCCCCAGTGTGCTCCGAGTGCAAGGTTTCTCATTAGTGGCCGATAATATGCTCCAAGGGATGGTTCAGTCTGATTTCATCCTCCTGCTCTTGTGTGAGGCTTCTCAAGGCTTCAGCATTTTTAGTGTTTGCTGGAGTTATTTTAGACTGAGATATTTCCTTGGGTTTGGCCCCCAGCCTACAAAGGCAACATCTGCAGGGCTCTCACACAGTGACGCCAGTCTACCTCAGCCATGGTTTGGCCTCAGTACTGAAGGACAATCGTGTAGAGGCTCCACTGGTTTACCTTAGACGCAATCCTGGGTCATGGCATTGACACACAGCTGCCCTCCTGCCTATATATATGTAAGTCTCCACCTGGGGACTGGCTCCTGAGGTGTGCAGTCACCATGGCTCGCTGGGAGATCCTGTGCTTTGCCTTGTGCTGCTACCTCGGGGTAGCACGGGCTGCAACCGTAAGTACAAAAGCACTTCTGGCTTTGCGAGACATTTTGCCTGTTCCTCTCTGAATAAGAAAACTCCTACTACGACTGGTCTGGAGCCCAGGAAAGAGGGCCTGCAGACCGTGACAGCCAAGGCAGGGGCATTTTCCTGCCCTAAACGTGGCAAAGTCTCTTACCAACATTTTTCCGAAAGTTCCTGCACATTTCTGTGTCGGGTTGGGCCTGGTTTACATCTTAAGACTGAAGGTCTTCTGCCATTTATCTTTGGGAGTGCAGGAGAATTGCTGCTGCCTGTCTGCTTGAAAGGGCAGCTTGCAGGACATCTGCATGGGCACATCTCCAGCGGCAGCTCCATGTGGGCTTATGGTCCTAAGGGTCCTAAGGGACGGCTGGGGAGGGTGGGCTGTGAGTGGGTCCAGCTGGGGAACTGGGCAGGGTAAAGTGTGTGTGCTGGCAACAGGGCAAGCCAGAGGCACGAAGGACTGTGCAGTGGATTTTTCTCTTCCCAATGGTACCACGTGTAGCTGGGTGTGGTGTACACCGAGGGCGGTTTTGTGGAAGGCGAAAGTAAAAAGCTGGGACTCTTTGGGAATTACATCGACATCTTCAGAGGGATCCCCTTTGCTGCCCCTCCAAAGACTCTGGAAGACCCCCAACCTCATCCTGGCTGGGATGGTAAGATCCAACTTTTGAATGCCTTTGGTTTGGGCTTTTATTTTCACTTCTCTCTCTTTACTCCATTCTTGACAAGCCAAAAATGTTGTTGCCTGCTTTCATCTACTAAGCAGTGCCAAGAAAATGTTCTCAGTCTCATGGTGGGTATGAGAGGCTGTGTCTAAGTGTTCCCAAGCAACGCAAGTAACCGCTGCAAGGAACAAAAGCAAAGCACGGCACCTGCATCTCCCCTCCCCATGCCGCGGCTGTCCAGAGCTAGCTCACATGGGAAAGGGTCCCTCTTTGTCCGGCCCAGGCCCGTCACTGTGGCTGGGAAAGCTTTGCTGCCTCTGGATGGAGAGACAGCTTGCAACCAAAGGTTGGAGGTGATACCTCTAACTAGGACCTGCTGTCTTCCCTCTCTCCTCTCAGGGACGTTACAGGCAAAAAAATTCAAAAATCGCTGCATGCAGATGACGCTTACACAAACCGACGTCCGCGGGACTGAGGACTGTCTCTATCTGAACATCTGGATCCCTCAAGGAAGGAGACAGGGTATGTGCTTGACAGAGATCCGGGGAGGAGATTTCCAGTTGCCTTTTGTAGACACATTGCTCTGGAGCATCTCTCAGCAGCTACGTTGCCATAGTGGGCAACTGCAGGAGCACTGATTTTCAGAGGGAACGGTAAGAGCCATGCCAACCAATGTCCCTCAGCTGCAGCCTGTTGGGAATTTCAGCCCCTTCTACAGAGCGTGGACCTTCTTGGCCATGGGCTATTGCAGAGCATGTCTGCGCACGGCCAGGTGGAGCCATGCTCAGCGAGGGGGTATGGGGATGGATGGGCAGCACCTTCTAGCTACGTTACGGCTCACGCTGCTTTTTTCCCTCATCTCCCAGTCTCTACCAACTTGCCAGTGATGGTTTGGATCTACGGTGGCGCCTTCCTTGTAGGAGGGAGCCAGGGAGCCAACTTCCTCAATAACTACCTCTATGATGGCGAGGAGATCGCTGTGCGGGGCAACGTGATCGTGGTGACCGTCAACTATCGCCTGGGGCCCCTGGGCTTCCTGAGCACTGGAGACGAAAACTTGCCAGGTACTGTAGCTTCTCCCTCTTCAGGGCAGGCTGTCGCGGGTCCCCAGTTCATCAGCTTTGCTGTGCCCTTGCTCAATGGTGGGTGTTCTCTATCACTCAGGGAACTATGGGCTGAAGGACCAGCACATGGCTATTGCCTGGGTGAAGAGGAATATCAAAGCCTTCGGTGGTGACCCAGAAAACATCACTATCTTTGGGGAATCAGCCGGTGCCGTCAGTGTCTCCCTGCAGGTGTGTTGTTCTTGTCGGACCCTACCAGAGACACTACTCTTCCCTGTAAATGGGAGAGATGGTCCCCTTGGCATTCTGCCTCATTCCTCCACACACGCTGCTCAATTAACCTCCTCTCCTGCCTGGGGACAGCAAACCTCTTCGCTTTGTAGCTGCTCCTCCTTCTTCAGTTCTATCAGTCTCACCACTGCAGGCATGTGTCTTCAGGAGTTTGTACCTGAAACCCTCCTATTTCTATTTTGCCCCACAGACGTTGAGCCCAAAGAACAAGGGTCTGTTCAAGAGAGCCATCAGCCAGAGCGGTGTCGGTGTCTGCAGCTGGGCCATCCAGAAGGACCCACTCGCCTGGGCTGAAAAGGTAACGTGCAAGACTTGCTTGAGGGAATGGAAAACAAAAAAAGGGATCCCCTAGAGAAGAGGATTACTAGCAAGGGATTCGGCAGGAGTCATGCTACCAAACACAGAGCTTTGGAAACATGCTGCTTTGAGATAAAATCTGCCTCTTTGAAGCTGGTAGCAAAGCCTGGCTTCAGAGGGTAATGCTGGGGGATTTCTCTCTTTCCTCCGGCAGCTTGGACAAAAAGTGGGCTGCCCCCTTGACAACACCACTGTCTTGGCCGACTGCCTGCGCACCTCTGACCCCAAAGCTCTGACACTGGCCTACCACCTGCAGCTGACCAGCCTGCCCAGTAAGTCCCTCATCCTGCACTGTGGTCCCCTACCCACCCAGGGCTCACCATGCCTTCGATGGGACACTGGGGCGATTACCAGGAGTTAGAAGCCGTACTTGTGCTCTTCAGAAGGGGGACAATAGCGATAGATCTTGCAGGTGCACATTGCACTGAAGGAACATTGATCATTGTGCAATGGCAGAGGGGGCAGAGAAATTAGCCAAGGGCCGTGCCTCAGCTCCAAACAGCTGTTGGGGCTTTCTGTTCTGAGAAAGTAGCAAGAGCAATTAGAGAAAAGAGCTTACAAAAAAGATAATTGACCACAACCCTGCTATTTTCATTTGAGTCGCTGGGTGGAGTGTAGGACTCTCACAGCAGGTAAGGAATTGCTGCCTGTGAGAACTTCTTTCCCAACAAGACTCTCCTCTGCTTAGTCTTCTCATGCTCGTAGTAAATAGCCCCAGGATTTAGCCTTGCTCGGCACAGAGAGTGGCCAAGCAACTGCTGTGCAGCTGCGCTGGCCTGAGCCAGTTGTCCTGGCAATGAGGGGGTGCAGCCAGAGGGGATGGGGAGAAGTTCTGCTCTGCCCTACCTTTGCCTGGGCTTTTTGGGAGCAGGCTGGGGAAAGGAGGATAGGAATTGTTGATGTTACCTGCCAGTACTTGGCTGGCAGATCTCTCATTCCTCTCCCCCACCTACAGGCACGAGGTTTACGGAATGTGGTCCTGCGGTCATGCCGAAGTCACCACCCAAGCTCTCATTCACCTCAGCCTATTCCTTCCACAGTTCCTCGAGCCTTGGCACATGCCAGGCCACACTTCTGTCTTTTCTCAGCTCCTAACAGACTCTGGTTTTGTCTCCTGCTGCAGTTCCACTGGTTCACACACTCGCCCTCACTCCTGTCATCGATGGAGACTTCCTCCCAGACATGCCAGAGAACCTCTTTGCCAATGCTGCTGACATTGACTACATTGCTGGGGTCAATAACATGGATGGGCACATCTTTGCTGGCATTGATTTACCTGCTATCAACCGCCCGTTTGTGAAAGTCACTGCGTAAGTGAAGGATGTTTTTAAAACTCTTAACAGGAGGAACCTCATCTTTAATGTAGCCCCCAAACTCCAAGGACTTAGTCCTGAGCGGCCAGGGTACTACCTTCAAAAAACAGGAGGTCGCTCAAAGCCAGGGTGCCCAGAAAGCAGGTTGCAGAGCAGGGTGCCCAGGGAGCAGTTGAGAGCAGGTCCATGCCAGACATGCTGGATGCCCATCCCATAAGACTCCTTTCTGAGGACGAAAGGAGCTTGTTGCCAATTCAGCCCTAAGCTGTTCTGCTGAGAAAGCTGGGAAGCACGTGCCCTCCATCTAAAACCTGGGATGAAATCACTGACTTTTACATCACCAAACCATTGCGAACCACAGGGTTGGATGTGAATGTCAACAGGAGCTGAGATCCATGAGGCCAGCCCCACTTGAAGCTGCCAGTCTGTAATTAGTCGATGCTACTTGTCTTTTCAGGGATGAGGTCTACAATTTGATCAAAGGACTCACTGTGGACAGAGGCGAGCGTGGGGCCAACGCGACATACAATCTCTACACGCAGCCGTGGGGTGACAACCCGAGCCAGGAGCTCATAAAGAAGACGGTGGTGGACCTGATCACTGACTACATCTTCCTGGTTCCCACACAGTGGGCGCTGAACCTGCACCTGCAGAATGCCCGGTGAGGAGCTCAGCCCTGGCAGGAGCCCAAAGCCCACCTGGGGGCTGAAATGCTGCATTCCCAGCCCAAGGGGCTGAGGAGCGGGTTAAGAGGGCTGAATGCGAAGGAGGCAAGCTTTTTGGTACCGAGTACACACTTCCACATGGCTCATACAAACACTGTCTCTCTCATGCAGCAAAGAAGTTGTGCTAAGAATTTGTTTTAAATTTCCTTTAAAACAAGGCTTTTCTTCCTAAAAACTTGAGACTTCATCCTAGCAATGTTTAATGACACGAGAGAAGGCAGTTGCATGATATGACGGTTAGGGTAAGAATCAGAAATGGAAGTTCAAAATTGCCAGATAGAAAGATGTTTTCCCCTGAGACCACCTCTCAGATACAGGTGAGCTTCTTCCAAGCTGCTGGTATTTGGAGTGTGGTTATGAAGCTGCATCCTTTCTCTGCTCTCTACTCGCTGCTTAGCAAGTCTATTTTATTTCCCCAGGAATGCCAAGACCTACAGCTACCTGTTCTCCCAGCCATCCCGAATGCCCATCTATCCAAGCTGGGTAGGGGCAGACCATGCTGATGACCTGCAGTACGTGTTTGGGAAGCCCTTTGCCACCCCCCTGGGCTACCTGCCCAAGCACAGGACTGTCTCAAGTGCCATGATTGCTTACTGGACCAACTTTGCCAGGACAGGGTGAGTGATTCCAGTTCTGTATTTCAGGCTTGCTGCAGCACTTCAACCTGCTGCTTTTGCCTATTAACTTCTCAGGAGCAATTCCCAAAAGTGGGGTGTCCTCTGTCTGTACTTCTGCTGTGAGTCTGTCTCCCAGTGGTGGAGTTTACTCTGGGTCCTGCTCATCCAGGGAGCACCTGGGGACAGCAGAAGCATTTCCAGAACTTGTGAACTCTGCTTAAACTTAATTATGATGTTTGTTTCTGAATCCTGACTGTCAGATGTGAGTTAAGCCCCTGTCTGCAGTTAGGGATGATGCTAGTGGGGACCACAGGAGGAGACTGCAGGACAGCAAGTCACTCCTGGCAGGCAGAATTGCTATCGCTTGACTCTCTCTGACAATGTCAGACTCTCTCTTTGCACTCATTTAAAGCCTCACGTGAGCAGATGGGGTCCCTGCCAAACCTTGCTGCATCCACAAGCTGCCCTGATAAAACTCAACTTCTATTTCTCCTTTTTCCCCAGTGATCCCAACAAAGGCAATTCAAAGGTGCCCGTTAACTGGCCGCCCTACACCAATGAGGCCAGTTACTATCTGGACATCAACAACAAGTTGAGCAAGAATTCTGTGAAGCAGAATCTGAAAAGCCAGTATGTGACCTTCTGGAACTCAGTCTATCGGAGCCTGCCACAGGTTGCCAACATCTCTGTGGCCGATGAACTGCTCTGGAACTAAGGAAAAACACCTGTTCTTTAACGAACAGCCAATTCATTAAAGGTTTGCTTGTAACTGAGTGATTCTGGCTTCTCTATGTGTTTGCTGTGACCGGATTTTCTCCCTAAGAGTAAGGTTGGGCAGCGAGTGACATCCAGTCCCTGGACAAAGCGTGTTCCCCTGGCCCATAGCGCAGCCATGTCCCGGGGAAGCTGCTGACACAGGGGGTCATGGCTCGGACAGCCCTTTGGCTCCAGGTCTGTTTTTCCTCATTGCCAGCGTGACCCCGGCAGGACAGATCCCATCCTGACCTGTCCTCTGGACATCCCTGCCTTAGGGTTGGGAGGGATCTTAAAGATCATTAGTTCCAACCCCCTGCCCNTGGAGGCAGCATTGCAGGGGGGGCTCACCCAGCAGAGCCCCCTGCCCACGCTGTGGGGGTGCAGCCCAGGCTGTGGGGGGTTTTGGGGCTGCCAGCGCAAATTGCCAGCTCACATTGGGCTTCTCACCCACCAACATCCCCAAGTCCTTCTCCTCAGGGCTGCTCTCCAGCCATTCTCCGCCCAGCCCGGATTTGTGCTTGGGGTTACAACATCCACTCTAATAACAAACAGCTCCAAGATAATTACAGTTGTAATATATGCACGCAAACCAACTGGTGAACCGTTGCCATACAGTTTCACCTCAAAGAGGGGACAATAAACCCAAGGGGGGAAGGTTATTCCACACTGGTTCATGGGCACAAGTCCCTGCCTGGCAGAGGCCAGGCTGGGCTGGGGAGCTCCAGCTCCGAGCACATGCTGGAAGAGGAGCGTGATGGCCCCGCTGGCCTCCATCTCCACCTCCACCTCCATCTCCATCTCCACCTTCTCCTCCACCTTCACCTCCATCTCCACCTCCATCTCCA
>VXBO01005456.1:337969-348389 GCA_013400135.1 Rhinoptilus africanus | reverse complement strand
TGGGCAGGAGGTGTCGGGCAGGCTGGCAGGGGCTGTGTGTCCTCCCGATGTGCTGCCCGCGCTGGCGGAGCAGGGGTTGATATCCCGGAGGCAGCGTGGGAGGAAACGGCTGGTGCCCACGGCTGAGGGTGTGGGGCTGGGGGCCTAGTGCCAAAGGGAGCCCAGGGGAGATGGGCTGCGCGGGTGCAAAGCTAACAGAGACGGTGCCTGCTCTTGCCGACAGATCTATGCGGATCCTGCCAAAAGGCTGGAGCTCTATTTCCGCCCCAAGGATCCTTACTGCCACCCGGTATGTGCCAATCGCTTCCCCACCTCCACCATGCTGCTCAGGGTGAAGAGGAGGACCAAGAAGAAAAAGCAGCTGGACACCGGAGAACAAATCCAGCCAGAAGTCCAGTTTGAAATGGAAATTCTTGGGACTGTCACCACCGTTTACAAATTTCAAGGTAGCACTTGGATTTGTGTCCACGTAGCTTAAAGACAAGTATGTCTGATGGGAAAGGGAAGGGTTTCCCTCTAAGAATTTAGGACTGGAAGGACAATCAAGTCTCCTTGCTGTGTAAAGCCTTGCATAAAAGTATCAGACTCCTGCTCCTGAATGGTGAGTGTTGTAAGAAATGTTGTGATATTCACAACCAACTTTACAATATTTTAACCTTTGTTTCTCTCAGGAATGTCTGATTTCCAGTACCTGGCAATGCACTCTGGTCCCGATGGAAAACCAACCTCCATGTATGACAAAGTGCTAATGCTCAAACCAGAGAAGGAAGAATTTTTCAATAGAGAATTACCTCTCTACATCCCACCACCAATTTTCTCACGTCTGGACACTCCTGTTGACTATTTTTATCGGCCAGATATACAGCACCGGTTAGTGCCTTTTCTCATAAGGTAGTGAATAGTTGTGTTGGTTCTGGAATGGACAGGCAGGGAAACATTCTGCTGGTTTGATATATACTTGTAACAAACAAGTCTTCAAGCTAAGGTTTTCTTTTTCATCACTTGAAGATGCGTCAAATCCATTCTAAGTTCAGTGTTGTTACAGGATTTGTGTTCTTGAAGCATCAGAGCAGCACTAAATACATCATTCATGTATTTTGCCTGTTTGAGCTGCTGCCCTGTTCTGTTTTATCCCTCTTGATTTGGCACAACAGAGGCGGGCACGCTTGGGAAATTGCCTGGACAGCAAATCCTCAGCAAAAGTCCACTTGAGGACTTGCCAAGTGAGGGGACCTGGTGATCTGGGGAAGATGACTGCCTCCCCCAGCACGCTATGTGCAGCGTGGAATACAGTGAGCCCGGCTCTCTGCCTGCTTCCAGCGGGCTGGAACATGCAGGAGTCAAAGCCATATGTTCCTGTGACCATGTGCACTGGACCTGTTCCCTCCTGGCCCACAGCTGGTTTTGCCAGAACAATCTGTGAGATCTCCCACAAGAAACATCTTTCATTTTCTCACTGTAGGCCTTCATCGGCACTTTAAAAGAATAAAAAAAGAATCTAAACTGCATTTCCATCTGGGCTTGTCGCTGGACCCTCCTGAGCTGCAGTAATTCCAGTAGAGCAAATGCAGAGGGTGAAGCCTTTTGTGCTGCAGACGCATTTCCTACAAACCTGTAGGCAATTGCCTGAGGGTTTTCTGTGGGATAGTAGAGGGGACCTCTCTCATTGTGCACCTGGATGTAGCTTTGTTGGGTTTTTCTCAAGTTTCAATTTTCTTTCCTCAATGGTGTCACAAGAGTCTGTTACGGTACCAGTATGTGATTCCAAAATCCATAGGGAAGTGTGGCCAAAGATGAACCGACCCATTGCTCACGTGGCTGACTCCCTTCTCTTCCAAAATGTGGGGCACAAACTTCCATTTTCGCATGTTCCCATGAAGGCTCCAAGCCCATGTGTGCCACAGGCAGAAAGCAAACCTGATCCTTTCCCGCTTTCTTAGGGAGGGATACAACAATCCCCAGGTGTCTGGTGAGAACCTGATTGGCCTCAGCAGGGCCCGGCGCCCGCACAACGCTATCTTTGTGAACTTTGACGATGAAGAAATCCCAACTAAACCCCTGGATGCTGCTGCACAGACCTGGAAGAAAGTGTGCACCAATCCTGTGGATGAAAGGGTGGAGGAAGAGCTGAGAAAGGTACGTGCCATAGTCCTGACTTGACCACTGTACTGTGGCATGCTGTGTAGGAAAAAACTGCTTGCAGAAATTTTCTCTGACTTGCCCAAAAGTTCTTGCTGACTGCAACTGACTGATAGAGCAAGTATCAGTAGACATCACTGACACTGCTGTGTTCAGTTCGGTTATGCAAGGCAAGATTTGAATCTGCCTTTGCAGCCAGTGCAAGTTGCTCCTTTTTGTGCCACTAGTTCTCATGTTAATGTTCTGATAGCTCATTTTAAGCGCAAGAGGCCCCGATACAAAACAAAGCCCACTTGGAAAGCTGAACTGCTGTTAGTACCCCACTTCCCACTGTTTCCATGATTGTTTCTTTATTGTTTTAGCTCTTTGAAGTGCGTCCTGTCTGGTCTCGGAATGCAGTAAAAGCCAATATCAGTGTCCACCCAGACAAGCTGAAACTTCTGTTGCCGTATTTGGCCTATTACATGGTGAGTCTGAACATCTGCCCGTGTGCCTGTCTGGGGCTGCTCAGAAGCAGAGCAAGGGAGCGTCACCTGGGTGTTCCTGGTTCTTTACAGTTTCTGAGGTCCCACCACTAAGTACCTGAGCTTCATGTTATATAAAGAGAAAGAGGAAAGGAAAACTCTGCTTTTGAAGAGAAGTTAAAACCATGGAGGATTCAGTAACTGTTCTCTCCGTTGGTTGTGTTTGGGTTTGCAGTTCAGTCAGACGCTCCAATTGACTGTCCATCTGGAAATGATGGCAGAATTTTTCCAAACGAACACTTTATTAATGTGACCTTGCAAGTTGGTTTGTAAAAGCATGCAAATATTTGTGCTTTGATGCACTGATTGCTTAAGTTTGGATATAAATACTGGTGTGGCATGACGAAGAAGCTGGTAAAAAACCCAATTTTTGGGCAATGAGAGGAAATACAATAATTTTCTAAGAAACTGCAGCACTGTACTGAAGAAACTTTGCAACACTCTACTATTTTTTTGTAACCATCGTCCCCCCTGTGTGTTTATGCAGTTAACAGGTCCTTGGAGAAGCTTATGGGTTAGGTTTGGGTATGACCCCAGAAAACACCCTGAAGCAAAGATTTATCAAGTACTGGACTTCCGAATTCGCTGTGGAATGAAATATGGTAAAAGGACCCAAACCACAGAGACGCTCTCTCTGCTTTCTGGTTAATCCTGGTAGTACTTTTCTTTCTACTTGTTTTTCAAACTCTTTTGCCATATTTCTGCTCTGTTGAAGATGACACCTTTTGAGTTCATTGCTTACAGTATTTCTTCCTTAAACTCCTTTAATACTTTATTTCATAGTATGCAATATGTCTGACCTCATTTGGCTCATTCCAAACCCAATAGACAACTTGCTGACTTTCCTCCTCCATGTGTTCAAAGCCCAAGTGGATGCAGCTGACCATCTCCCCTCTCGCTCGGGGGAGGCACTGAGCAGATGCTGATGCTTACGTAGTAGCTTTCCCTCAAGGACCTTGTGCAGGATTTTGTGCAGGACGCTTGGTTTCAAACTTTGGGACAGGGGATTCCCCTGCTCTGATTTTGCAGAGGGTAAGGTGAGGGAAAGAACTTTCTGAGGTCATCTCCCAAATCCCTGACAGAGCTGGCATCCAGTCATTAAGCTCAGATCACATCTCCCTCTTTCCGGCTTAAAGGGTTTTGTTGATGTGACACCTCTTCTCTCCCCACCTTGCGCAAGTCAGCATATGCCAAAGACCACCCTGCCTTTCACACGCCAGTCCAGCACCTCTGTTTCTGAGCTGGGGATATTGGGCAGGGTGCTTGCCCTCAGTTCATTACTGGTTTTCTTTTTTTCACCTCTAGGATATGCCCCTAATGATATGCCCGTGAAAGCGAAACGCAGCACATATAACTACAGTCTGCCCATCACTGTCAAGAAGCCAGGTATGCTGTGCCAGCAGAAGTGCTCTCTGGCTCTTCTGTGTCTTTGTTTACCCCGTCCTAGTAATAGGTAACGAAGGGTCTTCCTGTGTTCCAGCTGAGCCAAAATTGGAGCTTAATTTCTCATTATAATATGGTGCTGCTGTTAAAGCCTGTAGAAGAGCCTCCTGCTGGGAAGTGTGAGAGTCCTGGATGCATGTGTGGCTGAGACACAGTATCTGTTAGCAGACAGAAGGGAGTTCTGCAAGCGGCACTGTGGGAATTCAGCATTCACTTCTGTTAGTGATGGTGCAGAGTAAGGGGAGAGTTGTTCCGTTTTCTTTGTCAAGGGAGAGTAGAAAAGGTTAATGTTACGAACAAATGCACTGTGGAAAAAGCTGCCAAAGTCACCACCTTTCCTGTGGCTGTCCAGTGATGTCTCTGAAGAATGAGCAACGCACACTTAGCTGCTGGGTTGGTTTGGTTTTTGCTGACCAGTAAAGGTGTATCAACATAGAGAAGTGACAGAACAATGTCAGGGAGTGAAAGATATCCCTAAGAAGTACTGGTTCTTTTGTGTCTTTCAGTAAGCCACACAGTCAGTGTACATGATCTGAAACAGGGGCTTGGTACGTCTGGTGCATCGGGTGCAAAAAAGCCTGCCTCCAGCAGGTATAAACTGAAGGTAAGAATTACTGTCTTTTACCAGAATCTTGAAATAGCTGAGTGAAACAGCGGTGTTTCCTGTTTTGTCAGTCCTAAAGGGCACAGTTGTGAGTGAGTTGATATGCTAAGGTGTACCTGGGAAGCTGCTAGTTGTACATGTCACTACAGCACTTCACCTGCTGTGCCCTGAATGTATTCTTACATGCCACCAGATGGGATTGGTACTCTCACCCCTCGTCTTAAATGTGATGGAGCATTTTGTTTCAATTGATAAAACTGGAATTTTATCGGCAGCGAAGTGCAAAAAAAAATCACCGTGTGTTTTATCAGGCCATCCTGAAAAATCCAGCAGGGCAAAATTAGTATTTAAACATTCTTTCCTTTTTGCTAGAATGAAACCTAGGATCCCCTGTTATGCAGTAACAGGCTGCAGCCAGAGCTGCAGTTTGAAGAGAGGAAGTGTGTTCTCTGCACAACTGCTGTTGTGACTGACTGTAGTGAAATTTTGCTGCATTCAGCTTTATCTTTTGCCATGAGACCTATACCTTGGAACAGATTTGTGTTGGAATTACCTTGTTCTTAAATCAGCCCATCGGAAGTACTTCTCAGTTAAGCCAGAGTTGTCCTGTTACACCACAAAATGCACATTAATCCTTTCCTTCTTTCCTCCTCTTAGGAATCCATCTACATTTTCCGAGAAGGAGCTTTACCCCCTTATCGGCAGATGTTCTACCAGCTCTGTGACTTGAATGTGGAAAGGTATTGCACACTGTCATCTGAGTTTTCTGTTAGAGCTATGACATTTCTCGTATGACAATTACATGAATAACTAAATATGCTATTCCAGCTCAGTGAAGTAAAATGGAAGTAAGCCATAGTCTGTCTCATTTGAAGCCTGCATCTGAAACTGGAAGGCTAGCATTTCCTTCCCTTTTGCTGCTTTTTAGCCTGCAGAAAATCATACATCGGAATGATGGTACAGAGTCGGAATGCACAGAGCGGGATGGGTGGTGCCTTCCAAAGACTAGTGATGACCTGCGAGATAGCATGTCTCTGATGATAAAGCAGATCATCAGATCCACAAGACCTGGTAAGGATGCTTCTGAGTATCAGTGTATTGCTGCCTTCCTGATGGTGTTGAGATGTTGTGGGCTGGATAAGGATGTTGCAGTCAGCACTGGGGCAGCAGCATTCCTGGATCTGCCTCCTCCTTTGTGCTGCATCTGGTGTTCTTTGTGTGGTAGCTCATTGCAGTGTGTGAGCTGAGGCTGCTATCCTGCAGCGTGAGCGTGGGTTGGGCTTAGTAATGCCTGGGAGTGAAGGTTTTCTCTTTCATCTTCCCAGTATCATGGCCTTCAGGTTTTAAATGTCTTTGCATAGTGATAATCAAGATCTTATTCTTACTGATGTATCTGTTGGTGGCGTTTTACTTTTTATTGATGTTATTAATTGAATAATTTTTTGCATGATGCTGGGATAAAGCACTATCCCAGTGAATTAGGTCAGAATCAGCTAGGAGAGGAGGCCCAGCACTGCAGATCTGCTGCTGTTCTGGGAGTATGAAAACAGATTGCTTTAGGCTTGTTCAAATTCTGTTAAGATGTGCAACATTAGCTGTGCCCCTCCGGCTTCTGCCTTCCTCTCACATGTTTTATGAACTCTACTGCAAATACCCCCAGGTTTCACCGAGATAGGCATCGCAGTGTATTTCTTTCTTTCTTCCCAATTAAGCTCTTTTTTCAAACACAACAAGCAGTGAAGATGGCAAAGAGCAGCTGGCATATGAGACTGGAGAGGATGAGGATGATGAAGAGGAGGAGGAAGAGGAATTCAAGCCTTCTGATGGGAGTGAAAATGAAATGGAGACAGAAATTCTGGACTACGTGTGAACTCAGTGAGCAGTCTGGCTGCTGTTGGACACAATTGTCTCTGCTCTTGTTCCTCGAGTGCTGAGGGTTCAACCACCGTGTCCAGGATGTGGGAAAGCAGAACTTGCACTAAGATCCCGATGAGCTGTCTGCACTGACTGGTGCCTGCTGATGGGTGACATTCCCGATGTTAGGGAGCCGGTGCCTACACTTTCATAACTGCTGGCTAATAAGTCCTCAGGCAAACTCCCAGGAAAGATCCCTGAATCCAAACCAGCTGGTAATACACCAGGAAAGAGCAGAAGTTGCATTCCTGGATCTCTCCCTGTGTGGGAAGTACACCCTCAGCAGGGTTGGTGGCCCTGTGGAAAATAGAGAAGGTGCCTGCAGAGTGCTGGGGCGGCGCTCTAGGGCCAGGGAGTCCCTAAGGCAGGTGCTGCCCTTTGGCTCGTCTAGGGGAATGAAATACTGTGCCATGACTTCAGCATCGAGCCTTGCTGGTGATCTCAGAAATAAAGCCAGCAGGAAAAAATGTTTTCTGTCAGTGAATAATTCCTTCTATGGGATGTACTGTATGTTGTCTTTGCTAGCTAGTGCCCTTCTCAATCCCATTTTGACTTCCCCAGTCGTTAGCAAGGACAGAAGGACGCAGGCAATGGGGCAGAGCTTCAGGCCCACAGAGGCTGGCCACTCCTTAGCCTGCCCTTGCTGGCTGGATTGTTACCACCCTCTCACAGAGATGAAGGATCTGCTGGCATTTTTAAGTCTTGTGTATTCCCCACTGCAAGGTTTCTCATTAGTGGCCGATAATATGCTCTAATGCATGGTTCAGTCTGATTTCAGCCTCCTGCTCTTGTGTGAGGCTTCTCAAGGCTTCAGCATTTTTAGTGTTTGCTGGAGTTTTGTTGGACTGAGGTATTACCTTGGGTTTGAGCTCCAGCCCACAAAAGCAGCATCTGCCAGGCTGTCATACGGCAACACATACCTGTGCTCCTGGATACATACGTACCTGCACAGAAGCTGCGTTTGTGGACTGGCTCCTGAGGTGTGCAGTCACCATGGCTCGCTGGGAGATCCTGTGCTTTGCCTTGTGCTGCTACCTCGGGGTAACGCGAGCTGCAACCGTAAGTACAAAGCCATTTCTTACGGCTTCAAGACTTCGTAAGGGAGGCTGGGCATCGATGGGTCTGTCGGGGGACACCTCCCACCAGGGTACGGTGTAGGTCCTGGCAACGTGGGAATCCAGAGGCATGAGGGGCTCTGCCTCAGACTTACCCTTCTCAGTGAAACGCAACAGTCAACTAAGAATAAAGGAGAGACGCACTGGGCATAAGTACCTCTGCTAGGTAAGAGTATGTGCTCAGGTATTAGCAGGCACCAAGAATAAACACTCTTAGAAATGTTACAAACAACACCTGAAGCCAAGCTTTCTGTCAATAGGAGGCCCAAGGCTAAAGCAGCCAGAAGTCACTTGTGCCAGAGTTCGTTTACTTCCCAACTGTTTTCAAAATTCCTCTGTCTGGGAAGACTGCAGTAACTTGGATGTTTAATTCTGCCTGAGCATTACCATCCCTGTCTGTACAATACAGTCCTTTCATTTCCAATAGCTCAGGCTTTAAACTGATCTACGTAGCCAAAGGCACAGAGAAATCCTGGATAGTGCAGCTGCATGTTTAATAGCCACACTCAGAATCACCACATCATCTGAGTAATCTCCACTGATGTCTGTGCAATTAGAAAATAAACATGCTGGCCATGCCAGAAAATGAGCCCTTGAGCACCAAAGCAACGGTGCCTCAAACCAAGGCAGACCACAGTATCCACACCACAAGGAACAACCGTTGCATTTGCTCTAAAAACCATTGCTTATATCAAAAGCAGTAAAACCAGTGAAGTGGATGTCACATTTATGCAACTGGAAAATGTGACAGTCCCAACAACCTGCAGGTTCAAATGAACAAGGTTCATTTGAAAATCAGGCACTGGTCCCTCAAAACAAAAAGCCTGTATCTTAATTCAAGCACAAAACAAAGCTCAAGTCATCAGAGTTAACGTAAGGTACGAAATGCCACCTCCTCCAGTCAGGTCCACTCCTCTTTCTCAAGGAACGTGCCGGCATTTTGGGGAAGGAGGACAGGACAACCCCTGCCTTGGGGCAGACACATTTGAGCCATCAGTATTTTATTGCAAAGACTAATTACATTGCTGTGTACAAGTCACACCAGGCTGTGTGCTCCTTCATTGAAGTGGTACAAAATACATATGGTACAGCCAGTCCCTCGGGTGACGCTGGGCTGCTGGGGACACTGGTGGGAGTGGAGCTGGGGGGGGAACAGCATGGGCCTGGGCTGGGCAGAGCTGGCAGGCACGAAGCCGAGGGAAGACTGTGGGGTGCTGACGCCCGAGGGCAGGAGCCAGGCTCTGGGCAGGGTGGGAGGCAGGAGGCTGCCCCTGCGTCAGGGAGCCAGGGGCTCCCATCATGTGCAGCGATGGGCGATGCCACCCGAGGGGACACGGGGCTGGGAGAGCTCGGTGCTGGCCACGCTCACACCCAAGCAGCCTCTCCCCACCCAGAGCCCGCAGCCCAGCTCCTGCCACCAGCTCCTGGTCTGTGGCCGTGCAGCGTTGCTGTGTCCCCCAGGCACCTCTCCCGGAGCCAGGGAAGGCGCTGCACCCACCCAGCAGCGCCGACAGACGGGAAAGAGAAAAGATGTGCTGGGAGGAAGCGCTTAAAAAAAAAGAAGAGATGGAGCCAGGAGCAAAAAAAGGTCCCCCTTCGGTTAGTGTTTCCTAAAACAAGCATCTCGGCCCCTGCTCGAGTGACTTAGTGGTAGAAAAAGAAGGGAGGGGGTGGCCGGCAGGGTCTGCGCCCCACGAGCACGGCAGAGCAACACTGCTGCTGCCACATCCCTCCCAGCAGGCTTAAATAGCAGGGCGGGGAGAGGCGAGGGACTGGGCTGCAGGGCAGGGGGAGGCTGGATTAGTAAAATGTACAAGTTCGTCTTTTTCTATTTACAACCAATAAATATTGCCAAAAAAAAAAAGAAAAAAAAATCAGTAAACTTTTGTTTTATACAAAAAAAGTCTCATTGCTGCTTCTCCCATGGTCAGTGTTTGAAAAAGTCCGGTTAAAGCCCAAGGTAAGTGGCACTTTCTGCAGGTCAGGCGGTGGCAGCCAGGGCACCTGGGGCACCCCAAGCTCTCTGGCTCCTCGCCCGCCTGCACAGACCCAAGGTCTCTATTTACACAAGTTCAGACAGAAATTTGCTCTCCTCTTCCTCCTCCTCCTCGCTAGGCTGGCAGCGCTGGGGGCACAGCGCAAAGCTTCCCCCGCCGGTAGAAGAGACACTGGCGTTTGATCTTTGGTGCAAGTTTGAACACGGGACGTCGAAGTCCAGCTGGAGGATGTGCTGGATCAGGGAGAGAAGCAAGACCACGCAGGCTTCCAGTCGTCAAGAGCCCCTCGCTCCATCACAGCGTGGACACAGCCCTCCTCCACGGGGCTCCGAGCACCAGAGCAGGGCTGCATCCTTTCCAGCTCGTCTCCCAGCCCGGGGCGCCTGCAGCTTCTCCCAAGGGAAGGACAGGCAGAGATGTGCGGTGGTGGCGATACCAGTTATCCCTGGGAGGAAGGACGTGGCGGTGAAACAACGCCAGGAAAGCGGGGAAGGAGAGCACCCCGCCACGTGGGAGGCTTTGCAGCCCCGGGGTGATGGCTCGTGCTCTGCTCCTTGCAAACGGCCCCTCTGCGAGTCACCGCTCCCCGGCTCGCTCGGACACAAGGCACCTACGGCAGAGGCGGGCTCCAGCTCTGGGCTGGCCGGCGGCTGGACTAGTGTCGCACCGTGGAAAGTTTAAAAA
>VXBO01005456.1:313526-337948 GCA_013400135.1 Rhinoptilus africanus | reverse complement strand
AAAAAAAAAAAAAAAACAAGAGACAAATAAAACGGAGATATCCCCCCTCGCTGCCTTCCTGGGTAGAAAAAAAGACCTGATTGAAACGGGAGCTTGTGCAGAGAGAGGCAGAGGCTGACACCGGTTGCCAAAGCGCCCCGGCTCTCGGTGCTGGAGGGAGATGCACGGCCATTCCCCGCGGGCGAGGGTCGCTCCTCTCGCCGTGCCGGGCGGCACAAGGACCGGCTGCAGCTGAGCTGGGAGCAGCCTGCCCCCAAGGCCCCGTCGGTGATGGGTGGCAGTGGGGCTGAGGCTAGAAGATGCCTTTGGCGATCTTCAGGCCTTTCTGCTTCATCCTGGGCAGGGTGGAGCTGGAGCCGTGCTTGATTTTCACCCCCTTGGAGAAGCCCCGCTTCTTCAGCACGAAGTCGTAGTTGGCGGCGGAGTTCATGGCATAGAAGACGTTGGCGTTGTCGGGGATCTTCAGCTCTGGAAATAACCAAGGATGGGGGTCAGTCGGGCACCCCTTCCCTGAAAGGTTGTCCCTGGGTGCTGGGATCCCTCTGCTGTCACCTCCCAGCCCAGCTCTGACCCACTGCTGCCCAGACTGCAGGGCTGCCGAGGCCGGCCGAGGACACAGCCCCCAAGAAAGGCCCCCACACCCCAGCACACACCTCTCTCCTCTGAGATGATCTGAACGAGCTCATAGTCTTCAGGCCGGTCCCCATCCAAGTTATGTTTGGCCATGGCCTTGCGAATAACGACCGGGGTCTTATCCTGGCTCGTCACCTGTGAACGCAGAGTGTTATTAGCCCAGGGGGTGCAAAACACTGCAAAGCCTCCCACCACCATCCCCTCCCAAAATGGGCCGTGCCCGTATCCCAGCGGGGCGAGCCACCCCTCCCCGGCGTCACCGCGGGTGCCCCGTACTAACCAGGATGCTCTTGTACATGTTGCCGTTGTCCACAGCCAGGCTGACGCGGATGATACAGCAGTCGTCGACCTGCTGGTTGTAGAGGGGTAGTGAGAGCGAGGAGTAGCTGGAGATGCCGGAGACGGAGCGCTTGTGGGTGCGGGAGGCAGTCACCGGTGTGGAGGAGACAGAAGAGGATGAGGCACTGCTGGAGCCTGAGCCGATGCCCGACGTGTCCAGGGAGGAGAGGGAGGTGGATTCCCAGAACTGGAGGGCAGGGAGGAGAGGGGATGCGGAGGACACAGTGGTTTTAGCTTCTCCATCGGCCACAGACGAGGCGTACCAGCGCTGGGGCAGGGAGGCCAGAGGGATTTCACTGACCTGCGACAACGGGGGACCAACACGACTACAGCCGCCGGAGGCACGAGAGCCCTGCCACGCTGCCGGAGCAGCAAAGGGCAGTGGCCTCCTTAGCCCCGGCGGGTGAGAAACAGCCCCTGGGACCCCCCCACCCACTCCCCCCAGCCCCAGTGCCGGGGCAGAGGTGGGGCAATCCCCGCATGATGGCCAGACCTGCCTCCGGAGGCCCGGGCCCCGTGAGCTGCCACGTACCTTCTTCTCCTGGCAGTCGGGAGACTCAGGGATGAAGCTGATGTTGATCTCCTCCACGTCGGAGCTGCTGGAGCCGGCAGAGGTGACACTCACGGAGTCGGTGGCGTCCCCGCTGCACAGGTACTGCCCGCACTTGAGCTGGTCGAAAGATTTCGAGTGGGAGCTGCCGCTGGCGCAGGGCTCGGTGCTCGGCGGCTGCCGGCTGCCAGGAGAGACGTGGGGCGGGTGAGAAGTGAGCAGGGAGAGGACAGCGGCCGCCCAAGCCTGGTCTGCAATCCTCCCCTGCAGTCGCCCCACACTGGCCCCCACCTCCACCCCACATCCCACCAGGGACCAGCAGACTCACTCGCTCCACCGCTTGATGATGCCCGTGTTTTTCTTCGCCTTCAACGTGTTGCTGGCTGACTCCGACAGCGGCTCGATCTCACACGACAGCCCATAGCTGGGAGGGGAGAGAGGAGGGTTTGAGCTCTCTGTGCCGCCCTGGCTGTGGCGAGCACCGCGCCGGCAGGGCGAGGGAGGCAGGGCAGGGAGCGGAGCTCGGGGCAGCTGCTCAGCAGCTGGAGAGGAGCGGTGGGACCTCCTGGTGCTCCAGCGGCAGAACGGCCCCGGACCCCGCTCACACTCACCTCTCGGCCTCGCTGAGCCGCTCCAGGCTGTGGAACCAGTCCACAAACTGGTCCTCCTGCGTGAAGCTGTAGTTGTTGCAGGCCGACTGAAGCAGCTTGATCTGGGCGATGACTTCGAACTCCTGCAGTGAACAGAAGCCATGAGAACAGATCTCTGCCAGCCCCAGCCTCCTCCACGAACTGCCCAGCCCAATACACAGAGACAGATATGAAGTTGCTCCAGGGAGGTTTAGGATGGATATTAGGAAAAAATTCTTCACCGTAAGGGTTATCAAACATTGGAACAGGCTGCCCAGGGAAGTGCTTGGGTCACCATCCCTGGAGGGATTTAAAATACAGGTAGACGTGATGCTTAGGGACCTAGTTTAGTGTGGTTTTGGCAGTATTAGGTTAATGGTTTGACTCAATAATCTTAAAGGTCCCTTCCAACCTCGATGATTCTATGATGGACCAGAATCCTCCCCAAAAACGAAGAACATGACAGCAAAAAAAGGAGAGGGATCAACCCCGAAGGGACTGGCACAGCCTGGGCTCGCACCAGGTCACCCTCCTCCCTCCACCCCGCTGTGCTGCTGCCAGGGCAGAGCTCTCACCTTCCTTCTCTTCTCGAAGTTGATCAGCCCGCCCTGCAAAACAAAGAGCCGAACATCAGTGCGCGGCAGGCAGAAAAATATCGCTCCCATACCTCCCTGCCCCCCGGCTCGCTGCCACTGCAGCGCGGGTGTCCCTGACGAGGGGCAGAGCCAGAGCACCCCATTTCCATGGGCTGACAGAGGTGGGTGCACAGGGTGTGGTGTCGGATACAGGATGCGCAGGGTGCAGTGTCCAATGTAGGACACATGGGGGACCAGCCCTCCATGTATCAGCCTGGGCTTGCGGCGGCTTTGCAGAAGAAGGAGAGGAAGGGAAGGATGGAGATGGAGGTACATACGTCCAGGAAATCCTTCATGGCGGTGTCGAGCATCACCAGGTCCGTGAGGAAGGTGCCAAGGTAGGGAATGGTGCCCTGCATCACGCCCTGCAGGGACAGCAAGGGACAGTGGGGTCAGCAGAGAACTGGGACCAGCCCGGGCAGCCACCAGGGAGGGGGCATGGGGGCGGCTGTGCCAGACTCACCATCTCGCGCTGCTGCTGCTGCCGCTTCTGAGCCCTCTTCGGGTTGATCTCCAAGGTGGCAAATTTGGATGTGCCCTCCTGGATGGCGGGGAGAGGTGGGGGTCAGCACAGGTGGGAAACTGCACTAATAGATGGGCTAAAATTCACCCCTGCTTCTATTGTACGACTTTAATTGTAGAGGGAAAGAGGGATGAGGGGAAGAGGAGGAAATCGCAGCTGAGCTTTTTCATGGCTTACAGGGAGGAGAGGCTTAGTGAATAGCAACTGCTGCTCCCATTCCCAGCTCTGTATAAATGGCTGCTCAATGGGATGTTTTGTTCCCCTTTGCATTTTGTGTCCTCTCAGCCTTCAAACTGGAGCTAGCCTGGGAAGCCGCGGAGAGACCCCACAGGGAAGAAGGACGTTTTTGCTGCAGCCTTTCACGAACCCTAAAACCCCACCTGAAACCAAAAGGACTTTGTACTGAGCTGTTAAAATGCAGCTGGCTCTGAGGAGAAGCCGTCACCTGGTGCGCTGGATCCTATCCCCCCCGCGTATCTCTGCTTGCTGAATTGCTCTGCAAGCTTCAGGCAACGACGACATTTGGGCAGAGAAGCAGAAAGCCCAGCCTGGTGCGAAACCCCTGCCTGCTCCCCAAACTCAGCAGGCCCTGCCTGCACCCGCGCCAGCAACCCCGGCGGCGCTGCCAGGACTGGGGCTCGGTGGCTGCAACACGGGAGAAACTTCTGCCAGCATCAGCCCGAGCTCCCCACCAGCGACAGGGCGACACGGGTGCCGCTTCCCCATACCTTAATGAGAAGCTCCCGGCTCAGCGAGTGGTTGTTCTCGTCGGAGAAGATCTCGGAGAGCTCGTGGAAAGTGCGGAAGCTCTCCCTGCTCAGGGAGAAACACGGGGGTAAGTCAGCAATGATGCCACCCTGGGGTCTCCTCCTTGGGCTCTCTTCTGCTCACCCAAAGGACCCCTGCCATGCTCACAGCTCTAGCAGGGCCTTGCTTTTGGGATCTATTCTAGGGTGTTTCGTATGGAAAGGAGGAGGTGATCACCGTGCTTTTATTTCCTCACCCTCCTTAGGTCCTTGACACCTTATGTTGGTCCCTGGGTTTCGGGCACACTCCAAGTGGCAATGCTGGAGCTGAGATGATCCCATCTACACATTCAAGGGCCACAGCCACAGCACAACCTCCCCCGTGAAACCTCCCTGCAGCAACAGAAGCCCAGCAGGCGCTGCTTACCGTAGGACCTCATCCCAGGTCTTCTTCAGCCGGTGAACGGCGTTGCACTGCAGAGCTGAGAGGATGGCTCGGAGGGAGGAGAAGTTCTTCAGGATGCGGCACTCCTGGAGGCAGACAAGGAGAAGACAAGACTCAGAGTTAAAGAAAGCCCAGGGATCTGCTGGGATTCACGCAACACAAACCCTCAGCCCTTGGGCCGGGGCGGGAGGGCAGCGGGACGGCGAGCTGTCCTACCCGAGCCACTTCGATCCACCGCTCCACCACTTTAGCCCTCTGCTGCGGCTTCAGGGACCGGTCTCCGAGACACGTGACAATGACGCAGTTGGCCACGCTATTGAACTGCGAGACCGTGGCACGGATGGTGGGCGCCAGGTGCTCTTTGCCCTTCTTGTCTCGCTGGGACCAGATGCAGCCCAGGCAGTGGTAAGGCACCACTTTCTTAAACAGCTCCTGGAAGATAAAGGGATGGAGATGGGTCTCTTTGGGGCCCCTGGGAAGGGAACAGGCCAGGAGGAAAAGGTGGAAGGAAAGAGACAGCCTGTGCCCAGAGCAGCAAGTAGCAGATGGGCAGAGCACCATCGACCTGGCTGTCGAATGAATACTCACGGCATCCATCAGCGTGAACTGTTCTGCCACCATCTCTGGGGAGAAGGATAGGAAATCCGGCTTCCCATCCCCGACCCCGTTCTCCTCCACCAGCTGGAATGTACAGCCGCCATGGTCCACGGCTACAAGAGATGACACGAAGCTGAGCACCACACTGCTGCCACCTACGCCGACCCACGCCAGCCCCCTGCCGACACCACATCCCACCTCCCGGGCTCTTAATTCCCATCTGGCTTCACGCCTCGAGAAATGAGGCTCAGATAAAAGGATAGTCATTTTAAATCTGGACACAAGTGTCTGCGGAGGATTAAAAACAGATTAGCTAATCCATTTAGAGATCCCACTTCTGGTGCAGTTGGATTAGCTTCCCAGTATACCTCCATGTAAACGCAGGCAGGGTTTATGGTTTATGAGGGTCGGCCACATGGCAAGACCCAAGGTTTTGGAGACCCTCGATGCCAACCAGTTGCACTCCCTCCATCTGCAGCGCCAAACGACCCCCTGCAAGCCGGGAAAGGACCCCACCTTCCGCCTCCGCCTCGCTCTGCTCTTGCTGCTGGAACTGGGCCAGCAGGATGCGGGCTCGGCGCTCCAGGTCTGAGCCGGGGATGTTGTGGCGCACGTAGGAGATGAGCTGCTTGAGGCAGGCGAAGTCCGGGGGCTTGCGGAAGTCCTCTGAGTACTGGTCCAGCCAGGCGCCAAGGATGGAGGAGATGGTGCTGCGGAGAGGTGGGAAACACAGGCAAGCCTGTGTGAGAACTGAGGGCCAGGAGAAACCCATGCACACCCTGAGCCCCAGCCATCAGAAGTACCCCTGGGACAACACATGCCATTGTACGAGAACCAAAGAGCTATCACCAGAGCCACCCATCGTGTTCAGCCACCCTACAGTCAGACTTACTTCTTCAGCTCCATCCTCTCGTCCACAGCGTGCCTGGCATGGTCCCCATTTGCCTGCACATGGAGTTTGCCGTACCTGGCGGGGCACAACGAGGAGGCAGTGAGCATCCTGGACTCTGCTGTGTCTCAGAGCTCCCTCATCACCCCCAGCTCTACCAGGGGGTCAGGATGAACCTCTCATCTACTGTCCTGCTCCCCGAGTCTGCCACGGCCCCTGCGTTATGGGAAGAGGGAAGCAGCCAGCACAGGTCACCTCGCAGTACGGCACCAACTGGAAGGGCTCCAGCTCACTGGGAAGTTGTGTCCTCCCTGCCGTACCCCAAAACCTTCATGCTGATGGGGCTGGGAGAAGCCCATCAGCCCTCCAAGGCATTGCAGCAGAAGATGCTGGGACTCTGCTGGTCAAGGAGGCTCAGACACTGTCCATCCCCAGCTGTGTTTTGGGGCTCAGGGCAGCCTCACCTATTAAGCAGCAGGTCCAGCACTTGCTTAGTGGTGGCGAAGGCCCGGTAAGTGCACAGGAAGATGGTGACGTAGGTGGAGTCATTGCCCTTGAAGGCTGAGACCAGGTACTCCACCAGCTTCTCCAAGGTCCCAGCTTTTATTGTTCGCACCTTACACGTCTCATAGAGGTTTAAGGCCGACTCGTTCTCAAACTGCTGGGACAAGAGCAGAAGTCAGTGGGCTGGATGAAGGCAGGCATGTTCAAGTGCAATGCAGTGCAGTCCCCCCACCTTTGCAAGCTGCTTTTGGGTCTAGGCTGGGACCAAAGAGACCCCCGACAGTGCTTGGGACTCTCGTGATGGGGCTGGGGAAAGGGAAGCTGAGTCTCCTCTGATACCAAATACCAGTAACTCATCTGAGAAGACTTGAGCATTTGGGAAATCCCAGGAAAGGCCTCAAGGTTGCCAAAAATCTAGATGCAAATCAGGGTTACCCTACTTTGCAAAATGAGGCTTCTGATCATTTCCCCCATGCCCTTTCCTGTGGGGCAGAGGCCAGCAGGTACTCCCGAATAAATACACGATTCCCAGGTAAGGTGTGGAGGGATCCCCCAGGACAGGAGCTTATGGGGGAGGGAGAGGAGGGAAGTACATGGGCTGGTATCGACCCTGCCAAGCCATGACATCGGGTCGCCATGTCTCTGGCAGGGAAACACCTGAGAACCCCCCGCGGCAGCAGGCTGGTGGAGCCCCCAGCTTACCCCCAGCCATCGCTGCCCTTTGTTGGCTGTGTGATGGAGCTGCACTTTCCGGAGCGATATACTGTAGATCACACCATCCTCCAGCTCTTCTCCGATCTCCTGTGTGGAGCTCTGCACGGGAGAACAAGATACACCATGCGATAAGGAGGGTGAAGTGTGGCAGAGATGCTCCTGCGGCTCATACCAGGCATCTCAGCAAGCCAAAGCCAACAGCTGGCAGGCAGCGAGCGTCTCCCCTGCCTGCTCAGAAATGCAAACAGGCGACAGCAGTCCTCCTGGACAGCTTAACCCTGGGCCCACCTGAGCCCGCGCAAAGGCAGAGCCAAGACCTTGGGAAGCCGCCCTCGGTCTGCTCCGTGTCCCCTGCCTCTGCGTTGAGCCCTTCTGCAAACCGAGCCTGCCCCTGCGCCGGGCAGAGCGGGGACACTCGCCAGGCAGCGAGGGGGGCAGGTGGCAGCGCACCCCCGCACCCAGCCCTGGCTGCTTCCCCCTCCCCAAGCCTTTGCCTTTCCCGTAAGGTGACATTGCCGCCCGGTCTGACCGTAATCTCGGTAATCTGCCCCTGCGGAAACTGAGCACCTCGGTGCACCTTCGGTAATAAATAATAACCATGAAACCGAGCCACCCATGAGCTTTGTCCATGCACAAGGCAGAAATCCAAGGGGGGTGCTCAACACTGGGGGGAAATCTCAGGGAGCGGCACTGGGGTGGGCTCGGGCACAGCCGGGACAGGTCCCTGCACCCTTGGGGACAGGCACCTCCGGGTCACAGCCCGAGCTACGAGGCTCACGTTTTCGCTCTAGGGAGATGGAGACCATCTAAAATTCGGTGAGGAAAGAGGGGATGCTTCTTGGGGCAGGTCCTCCGGCACCTGCCTGCCCCAGCTCCATGTGCCAGCGTGGGGCTTGGTGGCTGTTCCAGCCCCACAAGGATAATTCGGTTCCCTCCTCCTCCTCCTCCTTCCTCACCACGCTCTGCTGAGTCAGCGCCTCTCTTAAGAGGATTTATTCAGATCCTTTTAAACACCGCGGGGATCTCCCCCACGCCAAATGGTGGGACACAGTGCAACATACGGCAAAACCCACGGCTCAACAGATGGGGAAAATGCCCAAAAGCAGTAACCAGTTAGCAGGGGGAGGTGATGATGCACTGGGGTGCAGGGGCTCGGGGACAAGTAACACCCTGCTAGCCAGGGGCCAGAGCCAGCCCGCAGCTCTACCTGCTATCTGCCTCTCAGGAGCACAAAACCCCCTGAGCAACGGCACCAACATAGGGCTTGCCAGGGAAGAAGCTGCCATGGGGTGACCCAGGATGGAGCCCCAGGAGCGCCGTTGCTCCCTCCAAAAAATCCTCCTCCCAAACTGCTCCCCATGAACATGGGGATGGCCGTACCCAGGGCCCCGGCTTCAGGCAACGCTGCACTTCTCAAGAGACACTGAGCAGACAGCGCCGAACCTGACCCTGAGCTGACGCACACCTAAAACACAC
Organism: Rhinoptilus africanus; assembly: GCA_013400135.1. NCBI lineage: Eukaryota > Metazoa > Chordata > Aves > Charadriiformes > Glareolidae > Rhinoptilus > Rhinoptilus africanus. The sequence goes on along the minus strand of VXBO01005456.1, from coordinate 329,268 downwards.
TCTTTACCCATCCTTTATCATCACCATCACAGCAGCGGTCACTGCGCTGTTATCATACCCTGCTCAAGTCGAGTGATATTAGCAAGGAATTAAGGCAGGGAACCACAGAGAGGACGGGGGAAAACTTTAAAAAGCCTCTCATTCATGGCTGTGATGAATGAGGACAGAGAATGCCCCTGGGTGGGGTTACTGGACTTCTTCCTCGCTTTCTGACGAACCTGCTCTTCTCACCTCGTGCCAGACTACTGAGGGGTTTGGTTTGCTGAAGCTGGAGGGGCTGTGAGGCTCCTAACTTCAGCTGTGCTGTGAACATCAGAAGTCCTTCCCAGGGTGCATCGCCTCCCAGACCGACCCTGCCGGCGCCCACGCGAGGCGGTGGACAGACAGACATCCTTCTGGACGTCTGCATCAGTCCCCCTCTTGTTCTTTGCCTTGGGATAAATTATAGCATAAATTTATGTTCAAGTATAAACAGATCTGAATTTCAAGAATGGAAAAGGCACCCAGCAGCATGGCATGCCCTGTGCCTTTGTAGACAGCGTGACACGAAAACACCTCTCCCTCCTGCCTTGATAAATCCCCCGGCCTGACGATGCTGGCTGCTGGGGGCAGTGCAGATCTGAGCCCAGCTTCCCCCAGCTCAGCTGGCCCAGGCACAGACGGGCTGGTAGCCCTGAGCCCCCACGGTTGGCACCACCCTGACACAGCCCAAACACCAACAAGAGCACAAACAAACCTCTGAGCCCACCCTGCTCCCCGCTCCTCTGCAGCCCCACGTCACATCCACGCTGGGAGCCCCACCAGAGCGGCCACCCATGACCGCAGGGAAGACAAAGCCATTTAAACACATCAGTGAGGGGAAGGTGAGCTTGGTACGGAGCTAAAGGCACCGGGAGCCAAGACAGCTGGGCTTCTCCCCCATCACCTCTCCATCAAAATTCATAGGAATGAGGCGCTCCTGAGCCAGGTGAGTCACTCCCAACCCTACGAACAGACACACCTCAGCTGGGAATCGAGGGGACTGACACGGCCTCGGGAGAGCTGCCGGCACTGCTAAAGCCTCCCGTCCGCTCCAGATCAGCCACCTACAGTGATGGTACCCAACTTGAGCCCAAGTCAGCCAGGTTATCTTTCTTCCAGCTATAGATGATGTTTCCAACAAAAAGAAAGAAAAGCCGTGGGAACTCTTCCCAGTTTGTCCTCAGAGACTGTCAGACCCGGGTGCCTACAGCCACGTGCTGCCCTCCCGAAGTGACAGCAGTAGATGCCTCTTGAGCACGTGAGCCCAAGGGGCAGTGATGGAGAAGGGGTATCGCTACCTATGGTGCTTCGCATCAGCTCTCTCGTGCTCTCTCACAGGCTTTCCAACCCAACCTGCACATCAGCCCTACCCCACCAATCCTCCAGTTATGCTGACCGTGGCTGGAGGAAAGCTCTGGCTCCAGCGGGACCAGATCCCCGCGCAGTCTAACCCAGAAAAGAGATTTATCCGGGCAGTTGTAAACCCCAGACAAAAATATCAAGAAAAGACAGATGTTTGTGGAGATGCAATAAAATTAACAAAGAAATCAAATCATATGGAAGGACAAAATGTCCCAGGATCAATCCATGAATCATTGGCAGCTGCTGTGCAACTACAGTGGAAAGTATTGCCGTAATTGTGCAGGGGTTTTCACTCTGTACTTCGTATCACGTGCAGCGGATACACCCAATTTTCATGTGCGTAGACACAAATTTTGTTTCCTTCCCATATTCAAAACTGTCAGATTCATTCATTTTTTGTCTTGCTGACTTGTGCGATATCCCCCAAAGTTCCCCCTTTGCAAACCACACACGAAGTACGCAGCTTCCCAGCGGTCTTCAGCCAGGCTCATGCCAAGAGCCAGGCGAGCTGCTACACTGGTACATTTTAAAATTTGGCTATTTATATTCCGCGTGAGCTTCCTCTTTCCTACCGCTGCTTCTCCAAGATGCTGATTGTGCATTCTGCACATGTTGGTTAAAAACCAACGAAGCAAAAAGCAGCAGCAGCAGGACGGAGCCAGCGAAGTCCCACTCCAACACCTGCCCCAAACGCACGTTTCTGCCTCTGCAGATGGGGAGACAGGGGGTGGGAGCAGGCCTGGGAGAGACACTGAACCTCGGCCTGTGGCTTATGTACGTGCCGGCCACCAAGAACCCTGAAATCCTAAGTCTGGCACTCACACCAGGGTTTCCAGTATGTCAAGCAAAGATGAACGTCTCCAAAATGGTCTCTAAAGAGCTCTGACAGACAAGCACTGGCAAATATTCCTGCTCCCTCTGCCTGCCCTACACATCTGATAGAGTTTTCTGCCCCCCATAGCAGAAGGGAACGTGAGTCGGGCCCCAGCCAGCACAACCACAGCCCAGCACCCACGTGCAAATCCTCCTCCATCAGTGGTTCAACCTGAGGAGCTGAGCTCTGCGCCACGGCAGAGATACAGGGGACCATCCCTTCTGCTTACTGCATCGCGTTGGTAAAAGAAACGCGTCCAGCAGCCCCAGACAGCGCTTTAAACGGCTGCAACGAGATTCAGTAAAGCTTTTCTGTGAAAGCACTAACTTTGAGCACGTCGATGGTTACGGCATTTACACCTTCCACCAAACTCATACAGAAGGGACACCGCAGCCCAGCAAGTGCGAACCAACACATCTCAAGATGGGCACCAAAAAAGGGAAGGCACCAAAAACGAACATTTGACCACGGTTTCTCCAGCCCAGTGTGCAATCCTGCTCCTCTCCATATGGCAGGAAAAGGCCTCTCGACGGAGGGACACAAGGAGAAACCACATGTTTAACTTAGGAGCATGAGACGCCCAATTCTGCGGAGTTCGGAGGCTTTTGCAAAAGCAGCCGTAAGTGAACTCTGCAGGAGTTCATCCCCTGAAATATGAAACTGGAGGTCTGCACCAGATGGCTCGCCTGGTTTCAGAGACCGCCTCTTCCAACTGCAGATAGCCCCGGGCTGCGGGAGCAACAGCGAGCTCCCCACGGATAGTTCAAAGCATTGGTGACTACACCGGGGAGGAATTCCTGCTCCGTGCAATAAACTCTTCTACTCTCCGGTGAATGTTCTAGTACATGGCGTGGTGCCGAACCCCACGTCTTCACATGGAGGTTTAATAACGAGCTCTAAGACGTAGCCAAGGTTTGTGAGCCTGGAGGAAGGGCTGCGGTGCGAGGGACCCTCGCAGGAGCCAGGCAGGGAGCAGCAGGGAATCTGCCTTCATCTCTTCTCGCTGGCTGAAGGGAGGGGAAAATGCGAGAGCCAAACAGCAAAGCGAAATATTGGCTAGGGACCTGCATTTTAGAAAGTGTTTGAGATCAGTCACAAAGGTGGGTTCTGTAAGACAGGAGCAAAGTGCAGGATTAAGTCCGAGCATGACAGCATCCCTGCACGTTACACACAGACAATTATCCAACAATTACCAGGTCTTAAGAGCTCTGGTCCCACGTGCCCTGGGTTAGCGCGTTGGCCTCCAAAGACACAAAATAACGAACTGTGATTGGAAAAAGGTATTAATTTCAGCACACGTGGAAGAGGCAAAACTGCTTAAAGTGCTTTTACTGATGCTCCCTGGACAACAGCTGGATTAAAGATCAAGATGTTCGTGTTACTCTGTTCCCTTTCGGCTGGGCTACACAGAACGCCTGCTCCACAGGCAGGTATAACACAGCACCCAGAGTGTCTCGGCACTGTGATTTCAAAGGGCTGTTGCTATCAGCCTCGAGAGAGAAGCAGACGCAAACCCTGCCCATGGGAAGCTGGGAACCAGCGTCAGCTGGGAATTAACAGTCTCGCTGGCTAATGAGACAAGAAAAGGCAGAGCTGAGCCTCAGAGACATCACCAGGAGTTTCTCATTGAAGCTCTGCGTTTGTACAAGTTCGAAAGGACCCGATGGAAGCTGGTGAAGCCAGAAACAGAACGGGGGGTTTGGTCTTTACAATCCCCAGTCCCTTCTCACAACAATCCCTTCCCACCGGTAACGGGAAATGGGCTTTTCCAGAAACGAAAGAAACCGGCTCCACCAAGGACGGCGTCCTCTGCGGTTGACACAAACCCTGAATTAATTTTCGTTTCACTCTCGGGAGCAAATCCCGAACCCATGCAACAAACAGCAGCCACTTCGGGGCCTCTTATGTCAACCGAAGCGCAGGGCTTTTTGTAAAAGGAAACAGGAAAAAAGCCACCCCCATCTAGTGAAAGGAAAACAACTGCAGTTCCGTGAACCAAAGATAAAGACCGCAAAAGCAGAAGTACCGTCTGTCCTACGCGTCCAAAATAAGCCCACGCAGCACAACACCCTTCCTCACGGGGACTTCCAGGCAAAAAGCCCCACAGTGGATGCACCCTCATGGCTCCGCCGGTCGGGATTGCCCCGTCTGCTCCGCACGCTCTTCGGCAGTTTCCTTCCCCCGGCTGCACTCAGGAAGGTGTCAGAGACTACCCAAAGCCGTCGAGGAAGCTGCCGAGTACCCTCCATGTTCAGGGAAATGAAAGGTGCCCCGTGCCGGCGCCTGCCTACCCTGGTGACGTGCTTTGGGTTAGCAGCCCCACGGAGGGCAGGAGCACTCCCGCTCCCCAACACCATCCCAGCGATGGCCGTGGTGGCACTGGGGTACCATGGTTCTCTCCAGCCAACACTGGCCTTGGGCAAGTTGACGTCCCCCTGTCTCCATCCCCCCCGAGCCGTGTTCCCGTTGCTGCTGATGGAGCTCGAGTCCCCCGCGGCAGCTCGGCTGCGCCGTGCCCTGGGCACTGCTCCCCGCGCAGAGCTCTTAGGCCGATGGACACGGTCCCTTTGGCTTTTCAGCACTCTCTGCCTTCCTTCCTGCCCGCTCAGAGCCGCCTCAAACCAGGACCGATTCCAACAGCCCATTAAAACACAGCGACAAAGGGAGAAACAGGAAAAGAACAGAAAAAGGGCCAGAAGCTAAACTTAAACCCGCTATGAAAAGGGGGTGTTTTTGCCAGGACACCAAGACAGCGGCGACAGCCGAGAGCCTGTTCTCGCCCCATCAGCTGCTGGGCTCTGCAGCCGCGCTGTCCCGACACCCCCAGCTCCGCTTTGGCTCTGCTTCAGGCGTTTGAGGAGGGAAAGCTGCACCCTGCGCCCGTGGGGAACAGCCCCAGGGCCGTGCATCACCCAACGGGACGGGGCAGAGGGAGGGGACACGCCACCCCTCTCATGGGGATTTTACACCTCCTCCCTCGGGGTCTGGGGCTGCGTGAGGCTGGTGGCAGGTCCGATCCCATGTCCGTAACCCCGAGGGGTTGGAGACAATATTAAAAGGCAGCCTCCTCCACCCTCGCAGCTTAGGAGTAAGAGAAAGCAGCGGGTAGCGGATCGGTTACAAAGGCATCTTGTGACTCGCACGCAGTGAGTCAGTGGCTGGAGCGAGGATTAGGAGCTCAGCGCTCGGGTCCAGAAAAGAGCCAGAGCAGATACACAGGATTCCTCCCCCATTTGCTTTTGTTTTGCTTTTAAAGAAAACTAAGAGCCTTCTCACACATAGAGACTTTTTCGCTCTTTTTATGGTCTGGAAACCAAGAGTCAAAGATCTGCAAAGACGCTCCGTGTCCACTCCATCCCTCCCGGCCTCCAAGGGGCAGGATCAGGCCCCCTGATGCAGTGGCTGATGCCAGCGCTGGGGGATCAGCCTTGCTGTGGAGATTCCCCAGGGGAAAACAAACTTTATCTGCAACTGGCAGTGCCAGAGATGACTGTTCAAACCCTGTGTTTCCTACACCCAGGAGTAGAAATAACCACCAGCACCTCTAGACATTTGCATCCTAGGTGAGAACACCGCTGAAGCAGGACTTCCCTCGTGTTTCCTACCAGGGGATGTGCTGGGATGGGCTCCCTTCGCAGGCTGCTGAAGGTTAGAAGAAAACTGAGTGCAGCAGGTTTTGCTTCCTCTCTAAGTTGACGGAAAAAAGATCCCGCCGATACAGCAGTTCTAGCTCTTGCTCCACAGTCCTTGGCTTTGTGTTCGTGAGCGTTTCGGCGTGCGTTTCGGCAGCATCCATGCTCAGCGCCAACGCCTACACAGCGTCAGCCTTGCCTACGAGGGAGGCAGCTGGCCGTCGCTTACAGAGCAATTGCTCCGCTACAAACTCGCCTAGAGCCCGGAGGGTAATTACTGGAAGTGAAACCAGAACGACACGACTGGTGAAAACTGGCATATAAAAAATTAATAAACATTGCTTTGTAAGGTTAAATAAAGGTAGAGCGGTTCACAGTAAGTCATTTCAGCTCAGAACAAAGGTCTGTATTTCACCAAGATGGAACAGAAAAATCTGCAACATAATGGAAACAAGTTCAGAAATTGATTATTTTGTGTGTGTGTGTGTACAGCAGCACCTGTAAGTCACATGCAACATGACGGCTCTATAGTGCCAGGGTGTGTGTCCCAAAGAGGTACGGTCCAAGCCCTCCTGATCCAATGTTACCCTATCGATTCCGCTGCTGAATCTGGGCCCTTTTACACCAGGCATGTTATTTCTACGGCAGGAAAAATTGCTGTATATATTTGGAAAGCGATGGCAATGGATGGCAATGAGGTTGGCATTCAGAGCTGACGAACCCTGAAACCGCTAGGTATGCTCGCTCCTGAATGTCAGTTATGTCTTCACACGTGTTAGCAGAACACACAGACTTGCCCGTTGCAACTCCAGAGCAATGCTTGTCCCTCGCATGTGTCGGCGCCCGCAAGCTAGCAAGTTCACCTGCCCCAAAAGCCCAGTCTTTACATCTCAGAGACACAAAGCCTTGAATAAATACTCTCCTGCTCTCAGCTCGTAGCCCACGTGCCAGTCCAGGCAGCCAAAAAAATTAATTTTAAGAAGTATCGGCTGCTCTAAACCCGGCTTCTTTTTCCAAACCTCCCCTGCAGCAGGTACCTGACCCACAGGGATGAAGCTCCCACCTGGGCACACACCCGCGGCATGAGCAAGGCTTGTGGGATACGCGGAAACAGCAACACAACCACCACGACTCCAGCAAATGCCAGGCATAAAACATCAGCCCAGACCCAGGAGGCGGCTTTCAGCTCCTTGTGCTGGGCTGAACCATCCCGCCAGCCCCACGCCGGCATTCCCAGGGAGCTCCACCACACACCATTCCTGAGCAGGCTGGATAAGCCGCTGGATACTGCCTATGCAGTAACTCACCTGCTGTGGCTTACAGAGGGAAAAAGAAAGCAGAGCTCTACCTTTCTGCCGTTTTGAAGGTGCACAGATTGGGATGGACTCCCTGGGACTGTTCAAAAGCCACGGCCCTGTCTGGCTGCAGTCTGGCTTACGGTAACTGCGCCGTCACCCTGCGTTTCAATTTGAACAAGGTTAATTTCAATTTAGCTCAGACACATCCTCATCTCAGATAAGCTGAGCCAAAATAAGCCCTCGAGAAATAAATGTGTCCACCCATGTGTTTACACTGCCTTACGTCAACTTACATTCCCTCTGTTTAAAGCTGGTGTGATGGAAGCGTAGGCAAAGCCGACAAGCCCAGACCTCTCAGGTCCCCCTCCTGAAAATCCCGTCGCCCCAGCCTGCGCAGAGGAGGATGCCAGGGGAGCTCCGGATGCCCCCGGCCCAGCCTGACCCCAGGCCAGAGGCTCAGGCTCTCTCCCAGCCCGGTTCAATGGCACCACTGTGCTCCGGGGCCGGAGAGGGGCTCGCGGTGCCGGTGGCAGAGGAACAGCCTCGCCGGATGGCTCGCTCTTTGTGTGCGTGTCTGCATCAGGGTGACCCAGTAAACAGCTGAAGCAGAGAAAATGCAGGAACAATCCAGTGCGGGGAGGCAGCGAGGGGCTGCCAGTGAAAGGACGGGCGCAATAAATGCCAGCCTTTGTTCTGCGGCCGTGCCCCTCGCGCCCGACTCCCACCCCGGCCGGGATGACGTAGGAGCCTTCCATTTGCTGCCGGCATGTTCCTGGGCTGCCCCACACCGAGCTCAGCCTGGCTCATCCCAGCCTCCTCCTGACACCCGCCGTCCCAGCGTGTCCCACTGCATCCCAGCTGTGGGTCTCAGGGCATCCCCTTTGCTCCGGGGATGGGCTGGGAGAGATTCTCCTTTTGCACGGACCCCCTGTTTGTTCCCCTCCCAGGGACGCCTTTGGGAAGCTGGAAGGGGGAAGAACAAGCACTTTTGCTTTGCAATCAAGAAAATCTCACCTTCAGAGCATTACTCAAATAGGTGTCAACCAGGCAGGAGGTGCTATATAAGCAGGTACAGGGGCAGGAGTCGACAAGCCGACACCTGGGGGGCCTGCAATCAGGATGCTCGGTCAACTAAGTCTGATTTCCACAGATAAAGCAACCGAGAGCTTAAGTTTAGTTGGCACCTTTGAGGAGAAAACAACTGAAAAAAAAAAATTTAAAAAAATCCAGCTGTTGTCAAGTGCCTGAACATGCACGCCGGGAACCCAAGCAGTGAGATTTGGACCTGGGCCCTGCCCTGAGAGCTGGGTGTGCCGGATCCTGCACATCCAGAGGGTGGAGAGCAGCTGCAGTATGAGGAACACGGGTCCAGGCAGGGCGCGGGCAGCCAGGGTGGTGGGATGAGTCCCCTCCCCGGACCCTCAGCTTGTAGGTGAGGGTCCTGCCATGGACCACGTCCGAGCATCAGCCAGAGTGGGACCTGCAGGGAGCCAGACCCGGGGAGTGGCAGGGAGAGAGCTCCACGTACGGCTGTTCCACCTTCCCACCTACACTGATGCAGCACAGGCTTTTGGGACCGTGTTTTCTCCCGAAGACACAGTCCTTCTCCAGCCATGGCTGATGACAAGACATACCAGCACCTGCAGCAGCACACCGGCATCCGCTCAGGCACATCAGGCATTGGGATTTCAGCCCATCACTGGGTCACTGCAGGAGCTTGCAGGCAAGCATTCCCTCACCCTGGGAGAGCTATTTCACAGCAGGTGAAACACCACCCAAGGAAGCCTGTTCCCTCTGCCCATGGCACTTTGGCGAGCCGGTACAGGCGCGCTCCCGACCCCCCGCGTTCATCCCCTACAATCACCAGCCACAGCTGAGCATCCCTGCAGCTCGCCCTCCCATTTAAAATGATTTGGGGGCACAACGATGTGCACAACGACCATGGGGCAGCACCAGCGTAAAGGGGGCAGAAGTGCCCACCTTCCTTCCCTGGCTCCTTTCCTTTGACATTGCCTGGACTAAGACAGGACAAGCCTCAAATGGCCCCATCCTCTCAGAGCCGAGTTTTGCTGAGGAACATGCTGAAATCCATAGGAATGAGAACTGTGAGAGATGGAGTTTGTGGGATACCTCCCCCCCCTCCCCAAGAAGCACCTCAGGGAATAAGTGTTTGTTATGACACCGGCATGAGCCATAGCTACGCTCTGAGTCACCCCCAGCGCGCTGCGAGGGAGGGACCAGCCTGGCCCGTCTTAATGCCAGTTCTCACTGTCGCAACTGGGACTGCATCTAGTGAGCTGCATCATCTAGAAACCCAGCAATCACGGTGACTGTCACCAGCAACGGGCACCGCCGCCGCATTGCCCAGCGCCGGGATCCGGCCAAGGGGTCCCGACCAGCAGAACTGCAGCTGGGACCAAATATCCAGTAAAAAAAGAGAATCAAAAGCAAACAAATAGCACTTTTGGAGAAAAGCTGGTGTGCTTTAAGGTGATAAACCGAACCGAGCATTAGCCTTGCTCTGAAAAGACTGCAGTTGTCACTGGGGTTGCAGCACTGGAGGAATGGGGGTGACACCATCAGCCCCAGTTAACACCCCCCACATCCTCCAGTGCCCGCAGATCACTGTCTCTGCTGCTGCTCCGACGCACGGGGCCAGGCTTTGCCGGCAGCAGGCCACCAGCTGAGCCTTTTAGGCAAGTGTCTTTGAACCAAATCCTTGGGGTTTTGCCCTAAATTGGAAGGTGAGGTTTGGGACCCAACCCCCCCGACCACGCGAAGGTGCGCGCTTCAGCATCTTTGTTCACTTCCCACAGCTGAGTTTTGACCCTGCCACTCTCGGGCAACACGCTTCGCTTTGCCCAGCGTGCCTAAACGATGGTTTCCTGAAATTCCTTCCAACCCTAAGAAGCCAACCCAAACCAAACACATCATTTCACAAACGAGGACGCTGGCTGGAGCAGGAAGCCTCACACAGGCTCTCGGCTTGCAAGTCTCCATGGAGACCCAACCACTGCAAAGAGCAGGGAAAGGTTGCGTGGTTTTGCTCCATCACATGAAAAGAAGTTCTGGTAAGACGGGTAGCAAAACCCTTTAAAAAGCAGGTTTCCACACAGGCCCTCGGCTCAGCTGCTGTTTGTTAAAGTGTGGTTAGCAGTCAGAAAAGCTGCTCTAAAAATAATGCCTCAGCATTCCAGATGAAGTTGCCTCCGATGAGTTTCCTCTCCAATCTGCTCTGTTTGCAAGTTAAAGCAACTTTTTTCCTCCCCTGTCAGCTCCGAGGACTCGGGTGGTGCCTGGCAGCTGGAGCCACCTCCATCCTGCCTCCACTGACCCCAGGGCTCGCAAGGCAGCCGTGGCCACCGGCACCCAGCACCCCAGGCGCGGAGCGGGAAGATGCCCTTCCCCATCCCAGCGTGTTCCTGACAGCAGGGCTCATCGAAATACCAACTGTGCAACGAAAACAAACCCGCTGCTGTCGAGCTCTGCAAGTGAAATGGGCCACGCATGTGCCTCTGCATGTGCTTAATCTCCACTGACATTTAGCTGCCACGTAACTCCTGACCCTCAGGTATGTTAGAGAGAAACTCTCGGCAGTTATCTAATGTAAAAGTGCTGCTCTGCAAGAACCTGTACCAACGCAGCCCCAGGTACATAACCAAAGACTTTAGAGTTTATTTGCATAACATCATAAAAACAAACCAAACAAAATCAGCTGGAGAGAGACAGAGGTTTTAGGTGCTGCAGAGTTGTCACTTCACTGTAACCGAAAGAGACCGGTGTTTGCTCACCGCAGCCCACGCAATGGCATGGCCCAGGCAGAGATTTAGGAAAGGACTTCTCATCTCTGAGAGAGCTGTTCCCAGGTGTTAGAAGAACAAAAGTCCCATCCACAAAAGCCCTTCTGCAAACACCAGACGACGTGTGAGCAAAGCCACCCCTGTGCTAGCCACGGCGTGGGCTCAGGGCAGCCTGGCACCTCTGCCCCTGCTCCCATGCCCTCCCCTGTCTCCATCCAGAAGGCCAGCCTGGGAGGCAGAGTCCCCGGGGAGCGGCTGGGATCACTCCGTGCCGCAGCTCAGCGCTCTCCTTCCCTAATGACTCAGGAGCAAAGTCCAAATGCATCTTTATGGGAGCTCTGTGAGCCAGGCGGGCTGGGGCTGCTGTGATGCACGGGCGAGTCCCCACACGGGGACAGGAACGAGACAAACCGACAACTGAAGTAGGCAAACAACTCAATTCTTCCCCTCCTGCCTGTTTTCCCAGGCAGGCTCGCTCCAGCCAGAGGCTGCGATACGGTTTCTGTGCGGTGCTTAGCAGGTTTCGCTGGGCACAAAGTCCCTCCTCATGGATGCCCTCATGCCAGCTTCATCCTTCAGCCTATGGATGCTTCTCGCTGCAGAACAAAGGTCCCACAGATCCCCGCTGCAAACGACACACATTTTGGACAGGCCAAGGATGCCGCTGTTGGGTCCAACCCATCACCACGCACAACAAATTAATCTACAGAGATTATGAGCCCCACAACTCAGCTCTTTCTCCCCAAACCCAAGTGATGCCCCAAATCCCGACCCACCCTCATCCAGACCCCACCGAAGGGATGCACAAACTCTGACCCGCCACGAGCCGCACTGGAGCCCCCCGGGCCCTCCGCCAGCAGCTTGGCCAGCTTTGTATCCAAATCCCGCTCCTTAGCAACGGCATTTTTTCCCCCCCTCTTGCTGGGTCTGTGGGAGATGAGGAAATATTTGAGAACTGAAACAGCCCTGCCGCAAGTATATATTTAAATAAAAGGAACACAGGCGCTTGGAAACCAGTCATTAGGCAGCTCTGGAGATAACGGCATTAGAGAAAGTACAAGCAGGGGATGCCCAGCCTTTAAATGTGGTCTAGGGTGACCTAAATAAGCTCACAGCTCCTTCAATCACACATGCCTCAGGGACAAGAGCGGCTGGCAACTAGAGAGCCGGAAAGGGTGATGGAGGAGCCACTAGTAGTGAAGCTCTTCCCATGGCCGGACCAACTCAGATGTCCCTAAAACCAGACGGTGCTCTGGCCCCAGTAGTGGGGTGGTCACAGCCACCCCCCCAGCTCCGAAACAGTGGTGCTGGCGGAGCGAGACCCATCTCCACAGGCACAGCCGGCCTGACGCTCCTCCTGCTCATTGCACCCCAAACTCGGGCAATTTTCCCATAGAAATCCTCAGAGACTGCATTTGGTTTCCCCTGTCCCATAATCCCACCCTGACAGCTACAAAATAGATGGCCGTAGATGAGCAAGAGCGTGATCTGGGGGGGCTGGAACGCCCCACGCTGCAGCACGGCACCTCCTGCCTCCCCCATTGCAGGGAGCCCCGTGAGTGAAGCCGGAGCATGTGGGTGGCCCGGGGCTGGGGGGTTGGGGGGGAGCGTTGCTGACCATCAGGTCTGTAGGTAAACAAAGATTTCAATTTCCAGGGCTGCCAGTCTGGTACTAAATCCATTAAAACCTCAGCGAGATCCCAATACTGGAGGATTTCCCACCCCTATGGAATCATGGCACAGCAGCCTCCGAGTAACAGGATCCTTATACAAACACTTTTAGAAACATCTCTGCAGCTTCTCTCTAACCATATCAAATAATAATTAAAAAACCCCTCCCACCTCTGTTATTCCCATCCTGCAGCAGCCACCAACAATCAGCATCTCAGCCTGCTCCCGGCCTCACCGCCGGCTCCAAACCCTTCTGGAAAGGAGCCAGAAGGTAGGTCCTCATCCAAGAAATACCAACAGATGATGTTCATCTGGCAAATTGCAAGGGGCATATCAGGTTGTGCCTGGGGGAGGAGGACAGGCTGGGAGAAAAGGATCTTCTTCCAAAGGCACCACAGGAAGCTAAAAGAAAATGGCTTTAAAGAAATATCTTTGCCCCTCCCTCGCCTCCTTCCCGGCTGTAAAGAACAAGCACTGACCTCCAAAGCATCTGGTCTGAGCAATTCAAGTTTTTGAGGATGCTTTTTAGTAACTAAAAATCTCCTAATTGTTCAGAAAACAAATGGAGCCAGAATAGCAAGGACGCAAGCCTTTTTTGATCTGTCAGCCCAGCCACTTAACTAGACATTCGGCGATGTCAGCCTCGTGAAAGTTTCAGTCTGTGCCATCTGCAGGGGTGTTCGTGGCCTGCTCATCCAGCAAGGACCGGGAGGAGGACCACCAAATTCACTTTGCAGCTGCCACTGCACGGGAAGGATTGACACCCGCTGCTGATTCAGGACGGATTGGAACTGGAAAGGTCAAAGCAAAAGGCCTGCAAAGCTGGTCCGTCGCTTGAGACAGTCAGCTTAAGTTTCCCATTCCCTATGGTTAAAATCACGGCGAGAACACTTGGCGACATGTGGCTGCAAGACCTCGAGCAGGACCTCAAAGCGATGCCTGGGAGATCGATACCGTTGCTGTGGGATACAGGCAAAGGTCTGCCCTGCTGACATCCGCAGGGGCTCAGCCGAGGAGCGGAAAACAAGAACCACATTCCCCGCAACCTGCCCAGCAGCTTTCCAGGGATCCTCTACTCCCTGTGGGACCAGACCATCCACCCCATAAGCTGGCACAGTTCCACTGAAACCAGCTCCATCCCAGGGACCGGCAGCCGCGCTATTAATGGGGCTTAGCAAAACACTGATGGTCTCCGAGGGGGGTTTCTTATTCAAATAATCTCCCTTCTCCTAGTGCACATCTTGCAGAGTAACTCTACCCAAGGATTATAACCACGCCAGGCTGCTGCCAGGACAGTTGTCACAACACTGACACTATTTTTTTTCCTTTCCCTAGTCGTACACTGCAATGCCGGCAAGCGCAACCCATCTGGGGGGGCTTAGAGAGCAACGGGGAGCCCCTCGCATGAGAACACACTAGAGCTTAGCGGCTCTCCGAGCATCTCAAAACTGCTTGGGAGGCAGCGGCTCACCACACTCAGCTCTGGGATGCACCTTTTCTTGCAAATGGATGGTACAGAGAACGGAGAAAATTTGTCTGCAAGTTGTTCAGGGCTGGGAGAAAAGCCCAAGCGCTTGGATGCTGGGACTGTGCTCTGACCATTACACAGCACAGACCCGCGTACAGCCCGGAGCAGAAACATGGGCAAAGATGCCTTCAGAGGAGGTGTCTCAGGCAGCCGTCTCCCTCTGCCATGCTCAGGTGAGCGGGGGCTTGGGGCTTGCTCAGTGCTAGCAGGGGCCATGCAAAGCCACCCTCAGCACCTCACTCTTCCTTTGCAGCCCACATCACCCGAGATGCTGCCAAACCCTCTCCTGAGCTCCGGAGCCTCCTCCGGCCGGGGAGCACGGGAGGCTCACGCGTGCCAAGCCTCTCGCTTGGGGTGAGAGGAGCATCACGCTGCATCACCCCCTCTTTTCCTCCCCACTCTTCTCGCTCTCCCTGCCAAAAGCGTGGCCCCTCGGCCTCCCCGGAGCGCGGCGGCCGGAGAGGCTGGACTTCCTGCCAGGCATAACACGAACCAGATGATGTACTCCAAACAATGTCAGAACGCCCACCCCCGGGAGAGAGAAGCAGGGAGGGGAAAGGGGGAAAAATAAGCTGGATGGAGCTTTCATGAACTCTGGCAGAGCTGACGAGCCCCTGCCACCAGGCCAGTGGTGAACTGATACAGCCGGAGCCTCAGATAATTCCTTCCCGTCCCTGGCTGACCAGGACTTTCCATCGCAGGTTATGGGGTAGATTGTTTAGCGCTGGGAGAAGGAGCCATCACCCCCTGAAACACTGGCTGCCCTTCCCGGATATCTGCACAGTAACTCAAAAGGGTTTAGTGGTGTTTCCCCCCTGCTCCCCGCCTCCAGCGGGAAGCATCCAGAGCAGAGAAGCACATCTGCAGCTGGCTCTAAATCCCAACAAAGCCAGACTGGCTGACCCTTGCTGATATTAACTCCTGCACCACCAGCCCACAGGGCGCGGACCCTTAAAGCACCACTTCTGAACACCAAAACCTTCCTCCAGCCGGGCTTCTCCTTGCTCACAATCAATGACATTCCTGGCACGCCAAAGATGATCACCCATTCCTAAGAAAAAAGGCACAGCTCTGACTCAGACTGTTTTGGGTGCCTCCCCACGCCACTGCCATCAACAAAACCGCTCAGGCTGAGACCTCCAGGGGACCAGTCCAACTCTGAACCACCCGAGCCTGAATCCAAAGCAGCACAAATATTTTGCATCCTCCAGCAAAGTCCTCCCAATGCTTCTAACCTTCCCAGAGGACGCTTTTGTGGTTTGGACAAGCCCGAAGCAGCTCAGATTTGAGCAGGCTCCTGCCTCCAGCAGCCAGAGTCTCAAATAAAAGATTAAAAGCCCCCCGGTTTTAGCAATCTGCCCCCTTCCCCGGTTGTCCTGAGGGAGAGCGTCTCCTTGGTTTCTCCCAGCAGAGAGCCCGGCAGCCTGCCCGCCGGTCAGTGGCACAGGGACACGCAGCAAAAAGCCTGCGCAGGGGCACCCTTTTACGAAATAAAAGGGAAGGGCGCTGGGTGTCGCAGGCTACCCGCAGCCACCCACCCCCCCCACCTAACACCA
>VXBO01005456.1:277746-312878 GCA_013400135.1 Rhinoptilus africanus | reverse complement strand
AAGCCCCACAGGGAGTCAGTGCCAGGAGCAGGGCCTGACACCTTCCCTGTGCCAGGACCCCGATGCGCGGGCAATGGGGCGGCAGGGACCAGGGCACCCGCATTTGGCCCAGCAGGGACTCAGGGAGCGAGATGAGCTGGGGGGGCTGCGGATCCCACTTTAAAGAGGCCCTGACACTCCAAGATGATGCTGAAACCCTTCAGAGTAATCTTTGTTTTCAGAGGCAAAGAGAAACAGGCAAACCTGTTTGTCATTCATCATCCCCCTGCGCAGAGCAGAGCCTGCTCTCACCCTTCCCCTCCCCTCCTCACACCCTGCGATAAACTGTATCGCGGGGTCCAGGCAGTTGCTGCTGACAACACCAAAATCCAGACTTTTACGCCTCAGCTCCCCACGCAGCTGAAATAACATCACCCTCCCGGGGCCTTCCAGCCCCGCGGCTTTATTTCCAATGAGAACACGGAGCCGAGGCTCGCACATCCAGCTCTGCCGAGGGCACCAGCAGCTCCTGCCCGGGCAGGAAAGGATTAACAAAGCTGCCAGGGATGAGATATGCTTCAAACTTGAAAGTTTACCAGGCAGGAAGATGAGCAGGGACAATGTGGGCTATTCTCCTGCTTATCTGGAGCAGCAGAGGGTCAAGGGAACTTCCCGGGACACCCTGGGAAAGGGGAACCCAGCCCTGCACCAGGGCCTTGCGCTGCCTGAGGCAGCCCCGTACCTTCGGGATGCTGTCTTGGAGGCCATGTGGATTTTGTCCCTGTGTCCCCCATGTCCCTGATCCCTGCCCAGGTTCCCCCACAGTGCCAGACAGGTCACCGGAGCTGCCTCCGAAAGGATGTGAGGATGCTCTGCACAGAGGTGTCCTTAGACTCACCGGCACGTCACACACAGACCGCGTGACAGTGCAAGATGTGCTATGACATGAGATCGGTTGCACGCATCGTTTCACGCCATACATACAGAAACGGGAGGCAGCGCCCGGTTCTCTAGCAGAAATCAGTGTTACCTCTCTGGGCTGTAGGGACTTTG
Source organism: Rhinoptilus africanus (assembly GCA_013400135.1). NCBI lineage: Eukaryota > Metazoa > Chordata > Aves > Charadriiformes > Glareolidae > Rhinoptilus > Rhinoptilus africanus. The sequence continues at coordinate 311,846 of VXBO01005456.1, read as the reverse complement.
GGAGGGAAACCACGCTTTTCTTCAGTGTTTATCTCTTCGGGCAGTAAAATTATGGCCCATCCCTGGAACTGCTTGGCACTGGTTGAGTACACGTAATAAATAAAAGCACTACTCATTTTCAGTTGGCAAAGCCCTTCAAAATCCTCCAGCTTCGTCTGACCTCTACGGAAAGATGCAGCTCTGTTTGATGGGCAATTTTCACCGGTCCCTTGGTTGACCACTAAAGATGGTTTCAGGGGAGAAACACTTCTGATAATGGATAATAAATAATATAAGGCAGGAAGGCAACTGTGAGGGTTTAAAAATAGCCAGCCAGTTTCCTTTCTCCTCTCCTGGGAACCTTCTGGGTCTGAAAAGCAAAACACTCAAAGCGGGGTCAGGAGCCCAAGTTCAGGATGTTTGCTCAGCGCAGCTAACCCCAAACACTCAGCCGTCAGGGGCCAGGCTCTTGCAAATCGTGAGATTCAAAACAAATAACTTATTTACCTCTAAGCACAGAGCCGAAAGGGAACACGCAGATCATACCCCCCAGGTTTCTCCCTATACCCTTCAAGGACTAGAAATTGTTGGAAAAAAGCAATTATTTTATATGCACGTGACTCCAGGAGCAAGGGATTTAAGAAAATGATCAACGATTGAGTTTAAAAAATAATATCATTAATTTACACTTGGCAAACTCAGCAAAAGCTTTTCACAACACTGAGCATTTTGCATTGACGTCAGCTATAAACGTCCCGTCGCCTTCAGCAGGCGCAGGAGCAAAGGCGGGCGCAGGAACTGGGTGCTGCAGGAAACCCCTTCCTTCATTTCTTTCCACCACTCTGCAATCGGCTCTTGGCTGAATAAATACAAGCCCATACAGCCCACAGCAGAGCACCTACAGATCACAAATCCATCCTGCTCTGCCGCAGCCTCCAGCCCGCTGGCTTCCCTGCGCGGTAAATGATGCAGAGCGCGTAACAGCGGGGCTTTTGCAACTCTCAGCTAGTTCCCTGATTCAGTCCGTTTGGGCCAGCACCCGCAGATTCAGACCATAGGTTGTTTCTTAACAACAGGGCTCAGCACGGACCTCAAGCCATCTCTCCCCAGCACGTACAAGCTCGTACATGTGGCCTTTGAGCATCCCCCTCAGCTCCATCCTCCAGCCCTCCCAGCAACTGCCCTCCTTCGCTTTCATCTCACTGCTCCACTTCCGAGAAGGGCTTTCCAGCGTATTTCCTACAGGACAAAACTCACGGTGACCCAGTTCCCGTGCTCTATATTGCTGGGGCCTTTTTTTTTTTCTTTTTTTCCATCGGGCCACGGGCTGAGCGAGCCAGGCTGCTCGCCCCAAAGCGTCGCTCAGAAACGCTTTCACAGGGGTTGCTGCCTCCTGCATGGCATCGGCTGCCCGCAGACACCCCCAGTACTCCTGCCACCGCCCCGAGGGCACACACCGGCACCACGCGTCCCGAACATGTATTCTCTTTAAGCCTTGATGAGCCTCCAGAGGGACAGATGCCAGAGCAGAGAGCGGAAAAAAGCTGATCTCAGCCTCGACCACAGAAGGCACCAAGAATCAGCCCCCGCCGCCTCCAGCTGAGCCCCTCTGGAGCATCACACGCACCAAGTTTCGCTGTTCCACAAGCGAGTGAACCGGGACCCAAACCAGCAGCCTCCGATGGGAACCGGGCTGGTTTATCTGGGAGTTGCAACATTTCCCGGCCTCTGTCCCAAGCTCTGGCACCAACTCACAAGGTGCGTCGGGTAAATCCCCGCAGAGCTCTGCGTCAGGCCGCTCGCTATAAAATGGAGACAATAACATTCCTCCTATTGTAGGGGCTGGGGAAGCCCTTTTTGTCGCTGTTTGTAAGGCACTTCAGAGGAAAAGTGCTACCGATAGAAAAGAATTATTAAAAGTCAGGCTGTTTGTTATACTTGCATTGAGTGCTAAATCAAAACTCTTTAGACATTCAGATTTTAATTTGAAAGACTTTCACTTCCACTGCTCAGGCTTGACTGGTAGTTATTTTATAACAATAATAAGATATTACTATCCCTTCTACTTCAGGACCAGGAAGAAAAACTCCGAGCTTGTGCAAGAAGGGAAAACGATGCCAACGCTCCGTTCAGTACAATCTGTATAGAGATGTTCGATTAGAGCAGTTGCTCCCAAAATTTGGGGACCAAGAGATCACAGCCAGCCCTCGGACCCTCACAGACCCAATTCTCACTTGCAGACGTGATCAATGCCCCTGTTTAACCAGATTTTTTAGGGGTGAGCCACACATCACTTGCCACAGCTTACAGGAAGAATGGTTTTTCGGAAATTCTCTGCCAAGTATTTCGGATCCAGGGCGGTTGGATCACTCGCTCTGCCTCCAGGTTTTGGGTGTTTCTCAGAGCCGGTTTCCCGGTGGTGAGGCACCACGAGCTCTTTGTGCTGGCAGGGAGGAAGGCTGACTCAGGCTCTCCTGCACTTTGTGCCCCTTCTGCCACTGGCACCCGTTTTCCAGCTGCAACCCCCCACAGCCCCCCATGGGCAGCTACCGATTGAGTGCCGGGTTAATTCAGGAACGCAGCTCTCCTCCAGCCTCTCTGAAGCACGCCAAACATCTAACACAGCAAGGCAAGCTCCTAATTATTGTCAGTTCCTAGCAAAGGAAGCACACCAAATCCCCGGGCAATTAGGATCTAAAAGTCTCCATCCAGCTATTCTGTGTTTCATTTCCTGCAGCCCCTGTGCACAGCTGGGCTACGGCATCTCCTGCCGAGCCTGCAGGCTCCCGATGCTCAGCAGCGGCGATGCAATTATGCCACAAGCCTTGAAATCTCAAGAGCCTGCAGGAATACTTCTCCTCGATCCTACACTTCTTATGCCATCCATTTGGTCATAGTATTAGAGCATTTTGCATCGGGCAGCAAGTAACAACACAAACCTCTGGTTTTCGAGCTCGCTGGCCTCTGAAAAACTCAAGACAGAACAAGGGCAACGTGTGGGGCCTGGGGAAATCAAGACACTTTCTAAGAAACAACAGCCCACAGCACGCTTCGTGTGAGCGTTTCTGAGCAGAGGTGCCTTGACGACTTCCCAGCAAAGTGATGCACAGCCATTTACAGTGAAAATAATCAGAAAAGATAAGAGGCAAAATATAACCACTAATATTAAAATACCCTCAAAAAGCCCAAACCAGCAAGGTCCATCTTGTGAAAAGCACCAAGAGACCTTCCAGCCTTTTGCAGAGCACTGGTGGCAGGGGGATGCAGCAAAACAAGCACAAAAGCTTGCCCAGAGCTCGCTGTTTTGAGAGGATCATGAAATACCCAGTGAGTTTCGTTACGGACCATCCCTGCATCGAGGGGGAGTTGCAGCCGCAGCTGCGGATCCCAGCATTTTCCTTCTCCACGTGCTTCTCGGCTGCCGGCCGCGGCGCTCCCCCGAGTGCAGGGTTCAGCAGGCATTAAGCTGCTGAAGCCTGACACGCCGCAGACACACCAGACCTCCTCTGGTAAAGACTATTATTTCTTGAGCTGTTTGTCTTTAAAGGCAGCTTTTATCTCCCTATCACCTTTCTGCCAGAATGTTTCAGTCAGCTCTTTTAACAAATACCACCTAAGGTGCTTGTAACCAAAAGAAAAACAGGAAAAACATTTTTCTGTGTTGCTTAGCGATCAGCGTGCGACAAGTTCAAGTCCCCCCGTCGCTCAGAGTTACTCTAATTTCCATCCTTGCTCGTATGGGTCCTCCGCACAACAGTTGGGAAAAGAAAAATCACTGGTAGAAAAGAGGAGAAAGGTTACGAAGCCACAAAAATTGGCAGGGAAAGACGGGAATGGGTGTGGCCCCTGAAGATAGGGGAAACTCCTTTCTGAAATCAAAACAGCTCTTCTTATCTACCAAAAACATAAAATGACATAGTGAGATTTCATTATATATTGGAAACACGTATCTTATTGCTGATGTTGGGCAAGGTCCAGCCATCGCGGTTTCATTGGCAAAGCCCCCCGAGCCTTAAAGGGTCCCCCAATATGTCTCCAACGGCTGGAGTCACTTTCCTGTAGTCAGGGCAGCATCCTGAGCCCCTCGCTTGACGGGGGGCACCCCTCGCTCCCCAGAGGGCACCCTGAGCCCCTCGCTCCCCAGAGGGCACCCCTCACTCCCCAGAGGGCACCCCGAGTGCTGCCAGCCCACACAGTGGCTGGGGACTGTGCAGATGCACAAAGCAAAGTCCATCTGCCTCCCAGCTGCATTGCTTCCCAAAAGAAACTCAACCTATCAAGGAATTTACTGGGCATAACTTATACCCCTCAGTACAACCTTCGTCGAGGGAGGTTACATGCTGGATTTTCTGTGCACTAGCTCAGTCCAAAACACTACTCTGTTAAATACGCAAAAAACGTACCGCAACACCCGGCTGGTGACTCCCTATGGAACAGGGAGCAGCATCACCGGCCGTTACGGCTCTGGGATGCTCGTATCTTTGCTTTGTGTAGGGCTGAGCAGCCCCATCCCTTCCCAATCCCCCTCTCACCCTAGTGCAAATCACCGGAGGAGCCGCAATGGCTCTCCATGGCCAGGGTCCTGAGCCCAGGTGGGAAAGAAACACAACGAAGCTCTGGCTCTGCTCACCTTTCAAAAATACATTCAAGGGCAGGCGGTACATTTTTCCACCACCGATAACCAGCCAAAATGACACGTTCAGCTGAATCGTGTAAGAGGAGACTCTCACAAACAAGAGGCTCTGGCAACCGATCAATACGGAAATCCCAGTGGATAACCAAGAAACTCTGCTCACAGAGTGCCTATCACCATCAGCAGCTCCTATGCCAGCATGTTCGCTAGCCCTGCCCACTCCCCAAGGCTGCGCTGCTGCAGCCACGAAGCGGCACAAACACCCCCATCCCTGCGCCAGGGGACGGACCAGCCTTTGGGTCCCACTCTCCCACCAGGGGAGCGGGAGGGCAGCTTTAGTCTGGCTGTCACCCCTCTGGCTCTCCCCCCGGGCTAGAGAAGGTGGAGAGAGGCTCACCCCGGCCGTCTGCCTGGGCCATAGCTCCTGCCAGCACGTACGGGGCATCGCTGAGCGCTTGCACTGGTGTCATAGCTGGGGATGCGCTCTGACCCCACGCTGCTTGTTCCTCCTGAGGACAGGGATGCAGGTTTGCCATCTGTGTGACTGCCACAACTTAGGGAAATGTTGTCCCTCCAAGCTCAGACTCGGCGCCCTGAACCCGATCAGCACCATACCCTCTCGCTGGAATGACGCATCTGAACAGGCGTTGGGGAGGGAATGGTGCCACAAAGCTCCTAAGAAGTCCAAGAGAAAAGTGCTGCCATAGGGCAAGCACAGCGAAGCAGCACAGAGAGTTGATATGTTGCAGATTAAGATTAAATTATGTCCAAAACCCAACTTAAACATGGGAGCCCAACAGGCTGCAAGAGCTACAGGCAGCAAAATAAAACAGATTCACATGTAGCCTTTGTCGAGTACAGAGTTAGCCCCGTGTAGGAATAAGGCGGAACAGACCTAAATGCCAGATCCTGAAAATAAGTGAAGGAACAGTACAGTGTACCACACACATAAGGTTAATAACACAAGTAAATAGCTGAGGTTACTTAAAATAAGAAATCCAGTTAAACAGGAACAAGGCCTCTTAATGGGGGATATGGAAAAGGATGTTCCAACAATGGTCCTGTATCTCCTTCGGCTGTACAAACGTCAGGGAAAGCATACATCAAAACCCGGACGCGCTGGAAAGCCGCCGTGAAAGCCGCAGGAAAGCTGACTTGATCTGAAGTGAGGAGTGAAACCTTGGAGCCAGGCTCTGGCGGAGCGAAGAGCTGATGTGATTGAAAGCGAGCGGCCGAGAGAGGAGCCGGAGGGGCCTGGAGCAGACACGGGGACAAGGGAGAGGAGCTGCAGGAGCGCGGTGGGAGAGACATCCAGCAGCTGAACCAGCAGCCAGCGCGCCCGCCGACACCGTGCGGCCCCTGCCAAGTCATTTGGGCCAAATTCACCTTGGTCTGGGCTGGGAGGCAGTGAGTGGACACGAAAATATTCTGCTTAAACAGCCCAAGTACACACTTACTGGTGTCGGCCACGTGAGAGTCAGGAAAAGAGGCTGGCAAGAGCTGGAAAGGGAAAGTTTCACTGCCCAGCCCTGAGCCAGGTATTGCAGAGATGAAACAAACAGTCACATGGCTGAAAAGTCAATTAAGAATTGTAAAAGTCTTTTAGTATTCCCAGGTATTGTTAGACCCTCAGACAAAGGATGTTTAAAAAAAATTATTTTCCCCTTCGGTAATTACCACTTTAAAAGGTTTCCGCTCTGCATTGTTTTAGCGGGGAAGTTATCCCAGCGCCTCTCTCAATGGCCAGCAAAACTCTTTTTGTTGTGGGTTTTTGGCACGGAGGAGCAGTGCTCTTCCAAACAATACTGTACACCGGTGGCCAAGGGCCAGATTTATCTCTCTGTCACAGTGGCACAAATATCAACAAACTCGGCAAGCGCCGCTGAGTCACATCATGTCGCCGAGTCCAGCCACGGTGCCGATGACCCTCCCAAATTTTTACCTTCAGTTCCATGATTTATGCTGGTTTTCCCTTCAAGTCTTGGCTCCGGGGATCACGCCGAGTGCTGAAGAATTTCATTTTTCATTAAAATAAAAAGGTCATACTGTGAGCACTGAAACTACTTGTGTTGCTTCCTACGGTTTTGTGTCTCGAGACAGTCTTTGGTGCCTAAAAATGTATGAACTGAGAATGAAAATGTTTTTGTGGTTAAAGTGTTTGTAAGAAGCATCTCCCATGTGGATTTGCTGGTGTCTAATAATACATGAACTCATGCTACAGATGTTTTGGGGCATTTACAAGATTCTTTTCCTCCTCTCAGCCATCTTGTTTAATCATATTTGCACAGACTTAATTATTTGCGAGCCCTCGGCCAAATTTGCATGAAGCAGGTCAGCAGGTTCAGGAGTCATTTGGGGAGAGAGGACACAGGCAGACAGACACCATGACAGCATTAGCCTCATTTTTGGTAGGAAATTAGGTCTTAAGAATTTTCTGCCCCTCTAATTGCAGGGGAAAAAAGGCTAGAAAACACGACCCAAGCATTTGGAGGAGGGTCAGGGACCAGACAGCGAGTGAAACAAGCTGCTCCCTCAGGGTCTCATCCAGCTTCAGCAAGACTTTCGGCAGCAGTGAGGCAGGTTCTCCCATCTTCAGCTCTCGTGGCACAGAAAGGATGGGCTGATTAATCCGTTCCTGAACGGCGAACACCATTGCAGGTCAATTTTTTTTTTTAATCTCAGCAGTCAACATCATATACGTATCGCTGTTTAATTACCCGTTGCTATTTGCAATGCGCTGGGAAGGAGCGGTGTCAGCATTTCCATTACACGTGGGTGCGTAACCTGGTGGCACGCAGGTGCAACGCCAGCCGGGACAGGCACCGAGTCACCATTTTGCAAAAGCCAAACCGCCAGAGAGCTTCCCTTTCCCCCCTTCCTTGCCCCAGGCGCCGGCGGAGATCCACCGCCTTTTACAAAGCTCTTTTCCGGAGCGGGCTTGTGGTGAGAGGGCCGGGACAGTGGGTATGTTTAGCAATTGAGGGTCCCTGGAAATTGAGGTTTGTTCTAGGTCTGGGATGCAGTCTGGTGCCATGATGCAACCAGCTGGACTGTCAGCAGCAGCCACGGCCACGGTGCTTAAAGACAGGGCTCTGCCTTGTCCTGACCCCAAAATAACTGGGGATGGATGGGCAGTACCCCCAGGGGCAAGGGCTGTGGGCGCAGAAGCATCGAGCACTATGCAGTGGGAAAAGGTGGAGCTGAACCACGTAGCTTGTCCGCCTCCTCCCTTTGTGTTTTCCCCCCATCCCTCCGCCAAATGGAAAGGGAAATCCGGGATTTTCAGCTGCTTTTGATTCCCTCTTGCTCCACACACAGCAGGGCAGGAAGGGATTAGTCTCCATTTCCCGGCTCCAGCCAGCTCAAAATGCTGCCCAGGCGGGACCCCTGGGCAGGGGCTCCCCGACCCACGACCGCGACGATGCTGGACCCCGCATTGCTGCAACAGCTGTCTCCATCCTGCCTCCCCCCGGCCTCGGCGCATCTCCCCAGAGCCCCCCGACATGTCTCCCAGCTGCTCTGGTCGGTCAGCCCCGAGTCTGGCACCACAAACCACATCTCCCCTCCTTCCTCAGCGGGTTGCAGTTTCTAACTTGTACTTAGCTTCCAGCATGGGAAGTAGAAGTGCTGGGGAGGGTACTAGGATGAAAGAAAAAAACCCCCCAGACTTGGCAAGGCACATAGGAGCCTAAAGGGAGAAGAAAAGGACGAGCAGAAGGGGGTTATTTTTAAGGTGGGTTTTTTGGGTGCTGTGTCCTGGCAGGCAGGAGAGCAAGCCCCCTTGTCTCGTGCCACCAGCGCCATTGGGGATGTTGCTCTGCATTTGTTTCCCTGTCGCCAACACCACAGGCAGGCACTATCGAGACACTCACACTGCTCATCCCAAACAGCTCCTCGCCATCTCCGACTCAAGGGTCTGGATCCTGCTGGCTGTCCTCTGGAGGTCACAGCACCCAGCCCCAAATGAAAAAGGCAGATGGCAGCTGTCAGCAGGATGGGATCGGGGATTCCCCGCTTCCGGCAGGAGCAAAGACCTGAGGTGCCCAACTGCTGAGCGTTGCCACAGCCCCAGCACGCCCAGATACAGCCCCAGCAGGAGCCCCGAGAAGCCAGGAGAGGAGCGAGGACACAGGGCAGAGGAGATGCCTGCATGAGTCCACACATCGGATGGAACAAGAAAAATCAATAAATCAGCCTCGGGATGTAAACAGCCTCTGGGGTTCACAGCATCAAGACTTCACCTTAAGATAGAGGAAGTTTCTTACCATAGAGGCACAGAGGATGACGAGCACCTGAGATGCTGCTCACGACCAGCATTTGCATGGAGGTGATGCCTGAAAGCCTCAGCCATGGGCGATGCCAGGGTGCACACTGCCACGCCAGCAATGCGCTCCCCTCTCCAGACACCGTACGTGAGACCACGCACATGACTCTAGGAGCTGGGAGTTAAAAATGCCAAATATCACAAGTTCTGCCCAAACCAAACCACCAGCCCGCCTGGCCCATTACATTACAGCACTGTCATATGACAGAGGAAACAGCTCAGTCACCAAGCATGATCCGGTGAGAGCCATCTCCTTGGGGTGAGATGGAGCCAATCCTTTCAGCAATGTTAATGCTAAAACAATGCAATTAAAGCACTCCAGGTTCACAACAGACAGAGCCAACACCAAGCTGCATCTGGCTGTCCTCCTTTACTTGGGCTGTGGCGTTTTACCACCTCACAACCATGTTGCAGTGAAACCAAAGATTCAGTTTGCATCAAAACGGCACTCCATAGCCAACAGAGTGGCCAAATCAAGCTGTGTCAGGGCAGGGCTCCTGGCAGTGTAGTTCCTTAGCATTATTTGAAGCTCACATGGCTAAATTCAGCCCTATCTGAATACAACAGCAGTGCCTACCTGTGCTCAAATACAACAAAACTGCTGTCTTATGCACAGAGACACGAGGGCGCAGTGAGGGCCAGTGGATCCACCAAAGCCACCCACTGGCTTCGGGGAGGTGCTGAGAGCGCCGAGGCACATCAGCGCTGGCCAAGGAGCAGCCACGCAGCAACTGTTTGCTGACCTGAGGACGCTTCAGCAACACCACGGACCGCAGGAGCGGAGCTGATGTCGGCAAGGAGCGGTGCCACCCGCGTCTGCAGCAGCAGCCACATCTGAAGGCAGGCAGGGTCCAGCTCTAGGCATTTAATTGGGCATCAAGCGCACACCGGGCACACCTCTGCTTCAGCAGTGCCACTCTTGGCTGTCTCAGCTGCAGCACAGCCCCAGGGCTCACCGTGTGCTGCTGGAATAGGGCCAGCTCTGATGGAGTCCCTGGATGGGAGATACCCAGGGCTACATCCATGCTCTGCTGCCACATTCGTGGCTGTGAATGGGACAAAACTTCCATTTCCCCTGTGTTTGCAGCTGGCATACTCCAAATCAAATGGATGTACTGATGACAGCCTCATCCCTGGGCCAGCCCTGCTGCAGGATGCTGCATGGGAGCTGGGCAGAGGAGGGATGGGACCACATTGGGAGACAGGAGACACCCATCAGCTCATGATCTCTGCTAAGGGAGGGCACGATTGCCAGTGCCACAATGCCCCTGTGCTCTCAAAAAGACCCTGAGAGGGCACTGCAACCCGCCTTTGATTGCCTGTAACGTGCCAAACCGGTCAGTAAACCGGACTTGCCTTATTGGAGTACACGTGGTCACCGAGCAGCAATGGCAGCCCTCACGGCACGCTCCCGCAACAGCTGCTTCTGCAGGCGCTGCTCTGAGCCCTGACGCAAAGTGACAGATGACAGCAAATTGTATTGACGGGCCCTTATTGAATCAAACCGTCAGGAGGCAGCTGCTCCGCTGCCGATCTGCCGTCCATCGGGGTGCCCGGCCCCGGGGTGGAGGGACGGAGCCAACAACAGCCACACGTGGGCACCAGGACCTGACCGTGCATCTGCCTCATCAGCGCCTGGAGCCACAAAAAACGGTCTGCCGGGCTCGAGGGTCCCCACGGTATCATCAGGATGAAAAATGAGAGCAGAGAGCGAGAAAGCCCAAAGCACAGGGAAGAGATCCCATTTCACTAGAGAAAGGGAAAAGGAAGAGGCAGAGCCTGTACCTCTTGGAGATACATGTCTACAGAGGAAAAGCTGCAGGAGAAGCAAGCTCTTACTTGCCCTCGGATTTCAGCTGGTGTTGAAGGATGGGAAGGAAGAGCAAAGCAACAGAGAAACGCTCTAGGATGTCACCTTGAACATCACTTCACGTCCTTAGCTAGAGATAGGTGGTAATGCCACCAAAATTGGTGGGTTTGCCTTGATTTACACCAGAAGAAGATATAGCACACAGTATTTTACCTATTTTTCTTTGCAGTTTCTGATACGCAGCTAGCGCTAGCAAGCACAGATCCAGCCAGGCCACTTACAGAAATATATTGAAAGTAGATCAATCAAACAATTACTGGAAACGTCAGCTCCTTCTGCACTTGCAATAGATGGAGAATTAGCACTGCTCTAATTGCACCAATAACTCCATCAGGGTGGTAGCAAGAGTTGGTCGGGCAATTCCTGCCCCTGCAGCCATGGAGTGCTGGCGAGCCCCCCGCGCTGCGGCACAGGCAAAGCAGCTGCCTGCAGACAGAATCACAGAATCATCTAGGTTTAAAGGGACCTTTAAGTTCATCGCGTCCAACCATTAACCTAACACTGCCAAAACCACGACTAAACCATGGCCCTCAGCGCATCTACTGATCTTTTAAATCCCTCCAGGGATGGTGACTCAACCTCTTCGCTGGGCAGCTTGTTCCAATATTTGATAAGCATTTAAGTGAAGAAGTTTTTCCTAATATCCATCCTAAACCTCCCCTGGTGCAACTTGAGGCTGTTTCCTCTTGTCCTATCGCCTGTTACTTGGGACAAAAGACTGACCCCCCACCTCGCTACGTCCTCCTTTCAGGTAGTTGTAGAGAGCAATAAGGTTTCCCCTCAGCCTCCTTTTCTCCCAACCAGACAACCCCAGGTGCCACTGGTGTGACAAGCCCAACCTGCCAGCTACACAGGGGCCAAGCACAGACGCTTGGTGACCACCACACACCTCAAAATCTGCAACTGGGACTTCCCAGAGGCGATCGTGTTTGGGCTGTAATGACAAACCCTTGGGCAGGCTGTACCCCAGGGAGCTGTGTCAGCCACTGGTCGAGGCCCCAGAGGTCTGGGTTTTCATTTTGCTTTGGCAGCCCTTGTCTGCCTGGCTGCATCAACACAGCCCTGCTAACTGCTTATTTAAAGTGTAACCCTGATAGTACTGGCCTGGCACTCCCATGGCTGTATTTCACTTCTTTATTCAGTTGATGAACACCGGCACATGCAGAGGTGAAGGCTCTGGACACTTTACTACCAGTGAACCAAACGTAGCAGCAATCGGTGACCCTTTTCCCCATCCCTTTAAGTCAGTGTAAATGCTCAGCTTATCACACCAACCATTCCCCCTCTGCAGCCTCACCAAGGGCTGGAAACGGGGACCGCAACCACCCCAAAAGCTCCTGGGGCAGCCACTCGCAAAGACACTGCCTCTGCCACCAGCCAGCCAAAGGCGCATCCAAGAGCGCTCATCACCTTGCACACTCACATTTGCGGCTCGTGGGGCAGTGGTTGGATACCCTCCCCAGGACTGATAAAACCAGCACAGAGGTACGGACATGGCAGGAGGGTTACGCACGCTGCCCTGGGCGGCTGTGGCAGCGCCCCACAGCACTGATGAGGGAACCACGAACAGGCTTGAAGCCGCCCTGTACGTGCACACGAGGTGTCGGATGGGCTCGGCCCTCAGCCTTGCTGGGACAGTTCCCAGAAATCCCAAGACTTTACAGCACACTCCTGAATCTCTGCCCTTTCAGATGAGAATTCAATCTGGGAGACTTTTCCCATAGTTTCTGGTTTTCTCCAAAGAAACCAAGTGACCATTTGCCCAAGGGAAAAGGAGAGCTTAGCCAAGAGCAGGGATGGAGGGATTTGTTGTTTTTACTGTAATTGTGGTCAGGAAACAGTCCCAGCGCTCATTTTCAGCTCCTCCCTCTCGATAACATCTACCATACGCAGGCAGTGGAAAAGAAACAGCCTTTGATATAAACACAACAGAGTTTGATTCATTGCGGGGCTGTTCGCAGCTATCGCTTCACCCCAACGCTCGGTGCATGGTTTCAACCTGCAATGGACGCAAGCACCAACTCCCCAGCCCCGCTTGGCTCTCGGTGAAGCCTTTCCACCCCCGCCGCGCGCGGGAGCGGAGGGATGCTGTCGGGGTGGCAGGGGATGTCGAGCCCCTCAGCCCCGGCAGAGCTCAGCTGCCAGCAAGCATTCAGCAGCGAGACAAGGGGATTTCACACCGAGCAACCCACCCCGCTCACCAACTCAGCACGTCACCCGAAGGCACACGCTGCATCCGTGCCCCACGCGCATCCCCCGGGAGGGAGCTGAGCCCCACTGACCCAGCACCGGGGGAAGCATCTACCTCCTGGTCCTGGGGATTCGGCTTTCCAAGCTTGGCGAGGAAGGTGCATTGCCAGTCCCTTTACAGTGCCATCAACAGGGCAGGTGCCATTCCTGCTGTGGGACACGACCATGGAATGCTGGACTGAATCCCAAGGGTGGCTCTGGTGCCCACTGCCTGAGCAGATCCCTTCACCCCTTGGTGCGTGGGAAGTAGCACCATTCCCACCCACTCCCATGAGGATTAATTAGTTGCCATTTATGCAGGGTTACAAGGTGCTGCAGACAGGAACAACAAAGCTGGAAATCAGTAGCTCGCTACTGCTGATCTGAAAGTTTTTCTTCTACATGCCAGAGGACAACATTTCACCCAGGATACCCAGGTTGCAGTCAGCTCAAACACTTAAAGCTCAACTGAACAAGATCTTGAATGCGGCAGGGAATAAGCCTGTGCTACAGCAAACCTGGGAAATAATCGTTTGTTCCCATCTCCAGCTCCTCTGGGCCTGGCTCTAAGGTCAAACTAAGCTTTTATCTTCTCTCCTGTATTCTAGTACACTGGGAAAAAAATAATATTAGAGGAATAAATTAGCATGTGAAATGTAATTTAACTAATTAGCCCATTGCAGTGGAAAATATTTGCTAACCACTTTGAAGTCAAACCTACTGCACTTATTAGGACGTCACAGAGGAAAACGGAAGGAAGCAAAAAAGGGGAGATGTCCAGGACAGGCTCTGGAGGATGCAAGTGCCTAAGCAGGACACTGAGAATTTCACCTGATCGTTCCTCTTTTCTTCTCAATCTGGAGAGCTGCATGAAGTGACCAGCTCAGACACGGCTGGGCTGGAGGAGACCAAAGGCTGTCCTGCATTCCCCTCTGACTTGCCATTTACTGGACATTGCCACAAGAGGGTATTTCCCAGCGATTTTTGCAATGACACAGGGCTGAGTCAGCTGCACGGCATGAGCCCGGGATGCCCTGGGATGCACAACCGACCTGTTGGGCAGGAAGGATGCACCAGGACTGTGTGAAATGGGCCCCGGCAGCAGCACCCACCACCGCGGGACATCAGCTCCTGGTCCCTCCCTGCCCCACGGCTCCCACTCAAGGGAGCGGAAATTGCCAATTAAGCTGATAAAACAGCGTGCCATAAAGCTCCATCACATTAGGGAACTGCCTGAGATGCCACAAAAAGCCGTTATATCACTTGCAACAGTCCGTTCATTGATTTCCTCATTTCCCAGATACAGAAATTGTTGCTCTTTTATTAGCAAAGCTTTGGAAATCCCTACCCATAGTAGCAAGAAAGGTACCCTGGGAAATTTTGCAACTGCTGTGGCTGAGTTAGGAAAGAGAGGGACTGACAGCCCCATCGAAAGCTAGCAAGGGAGTCAGAAACTAGAGCCTCCTCTGCCCCACGCAAACCACCTCGCTGTGGGTAGCCTGGGGGGTTGTTCCCTTTCCAGCTGACCACTCAGTGAACACGGGCACAAGCAGCCGGCATCTCTCCATCACCTCCAACGGTCTGCTGCCAGCTGGTGAAACACTCCCCAAAGGAGCCCCGCTCCATGCTGGGGCAGGGCAGTTTTCCTAAAAAACAGGAGTATGAGATGTTGACCCAACAGAGTTGCTGTCCCAGGAGAACAGGCTTGAGCTGGGGTCTCATGTCTTTGGGGGGTGTCCTGATCTGGGCTTTGCCTGACTCCCTCACTCCTTTTCGAGGCCAAAGCCCTGCTCCCCTGGGAACGCAGCCTGAAAGGGGTCGGTTGTGTGTTCAGTGAATGGACCTGCAGCACAAAGAAAGCCCATTTTTCAAGCCAGGCCTTCCCACAGCTATGGTCCAACTGGTGATGTTGACTGACAGACAGGATCCTGCAGAAGAGCTCAGCTGAGGTTATTTCCATACCGTGACTTGCACGCACGGGAGATCCAGGCCAGAGAGATGTCAGGATTTGTCCCCCGGGGAAGGTAGAGACCTAACAGCAACCCAGGCATGCCAGGTCTCAGCAGGAGCACATGCAACGGTGACCAGATGCTCCTGTAGCCACATCAAAGCAGGTGCCAATGGGAATCAGGGATGCAGCAGAGCGCAGCTCCACTCCCACGGCTTTCGGCTTTGCTCTGCACCTCCTGTCCCACCGCGCCCTCCTCCTCCCCCTGCAACACCTCCATTCCACCCCTCC
Source organism: Rhinoptilus africanus (assembly GCA_013400135.1). Classification (NCBI taxonomy): domain Eukaryota; kingdom Metazoa; phylum Chordata; class Aves; order Charadriiformes; family Glareolidae; genus Rhinoptilus; species Rhinoptilus africanus. The sequence goes on along the minus strand of VXBO01005456.1, from coordinate 296,572 downwards.
TTCTGCCACCCTGTCCCTTTGCTGCCACAGGAGCCTGCAAGGCAATTCCAACTCAGGGAGATGGAAAATACTCATCCAAATCCTCACCCACAAAACCAAGCAGCGTCTTGATTAGAGGAAGGTTTCTGAGCGATTGGGAAGCACAGCCGGCTCCGGGGTAGAGCGTGGCACACAAGCACACGGCACGGCTCCTCTAGCGATGGTACCAGCCATGGGGAGAGCAGGGCAGGGAGGGCTCACTGCAGGGGTTGCAGGGTGTTTCGGAAAGGTGGGGCTCCTTTTGCAAAGGGCAGAAAGGGGCTGAGCAGGTTGCAAAGCGCCAACTCAACTGCAGAGGAACACCCGCCATCCCAGAGCGCCTTTGCAAAGGGCAGTGGGGCTCAGGGCAGGGGCTGATGCAGCCAAGACCCACGGTGCTGGGAAAACCTCCGACTCCCTTCCTATGAAGCTGATATGTTTTACCCTCTCTCTCTCTTCCCTGCCTCCTGCAGACCTGCTCGAGCACTCCGTACTTGCAGCGGGTCAGGAAGGCAGTGCTGGGCCAAGGCCAGCCCAGTGTGACGCAGGCAGGTTCCCTGGCTGTTAGCGCATTCCCTGGTTGAATCAACTTCCGGACCCCCATCTCTTACTAGAGCTTCCTTTGGGTGCGAGCATCCAAAGGCCCCCATGTAACACACCTCCTAAACTTTCTCCAACCTGCTTGTGCCATCTCCAAGAAGAAAGGCGATTCATGAGCCTGAAAGTCCTGAAATAGAGGAGAAATGCCAACACAGCTCCCTCCACCATGCCCACGCAGACTGGTAGAAGCGGTGGCAGGGAGATGAGCAGGTACCCGCGTGCGGGTGGGCGTGAGTCACCAAACCCTGCCTGTCTGGGGGAACCTTTCCGCTGTGAAAGAGGAGTTTCCCCATCGCTCCAGACAGAAATGCTACTCCGGACTTCCCCGCTGGCATTTCCCCGCTGGTCCGTGCTTTGCAGTAGTGGGAGGTGCCAGCTCTGCGGGGGTGTGCGAGCCGCTGCCCCCCCACTTTCCAGGAGAGGAAAATGGAGCAAGCATCCTCAGCCTGGAAGCAGCAGCACATGAGCACGGAGAGGCAGAGCAGTCCCGAATCCACCTCCTGCTCACGGGTGCTACCAGTCAGTGTTTGCCCCAGGGGTCTCATCCTGCTCTGCCCAGTGCAGGAGAGGGCAGGGGATGGAAGGGTGATCACAACTGGGAAACACACACGGCGCACACGCAGAGCCTCAATTTAAGTGGAAATGTGGATGCTGGAGACCATGCTCCCAGCCTGGCCTCATGGCAGTTCAAGTTTCCACAGGAAAGCTCTAAGCCTTTCCGTCGTGCACAATGGAGCTAACGCCCCAGCGATGACCCGAGGGCTGGGGACACCCCAATGTGCCAGATTACTGACCAGTGCCTCACTGTGACACAGCTCCTGGGGCCGGCTGGGACCCAACAGCTGCCAAGGGGGTTAGTGGGACTCATTAAAAACCCACCCAACCAAACGAAAAAAAAAAAAATCCACCTCTGATGCAGTGCACATCCCCCTTAAAAATTATTTTTCTTTTCTGCAATCAAACCAGGAATAAGATTAGCAAACGGAGGTCATTTCCAAGCAACCCAGGCCAGGGCATCATCCCCCATGCTCAATGGCAGACGCTGCCCAGGTGAACACAGGTCTCCAGCTCCAGCTTCCCCTTCTGCAGGCAGGGAAGCCTCCACCTGTGTCGGGCAAACCCTGAGGATCCCCCCCGCTGCACCGCGGGCCGCAGGGAAATCCAGCGCCAGGTTGCACTACTGAGCAGGAACGGGTACCGCGTAGCGTGAGCCTCGAGAAATCTGCTGCTTGAAAATCAAGCTAAATGAGAATAAAGCATCCAGCCGCTGGTTCACCAGCTTCATCCCATGCTCCAGCCACCTCCCAGCACCCAGCGGCCCCCCCCTCCTTCCCACGCATGCTGCAGGAGGCTCCCGCGCTTTCAGGGAGCGTCTCCCACCCCCGGCACACCCCACCAGCTCTGCAGTGTCCATCACAGGTATCCTCATTAGTGCGGCAACACAGTAGATCCCGGCAAAGCCCTGAGGTGTTTCTAAATATAGGAGGCTCCCTGCAAGTCCCCTGTCCCTGCAGAGACACTTAAGGCTGCTGATCCGGGGCTGGGGCTTCCCACCCCTGCCGAGATCCAATACATCACCCTGCAGGAAAGTCCTCCTCCCTTCAAGGGAAGAAAGCTCATTTCTGTACCATCATTTCACCTCTTTAAACACACACATAATGTAGAAGACAAGGTAACATTAACCATGACATACTGTTTGCCATCAAGAAAAATTCAGATTTAAGGCTCCTGCAGGGACAGTACAAATACTGAATACACACAGCAGCAACATGGGCTTTCCCTGCTCCAAAATCAAAGGAAGTTTCGCCTCAAATTTTAACAGCACCTGGATCACACTCAAAACCCTTGCACAGGTAGGACACCAACCACTCACCACCCACCCCCTCCGGAAAGCATTGCCCCTATTTCGGGTTCTCTAAAAGCTTTATCTCAGGGTCCCTTCTTGCACGGTCAGATTGGTGGTGTATTTCTGCGGGGGGCAGAGTGAAGGTGACAAGGGGAGCCCTCACCAGGAATCCCCTGACCCGAGCACAGCAGGAAACCTCCGCCTCAGTGCTGCAACCAACACCAATTTTTGCATCATAGCCCAAAACCTGCACCTCGTTGCAGCGGCGGCGCAGCAGCAGAGCGAGGGGGCAGGATCGATGCCCACACAGACGACGGGACCGGGGCAGGGCAGCCACCAAGGTGTGTGAAGGCAGAGTTAAGCTCCGCAGCCGGACGCTGCCTCCCAGGTTTTCACACCCATCAGGCATCCCGGGGCGGCAGAGCCAGGACACACACAGCAAACCCTCCCTTTTGCACTGAGAGACAAGTCTTTTTCCATATAGGAAGGCTTCCCCTCCCTCCCAAACTCCTCCTTTCATTTTGGTACCCTGGATTTGGCAGGTGCAAGACATGGTCTGCCTCAAAATACACCTCTTCAGAGAGGAAACAGTCACATCTGGAGGCGGTGCCCGCTCTTGGCATCTTTAACTTTGCCAGAAGTTCACCACCCCCGGATAGCGCCGGGGTGGGGTCACGGCACCTCGCTGCCCCTTGCACACCCACCCCTGTCCCCGGAGCCGAAAAACGGGCTGGCCGCTCGCTTGCCTTCTACTTACATCATCGTCCTGCACGCTCAGGGGGATATCCAACATGCACATCTGCACAGGCTGCACCAGAGCCTTCTGCACGTTGAACAAAGGTTTTGCCTCCATCTTCCCAGGGATGGAGGGACTGCTCATTCTTCTCTCTCTCCTCTGCCGCTCCTCTTCCAGGAGCAGGTCCAGCCCAGGCAGCGAAACAGATTGGAGACCTCTCCCTGCTCTATTTTGTCAGCACATCTTGCCAACAGCTGCTGCCTCTGCTGCTCTAAGAGGTCTTATTTCCTTCCTTGCAAATCAAAGAGCTGCGAGGAGCTGCACCAAGAGGCTGTGTGCGCGCGTGTGTGAGCAAGTGCGCCTGTGTGTGTGCGCGCGTGTGTGTAGCCGGTGATGTTCCTGAGGTCGGTGAAACAGCCCTCCGCGAGCACGCCACGGCACGCTGCCTTCCCCCAGCCTCTCCTTTCTTTCAGGGAAACCTCGGTGCTGGCTCCAGCTGCTGCTTTGCACTGGCGTGAGGTTTTCAGCCTCATCTACATGCACGGCACTCACAAACCCGGGGCATTGTCTCAGCGACACAACAGGTCCTGCCTGCTGTTGATTTCTGATTACGATCAAACTGCATCTGCAGCAGCTACAGCATTTCCCTCTGGCTGTTGTGGCTGACAAACAAGCAGAGCTGGAAGGATGAGAGGGTGTGAGACAGAGAGCATGAATGATCCGAGCTAGAGCCTCCCCTTTCCTTGCCTTCTCCTCTTCCATCCCCACTTCCATTGTCGGAGGCAGTTTCAGCTCAGTGCCTTCCTGTACTCCAAGGACCAAAAATAAGGCTTAAATAATTCACATCCAGAGAGTGCTTGGGAACCTTATGGCACTAAAAATGCAGCATGGCACTAAAAGACAGTGAATATTGGTGATCATTTTGTTTGCTGGTCAATTCAGTGTGGAAAGTTTTGCCGAGGTGAGCATGGTACCAGCTGCCTTTTCCACCAGAGAGAGCCTGCGACTCTGAAACAGAGTTTTGCTAAAGGGAGTGCGGCACAAAATGGAGTGGTTTTGCTACAAAGAGCATCTTTCTGCAGAATTTGCACCAGCAGTAGGATGAGAGCTGACATGGAGCAACATGTGTATCACCTGCACACGCATATTGCACAGACATCATTGCTCTCACTAACAAGAGTAAGCCTGGGGCCAAGACCATGGGCCATTTTCTCACCCTCATCAGCTGCAGAGGTCAGGCTTAATAACTGGGGAAACACCCGAGGTGTCTCTCTCTGGGGAGGGGGGCAGCAGAGGAGAGAAGCAGTTTGGTGGGTTCATGCAGCCACGCGCAGGGAGGGGAGTCACTGAGGCCACCTGAGTACCCAACAAAGGGGGCACACAAAATGCCAAGGCCAAGTCAGTAAGAAGTCCTCACTGCCCTCAAACAAACAGGAGTTGATGTGCTCACAGCCGCCCTTCTCGCTGGGCCCAGTGGGGATGATATAAACAGGGTGAACAGACCCCACTCGAGGCATTTCTGGGTGGTTTCCCACATCTGCAGGCAGCAGCGGGTCCCAGTTTGGGGCTGCCCCTCACTGCACACAAGGCAAAGGTCTGGGATGGTACAGCCCTGTCCCGGCTTTCCCAAGCCCAGTCACTGCCCGAGGCCACAAGCCCAGCTCACAGCATGCCTGGGTATCAGCCCAGTGCCGAGGAGCCCTGCTGAGCCGGGCATTCCTGCGGCATTAGGTAAGCTGGGCTTGGCGAGCCCTGCTCAGCGCCCAGCCAGCTCCGGCCCCGCATCCTCCTGGCCTCCCCGTCTGGGCTGAGTCATTGGCACAGGAGCCAGAGATGCTGGCCGAGATGCTGGGGTCACACGGGTCTTGCACACACGGACCCTTCGTGCCGCCCCCAGTCGGAGCTGGGCACCTTCCCAGCGCGCTTGGGAGAAACACAAGGGGGAGAAAACCAGTGCTTATATGCTGCAGGAATGGGAACTAATGGACAAACCTGGAACATGACCAGGTAGGGATAAACCCACCATAAATAAGTTTTAACTGGAAGTTAGACAGATGTTTTGAGCACCTTATGGCCAAGATGAGCAGCAGCACAGGACGCAGAGGGCAGCACTGCAGCAGCCCTGGGAATGGCCTCACAGCAGAGGAGAAAAAGGAGGTCACAACTACAGCATGTCCATAGACAAAGCACTGTTTCCAGGTCCATCTCCCTGCTTTTGGCTGACAGCACTTTGGCAACTGTCTGTCTCCTTTCATGGCAGAGAGGTAGCATCCCCAGTCACTGCCCCTCCACGTAAACGGTGTCTTAGTGAGTCAATACAAGGTGCACTCCCATGGAGGGCAGTCCCACGCTTCAAACTGCCGTCACCAGCAAGGAAATTTGCCCCCAGCATGGGCAGCACCCACAGCTCTGGTTCCAGCAAAGGTGATTCAAACCCATGCTTCACCCCCAGCTCGGGTTACTCACCTCCCCACAACAACAGGTCAGCAGAGCACAGCTTTCCAACAACAACTTTCCAGTAACAAGCTGAGCTTGGCCAGCTGGGATTGCATCAACATCCTGAGAAGGACACGGATTTCACACTCAATTGCCAGAATCTCCAAGAGCTACCATCCCCAGGAACCCACTTATCCTCCTGCTCGGCAGCGAATCTTTCCCATGGGAACGGGAGAGCCTGCCAAGGTGGTGTGGAGGTATAGGAGTCCCAACATCTGCTGGTGCCTGGGTCTGTGGGGCTCCCCTGGACCTCACAGTAACAGCAAGGGATAGACGGCAGAGGTATCCCAAAGTCCACACTTCTGTCAGGGGCTCGGTCTGCTCTGCTGGTCCCCAGAGCCCAGCGATCTCCCACCAGACAGCCGTAAAGATGCCAAAGGGATCACCCTTCTGGAAAAGCCACAAGCCACAGAGGCAGCCTGTGAAGGAAAGCAAAACTAGAGGTGCCAGGCAGAGCAGCAGCAAGAGGCTGGACGAAGGAAAAGCTGCTCCAGAGAACCATCTCAAACCAAGAGCGATGGGGCACAGTAGACGGGGGCCGACAGGACAGGAGAGCTGCTGTGCAAGGAAGGCTTCAGCCAGCGGTAACCAGCCAGATGTTGTGGGCATTCGCACAGCCCCAGCGACAGCGCGAAACCCTCCCCTCCTCACCGGGCGCCCGCTCGAGCCCGTCCACCCACCAGGCTCCCCAGACACCTGCATGGGTCACCAGGGAACGTAACGGTCCTTCAACAGAAACCAGCACGGCGGTTTTGAACGATTTCCCATTGGGAGATTTTCAGCAGAAGTACAAGGCAAAGATTCCCCCGGCAAACCAGCCCAGACAGGGCGATCCTACGCAGGTATTTGAACGACAGCCTCATCCTACTCCTCCTCCAGTCTGGCTGGCACGAGTGGAAACCACGCTACGATCCCAGATCCTCCAGCAACAGCAGCCGAGCACCTTACACACACCACCGCATCGGTAACAGAAGAGTCATCCCCACAAGCACAGGACTGACTCTCTGCGGGGGCCCGGCGGCAGCATGTGCCGGCCCAAGGAGCGGGGAAGCCCTCCGAGGGGTGGAGGAGAAGTCTCCCCCTGGTATCGCCTCACCCCAGCGGCCACTTCTGGCAGACAGGGAAGCCCCGGCACAGCCACTGATTCTTCCCCATTTCATTTTGCACTGGAGCTTTATTGTTTCCTGCCGATCCAGCTGAGCAGATAAAGCCCATCATGAGACCTCACTGCTTAGCAACCATTACTGGAAAAACACTGTTTTCCAGTAACAGTCTTGGCAGGAACAGAGCAACTGCGGGGCAAATAAATTGCAATCCCTATGCTGGATGCATCCTGCTCCAAACCGCTCTACTGCTGCCCAGGGAGAGACCAACTCCTGCACTGGGAAGTGCAACCATTCCTTAAGGTCTGAACAGCCCCCGTTACCCTGCAAGCACGTCATTTGGGGCACCGCGATGGGCCACAACCGAATCTCTGCACAGGTTCTGGCAGGCTTCAGTGACAGACACACACACACAGGAGGAGGATCTTCGTACCCAGCCTTGCTGCTATGGCCTAAACATTCCGAATGCTCCAAGAACTGGTGACCAACCTCTCTCACCACGTTGGTCGTTCCTTACACCAAGTGACTCACAAGAACAAAGGCCCGCCTAAGGAAGGCTGACTCCAATGCTTGATGCAGTCAAGCATCAAAGACTTTCACAAAATTAAAGAAATTCCACAGAAATAACAATGGCGAGTTTGTTTTTCAAAGGAAATTGCAACTCCATGTGTTGTTTGCAAGCCCAAACTTCCCGTACATGCACAAGAATGCTGTACTTGAAGAGAAACAACACAAAACTGACTGGTTTATTTTCACTGCATGAGGCTGATAGAAAGGCAAAGAGGAAACAAAGCACGAGGAGTGAGAGGCAAATGGAAAATCCCAACAGCTCTTCCCCTTTGATAGTTATCGGTAATAGAAAGAGGAAATCTGCTTTTGAAAACTCAGAAATCCCAACCTGATAGCATCCCTCTGAAGAGCACCAGCACTTACAAAAAGCCTACAGGTAGATTTGGAGAGGCAGATAGAGGCGCGGACACGAAGGCGGATGCCTAGCGGGACTTCCAGGAGACCATGAGCAGGTAGGATACCTATTTCCCTGTGAAATACAAAGGCACCTTGGTATCTAAGCTCATGGGTGCTTCTGTATATCCCATTTGAAATCTATCTGTCTTGTCCCAAATGAGTGGTGATTTGTAACTGCACCCTTGTTTTTAGGCATATATTTGAAGAAGCTGCCCTCGTTCCCTCAAAGTTACTCCCAGTAACAGCCACAGCCTGAGCTGCACCTCATGTCTCTGGAAAGCCCGACTGGCGTCCACCATCCTGAGCGGAATAAATTCCTGTGCTCCCCAGAATAGATACGTATGCAAAATTAATTTGCAATCAAGCTCGCGCAAAGCATGAGACGGCCTTTTAATAGGTGCAGAGCAGCAATTACCAATGCAAAGTGAAAGCCAACAAGCATTAAAGGGGGAGTTGAGGGAAAACCAATTAGTTTTCTTGGGATTCCTCCACACATTTGCCACTTGAGGGATTTCAATTTTCACGCTCCCCTGTGAGCCGAGAGCACACCCTGGGAGCCACCATGTCCCCATGGGGAGGGGATGGGGACGCTTCCCCATGGCCTCCCCCTCCATGGTCCCATGCTGTGGCTGTGCCGGACCGGTCTCCATGGAGACGGTCACTGCAGCAACGGAGACCAGAGGTGCAGCTGATGGGGCTGCGAGAGGATGCAAATGAGACCCAGGACCACCTCTCCTCTGTAGGAAAGGGACCCTCAGGTACCCACACGCCTCCTTTCTGCTTCTGAGACTGTTCCCTGCATCGGCAGGATAAAAGGGCTCTGACGCTTGTGATCCAGCTGCCTCGTCCCGTGCTGAAAGCGTTTTATCCTGTTGAAATCAGTCCCACGGGAGCTGGTAACATCGAGCTGTCACGGCGGGTATGGCATCAGGAGGGAGCTGAGCTCAAGGCTGTCATGGCAACAGTTTATTGAGTTTCCATAACCTCCCTCCCACCGGCCGTGGGGACAGAGCCCAGGCCGGGGGCACTAACGCAGCAGCCCCATGTGCACGGGGCTGGGGAGCCCAGGGTGGGCAGAGCTGCGGAAGGAGGGGTACCCGCCGCTCCGGCCACAATGCCACCAGCCATTGTGGTACTGCCCGCGCACCAGGCGGAGGAAGGACCCCATCCCTGGGCAGACATCCTGGAGCAGCTCCCCACTCCCCCCTGCCCCAAGTGGCACCAGCCCCCTGTACCACCACGCCGCTGGAGGGCAAGCAGGACAGTCACCATGTAAATCCCTGCAGTTCATAGCTGCCCCCACCATCCACACCACAAAACTAATCTGTTTCACGGAATCATGGAATGTCAGAGTTGGAAGGGACCTCTAGGGATCATCCAGTCCAACCCCCTGCTAAAGCAGGATTGCCCAGAGCACATCACTCAGGGCTGCATCCAGACGGGGCTTGAAAGTCTCCAGAGAAGGGGACTCCACACCCTCCCTGGGCAGCCTACAGCTCTCCAGCATAGACAGATTTAAGAGAGAACGGGGCCAAGAATAAGCTCCCAAACATCAGCACATCGTGTCTCCTCTTGGGCCAGCTCTGGACCGTGCCCTGGCAGTGCTCCTAGCCATCACGGGGACCTGGGCAGGCAGAGTGCAGGGCACAGCAGAGCTCAGCTGGCCCCACACCAGACTGGCAGCACGGCTCGGAGCTTCCCACTGCAAACTAAGTCTTTGCTGGAGAGGAGAAAAGTGCCAGGAGAAACATAGCTGAGGGTATCGGCAAGCCGCGACAAGCCCCACCGTTACCAATTATAATTTCTCTGCAAGGTTTTATTCCACCTGCCAACCAGGCCAGAGCAGCAGCCGTCTGCGGTGAGAGCAGGCTGGCAGCAAGGCCAGGGCACCTCTCTGGGCATATGTCTGCAGGCATCCAGCCCTGCACGCAAAGAGAGGGCACATGGATGTGATACACAGCACAACACACTACCCGGAGCATTCACCAGAGACAGAGCATCCACTAATTCACGCGCTTGGCCGAGCCTCCAGCACTGGGGAGGGTTGTTCCAGTCTGCATATTTTTCAGAGCGTAGCTGAAACTTAAACAAACCCAAAGGAGGAGGTTTCTGTGCCCTCACCCCTGGAGCCTGCTCTCATCCACAGGATGCCTTGCCATAGGGTCTAAAATCATCTCAGCTCCTCATGCATACTTTAGCCTACACAACACGTGGCCAAGAGGTTATCTGCAGACCCACATCACTGCTCTGGGTCACTTGGCAGACAACGAACCGCAGGCTGAGAGAGATAAGAGACACGGCTGTGGCAGCTCGGAGGTCTCCAGTCCTACGCACTAAGCCAAAGACTCTCACAATCCTCCCTCTTCGTGCTTGCCTTGCAGGCTAGGGGGTTTAAAGAAGCTTCCCCAATGTGCTGTCCCCGCTCCACTAGCTTTTGTTAGCCAGGGGGATGGGAAACACTCGTTGCACGGACAGATTCCTGAAGCAGGTTNGCAGCACTCGAGGGGGGGCCTCACCAGTGCCCAGTACAGGGGGACGATCCCTTCCCTAGTCTGGCTCACCACACTGTTCCTGATCCAGGCCAGGATGCTGTTGGCCTTCTTACCCCCCTGGGCACACTGCTGGCTCATACTCAAGCCGGCTGGCCACCAACACCCCCAGAAGTTTCTTCCTGGAATTTTCCTTCAGGACTCCCATTCAGCAGCTCCCCATCCTCCCGTTATGACAGGGAAAGGTTCGATGTTGCTCCCTCGGCTGCAAGAGGAGCCAATGCCTTTGTCCGACCTCTCCCCAGAGGCACAGCCCGGATCAGAGCGAGAGCAGCAGTTCAGCCTGGAGCCCGCCTCGCGGGAGAGTGAGGAGGGGAAGGACACAGCGGGGCAGGATGGACCAAACCCAAAAGCTGTCAGCTTTGGTGGAGACAATCCAGAGAGTGCAGAGGCCCTTCCCTGACCTCCCCGAGGGCTGCAGTCAGACCCCAGTTTTCCCAGTCCTGGCCCCCGCGCTGCGCAGACGCGCACCCTGCCACAGCGGGAGCTGCGACCCCAGCCCCTGCCAGCTCTGCAGCCCCCGGGGGCTGGGAGCCCGCTGCATTTTGGGGACGGTGAGCTGTGAGCTCACTTTGCATTGCACAGATTAATGAGCCATCCTACCAACCTGCCATCTCCAGATGCTTTCTTACAGCGGAGAGGAGAGCTGAGCCCCCTCAGACACTGCAGTGCCTGCTCTCAGCTTTTAGGCCATGCCACTATTTTTGGCTGGAGAAAGGGAAAATGCCTGGGTTTCCCGCACCAGCCCAGCAGCAGACGTGGGAGCTGGGGAACACCGTCCAGCACTCTGGGACACGCAGCCTGCACTGCGGGGCTGCGTTAGCGTCCTGACCACCCGTGTGGTCTGCAGCAGGAGAAGCACATGGCTGGCACCGGCGGCCCGAGAGCATCCTCTGCATTTGCAGAAGGTCCCACCAGCGCAGCAGGTTCTGGGTGCTAGTACCAGCCTTGCCGCACACCCAGCACAGCCATCTAGTGACTGCGCTGTAAATCGGATGAAACTCAGCCCTGGAGGCCCACCATTGATTTCCGTTGCCTAACGACAGGAAAGCTTTATAATCCTATTAACTAAACACCCTTTCAAGCAGCACTGGGAACAGCGCAAAGGGGAGTTGTATAAGCAGTTAGAGCCACCCAGTGCAGCGCCTGGTTCCGATAGGTGCCGGGTGAATTCCCCAAAAGCGGGGCTGTGGCACCTCCAGCGGCAGGCGCAGTGTCGGTGGTGGTTGCCACAAAGACCTGTTGGATCCGACCAAGAAACACGTGCTTCAGCTGCAGGTCACTGGCCGGAGTGTGAAGGAGCTAGGAGGCCTGGCACAGGAAAAGGGTGGCCACACATGGAAACTTACAGGACTTGGCCCCTGATATACTGACAGGTATCACTGCATTTCAGTCTCTTCCTAATTATCACCACCCTGGTCATTACTTACAGATGTTGCCTAGCAAAAGATATACTGCTTTGGGCAAAACATATAAACATTTCACAGAAGAATGTGAATTTCACTCTGACTTCCAATGGAGAAAGGATGTATTTCAGAATACTTCTATTTACAAAACGTTTCAACATTGTATCCCTCTCCTCTAGCTCGAAACAACAGCCAGTGTGAACAAAAATAAATCAATCAACCTCGTAGAGGACATAAAATCCCAGTTTCTCACCCAGCCCTAGGTACCCCAGAACTACACTGCATTTCCATACGAGGACGAGAAGCCTCCGTGTTCCAGTGAGCCCCAAGAAAACGTCGCTGAGCCACAGGCAGGGATGGAGAGGGAGCGGCTGTGGGTACTGCCCTCCCACCAAGCGCCACGGGAAGGGCTGTGCCACCGTGCAAGAGGCAGACCCTGGCTGATGCCTCATCCGACTAAAAGCCCTTCAGGTCCAGATCTCCTCCAAATGGCATGGAGATCTGCAGCAGTTCGCCTGAGGAGGAGGTTCTGTGCTGTGGCAGGAGGGAGATAAATGCCTTTCCACCAGCGGAAACGCACCTTCCCCAGACTGTGGAAGCATTTATCAGTCATCTTCCCTTCCCATTAATTAGTTTTTCACACAGCATTGCAAGTTTCCAGGCCTAATATTTTCCACGATGGGTTATGAATGCAGAGGGACAGGACAGGCTCTTTGTCAAGGGACACAGTGCTGCAGGCTTCCCCGTCAGTGCCACGCGCAGCGACGGAGCAGGAGGCTGGGCACAGCTCTCCTAAATAAAACCCTTCCTCCTTTTAGTGCATATCCCCCCCCCAAAAATGCCCTCCATGAGCACTGGGGAAGGAGTGTGTCCCAATACTGGGACAAGGCTGTGGGGCCACAGGCTCCCGCTTGCAAACCCACCGCACTGAGGCACAGTGCTTGCACCAGCCTGGTTATTTTGGTGCCACCGAGGACAGCACGGCCACCAGAAGTGCCTGCCTGTCGCCATGGAAATGCTGAACGGGAGGGTTTGAAGCCTGCTGGGACTTTCAACTTCTGCCAAGCAAAACAGGGCCCTTAAACAACCGCAAGCCCTAAGCGTTTGTACGAGGAGACTTGTGCTCCCCTTGGCCTGCTGAGCGTGAGGCAGCTAACGTGGGACTTTTCCCAAGAAAAAAGCTACCCAGGGAAAGGACACCCCCTGCTCCTCCAGCCTCTGCGCAGGCAGAGCTCAGCCCCATCCCTCAGCTGCTCCTGCCCTGGACCAGCCGCTCTCTCCTGGTGTGCACCCACCAGATCTGCCCTGCAGACACCCCACAGCTCAGGCAGCAGTGGTTTTCCAGGTCTGCACAGCCAACGTTTTTGCATTTGCCATGAGAAGACTCCTCCATCCCCATCCCCTCCCACTGGGGCTGCCCAGCCTCTTTGGAGAGGGGCTAGAAAGCAGCCAAGGGCATGCTGTATTCCTGCCTCCTGTAACTTGGAGCAGGACACGCAGCAGCACCCACCCTGACCAGGGTGTTTCCGCCTGCCCTGGACCTTGCCACACCACCCACTGCTGTTTTTCACGCCACTGGTGTCTCCTCCAGGGAGGCACAGAGCCGTGACCACATGGGACACAGCACCGAGCAGGATGGGCAGGAAACACACGGTGGGAAATCCGCTGTGAGGGGCCAAAAGAGCAGGGCAGGGCGGCTGACAAAGATTTCAAAGGGGCCTACGGGCTGCCCTGTGAAATGACCCTGACCTCCCCATCCCGTGCCGATGGCCCGCACGGAGCCAGGCGGGCTCCTCCAGTGCTGGCCGTGGCCTTTGCAGTGTTTGCTTCCTGCCTTCAGGCCAGGCAGGGCATTTATAGCAAGGGAGCGGGAAACAGATTGGGACAACATGGAGGAGGAAAGATAAAAAGGAACGGCGGATGTCCTGAGAAACCCACAAGGGTGCAAGCCAGGCACAGCTTTCAGGGTAACATCAGCCAGCACATGCTTTCGGGAAGGCTGCAAACAGGTTCACACGGCCACCCTGTGAATCCCGGGCAGCGCATTGCCTTTAGGCTGTGCCAGCAGCCTGCGCTCCAGCTGCACATCCCCTGCTCCCGTAATGCCAGAAGTGCTTCTCCAGCCACACAAGTGCTCCCTCCCAACAGCGCCGGTCAGCCTGCAGCAGTCAATATCTACACCACACCTCTCCCATTGTTTCTCCCCCCTCCTCCCTTTCTTTTCTAGACCCTACAGGGAGCTGTGGAGCCTTATCTGGGATGCCTTGACATCCCAGAGCTCTGGCGCCACATGTAAAGCCTCGCTGATTTTCTCCAGATCCTGCGCAGCAGCATGACAGACCAAGGGAAGGCTTCTCCACCCTCTCTGAGCTGCGGCAGGTGAGCAACCCATCAGGACACCACCGCGCCCCTTCCTTCCCCCCTATCCCTCTTGCCTTGCCTCTCTCCTTCCTTCTCCCACATTTGATCTCTCTCTCCAGTCAGGATGGTGAATGACATTGTATTGCAGCTACAGCTGCTCCAGGGATCACGCAACGTTCCCGAGCCCCAAGCGCAGGAGGGCAGGAGCCTGCAGGGTCACCCCAGAGCACAGCTCAGTGAATCCAGGGGCTGTAAGTCTTTGCAGAGGATGAACTCCTGCTGCACTCCCGGGCCTCGAGGGAGCAGGAACTCTGTCCTGGAAGCCTGTGATCCCCCGGCACACCACCACCAAGCTGCCTTTGACGTCAGCTCACGTCTACAAACATTGTCTTTGACCCACGGCCAAAACTTGCAATGCAGGGGAAAATCAGTGGAGAAATGAATATCCGCGGAGATACCCCGCAGAGAGCCCGCCCCCCAAGAGCGCGGGGTGCGAGGGGCAGCGGGCCAAGGGCAAATGCGCAGCCGGGGTGACTTGGGAGCCAGAAGTGCCCCAAGAAATGAAGCCATGTGAAATGCAAATCCCCAAGGAAAACAGAGGGGTGAACCCTCACTAGAGGTCATGCAGGCTGGACTCGGGCAGTCCCAGCAGGGAAACCTGCTAACATCTGGTGGTTCAGCCTCTGCCAGCAGATCCCGCAGCAACTGGGGGCTGGCCCCAGGCAGAGCAAACTGGATATCTGGGATACGCGGAGCAGCTCAGCACCCAAACAGTTGCCTGCCAGCAGCTGCCATGGCCACTGCTGAACACCCGGTGCTGCTCCAGCCACAGGGCCATCAACAGAGCATGTTCAACGCATGGACGTATTTAAATACTACTGTACCAACACAAAGAGCATAGACGTGCCAGCCTGGAAAGCAGCAAAGGCACTTCTCCCAGCCACTACTGATGGAAAGGTCACGGGTTTGCCGGTTGTTTACTGAGCACTAGGGAAAGCTGGGGGCTGGGTTGGCTGGTGACAGTGGGAACAAGCACAAAAGGGATCAGGGCCACAGGGATTGCCGTGATCTTGCTGAGGTCTCCCTGCAGGCCCACAGTGGCTTTGGGATTGGACCTCAGGTGGCCAAGGATGGAGCTGGCTCATATTAGTCACCACCAAGGAGTGAAGCTCAGCTCCTCCTTGGTGAGCAAGACGCAAACCCCACTCTCTGCTGAGCAGATCTGCTCCCTGCAGCGGAGCCCAGGCTGGCGAGCGCTGCTCTCCAAGAGAGCCGGGTGCCTGCCATGCCCCAGCTCCCATCGCCACCGACCCTTCTGAGCACTGAGGAAGGCAAAACCCAGTTTTTCATAGGGAAAACAACAGTGCCATCTGCTGCACAGCCCCGCTCGGTCCCCAGCAGCCCGACCGCCCGTGGGCAGCCCACAGAAGGCATTCGCACAGCTCTTAGAGCTCACAACAGTACGCGAAATGCATCCCCAGCCAGCACCAAGACAGGCACGGAAGCAGCAATAACACTGCAGTGAGAAGGCAACCCTACAGCAGCCCTGATGGCTACCTGCAGCTGAATAACCGGGGACAACCTCTGGTTTGCACAGAAGAGCCAAGGACAGCAGGATGGGGAGGCGCAGCAGAACAAGAGAGCGTCCCAGAGCCCATTTAGTGACCACAATGCGTGAAGGAGATGGAAGAGGAGGCAAGCTCACTTGGCAAAAGCAGGCAAACAACCCCTTTCCTCCATCAGCACCCTGCAGGTGAAGCACATCTTCCAGCCTCTCTACAGGCAAGGGGAGGAGGAAAAAGGCCAACATCCCCTAACACCCACCGAGCTTCAGCGAGACAGCTGCCACCACCCCAAGCTTCTCCTTTGGAGAGAAATCCCAGATACTGGCATTAGGCACCACATGTACTTTGTCACCTTGATATCCCAGGGAAATGCCAGGTAGTGGGGACACCTGGGAGAGCAGGGTCAGCCCGAGGGAGCTAATGGCAGTTTCTCTCACCTCCAGCCCCAGCAGCTGTGAGCAGTTGCCAATTAGCCATCCCCGCTCCACAAGTGATCGCAGTTTGGTGGCAGGTGAAGCAGTTTCTCTGCATACACCGCCTGGAAAGCATGCCGGCATCCTCCATGAGACATGCGTTGCTATAGCAATGGGAAAGGTATCAGAAGCAAGACGAGTGTTGATGGATAGTGCAGATTGCTTTTAAGATTGCCACGCAAGATCAGGACCCCTGCTTCTCAAAGTCCAGCAGCCAGGTGCCATGTAGGGAACAGCACAGTGAAGACACTGTAAGGAACTGAAAAACACAACCCCAAAGATGCCTGGAATAAACAAACTTCAGAAAAGCCCCTCCTTTCTTCACATAAAGGGTCACCTCAAAGCAAACTGACCCCAAAGATAAATTGCACTGAGCTACAGGATGTCAAATCAATCATTACAGTATCCCAGGGATTTATTCTGGAGCCTGCAGCAGTTCTGCATCCTCTGTTCACGTCTGATCAGCCCTGTTTGCGGGGACATACACACATGCGTGAGTGGGAGCTCCAGATGGAGCAGCTGAACCACACTGAGGAGGGACTTTGCATCTCTCCACCCGCTTCCTCCCAGCCCCTGCCGCCAGCTGGACTCACGCTTGCTGTCACTTGTTGCCAACTTGCCCAACTCCCCGCGGCAGAGCACCACCGAGGGTTAACTCCTGGCCACCGGAGTCACTTCAGACACAGCTCCCTTCTCTGCCCCGGAGCAGATGACAGAGAGACAGAAACACGTTCAGCTCCAGCCTTGCTTGCCGCAGGCTCTCAGCAGCCTGCCCTCAGCCAGCCCCAAGACTGCTTGTCCACCATCTGCTCACTTCTCCAGCCCAAACGGCCAGCAAGGGGGAGAACGGACAGTCTGGGAGCTTGGTTCAGGATGGAAGCCACCTTTTGACTCAGCTCACATGCAGGTTTTGGTTTTAAAGGCTGAAATTCAGCCTTGCACATGAACCTTTGCTTTCACATGTCATGACACCCTGAACAACACACCTGCAGCAATTAGATCAGAGGCGAAAAAAAAAATCTCCTTGTTTGCTCAGCTTATTTACTTTGCAGCAACTCAGTTTTCCCAGTTGTTTGTGTGGGTCTTTCCCTTAGCAACCAGGGAGAGACACATTTACGAGGCATGAAAAATGTAGCTGTACAGCCGTAAGAACTGGCAGGGTGCGGCTGTGGGCGCAGCTGGAAATTCCTCTTAACTGGTAGTCACAAATGACGGGACTTCGATGGACTGCACCCCTGAAACAGGAAAGTGGCTCCTCCTCTTCAAGCAGGACATATAGGCAGAATCAGGACTTCTAACCTATGCTCTCCACCACACCACCCACCATGCAGGATCCCAGCCTTGTAACAAATACCTCTACGTGCCTCAGTTTACCCATATATAAAATGAGGGCAAGTATAAAAAGTGACAGGAAAGCTAAAGCTGAGACCTTAAAACAAAGCACTCCATAGGAATGCAATGCGCATTCCCCAACACGGAAGGGAAACTGAGCTCTGGACATTTCTTCTGGACGGCTTTACACCTATAATTTTCTGGATCTCCCAGCAAAATTATTCTCCCCAGTCCACAGCCACGGTGACAGAGTACTCTTGTTCTTGACCCATGGCAGAATCAGGATCCAAACCCCGGTATTTTGGTTGCCAACCCCCTTTCCTAAAGAGGCATGCACGCTGGCACCGGCTCCTGCCGCACGCACTTACCCCCAGCAGAGTTAATTTAGGTTTTTTTGTTAATAGGACTGGATCAAGGCAAATAAGACTCAGACCAAATGGACCCACTGGGTGCAGGAGGCGGCTCTGGCATGCATTTTCCAATCCAAAAATGGATCCCAGCCTATTTTTCCATCACAGCATCAGCCCTTCCCTTTATTCACTCCTGGTCTCCCAGGAGCCATTGCTGCCCACTTACCTTCCCACCACCCCCACAAGGGCAGCAGCACAGAACCCCCCCACCCTTCCCTTCCCTTCCCAGGGTTGGGGTCAGGAGGGGAACAGAAAGTATAAAGCCAGAGGAGCATCAGGACCAGAGAGCCACGTTCTGACGAGACCCACAAATTTCTTGCCTTGGCTTCATCCTCCTCTGCCTCAAAAGCACCAGTGGGTTTGTGGGTAGAGTTTTTGTCCACCTCGGCTCAGTTTAGCTTTATTTAGCTTCATAAACGCGCTAGGCAGAAAGAAGGGACCTCCTGGTGCCGCTTGGCCTAAGCGCTGCCTGGAGAGCTGCAGCCCTGGCTCGCTGGCACAGCACGCAGCAGCTTCGCAGCCTGCCAGCAGCCACACAGCCCAGTACCGGCCGCAGCATCCCAGCGGCAGCTAGACCCTGTCCCAGACGGTCTGGCTTTCTCCAGCATTGCTTCCTCCATCCTTCAGCCCCACTTCTAACGGCCGCACTTATCCATTACGCAGATAGAAAGCAAAAAAAAAACCAAAAAAACCACCAAAAAACCCAAACCACTTCAAAAATTCCCCCCCTACGCAAAGCCTGCTGCTTCTCCTTCGCCAAAGCTCGCGCTGCAGAGCAGGGGTCAGGGGGGCTGGCAGGCAGAGGGACCCCCTGCACCAGCAAGGGACCAGCACCTGCAGACCCCCAGGAACGCGCCGAGAGAGCCCACAGCCCCCTGGCACCGCGCACGCATCAGTCACCCGCGGCGGACACGCGTGGGCCGCCGTCAGCCCCTGCCAGCCGGGGTGCTGAGGGGCAGCGAGCC
>VXBO01005456.1:248356-277656 GCA_013400135.1 Rhinoptilus africanus | reverse complement strand
CCGCCCGCCCGCATCCCCCGGCGGCGGCCCGCAGGTGGGTGCGCGGCCGTGGGCGCACAGGCAGGCACCGACACCCGCGGGCGCCTCTCCAGATGTGCGCCCCACCGCTGGTTGGGTGCCCCCCCCCCCCCCCCCCCCCCCNTCCCCCAGGAGGAGGTGGGTGCTGGGGTGCCGCCGGGGGAGCAGGACCCGTGGGAAAGCACCTTGGGGGGCTCGCCAGGGAGCGGGGAGCGGTTCAGAGGGGTTTTATACCTGTGCGAGCTATAAGTAGGAGAAGAGCTTCAGGGCAGAGAAAGNCGAGCCCCAGCCGCGCACCGGAGCTCGGGGAGGGGGGGGACACACCGTGAAAGCGCCCCGGGGAGACAAAGCCGACGGGCGAAAGGCGCAACTCACCTGAGTGTCGATCATCATGGTGCCCCGCGCAGGGAGCGCCGCGGGGCCGGGCTCACCGCCCCTCCGCGCNTGCCTGCACCGCTGCCAAGCTCTCCCCAGCAAGACACCGCTAACCAGGTGAGGCCGGCACCCTGCTTATGGGGACTGGGACACCAGTGCACAACCATCCACCCCCCCCCGCTGCCCCTTCTCTGCTCAACCCAACGGCTCAAACAGGGGCAATGCAGGGAACCGGGGAAAAAGCTGCTGGAGATTTCGGTGCGCAGCCGGTGTGCTGGAGCGTGAGCTGGTGAGGCAGCGGAGGCTGAGCGAGCGGGGTTGCCCTGGAAACAGAGAGGCTGCACGCGAACGGCTCCGGTACCCATAGTTTATATTTATGAGGCCGATGACATGTGCTGTTGCAGAGTGATGTCAGGAGAAGCGGGAGCTGAGAGAAGGCTGCGTCACTCTCCACGGCCGAGTGCACCCAGCCATTGCAATGCTCCCGGCTTGGGGGCGCAGAGCCGGCCACCGCAGCCCTGGGGACCAACACACACACCCAGCACCCACACCAGTGCCACCAGCAGCCTCCTGCTCCAGCAGCCACTGAGCGGGAAGAACCAACCCTGCCAGGGTCACAGTGGGAATTAGTGACAAGGCATAGTCCGTCGCATCTGGCCGTCCCGCTCCTCCATGGCTCCGGGCCAGCACAACCAGCAGCTTGGCCTGGGGAGCGCAGCCAGGAAAGGAAAAGGTGCTGTCAGGCCTCTCGCTCTGGCACTAGATGCTGCTACAGAGCAACGTCATTCTAATTATAGTAACGGTGTCAGTGCTGAACAGTGGGGAAAATACGTACTTCAGAAGGTCTATAACTATGTAATTTGCTGCTGGCAAAACTCACTAAAAAAAAACCCACCCAACCCAGAATGAAGCACTTTTAAAAAGTAATTTGTACTCATCTGACTTGGTTTAAATTAGCTGAAGGTTCAGCAGCGGGAGCAGGGGTGATGGGGTGGGCATAGAAGCAGCAGAGATTTCTGGTTGAAACTGCCTTTCTACTCATATGGCTTTATACTAGTTTTACATGAAACAGCGACATTTGGTGGTTCTATGCTTAATCTAAATATAGCCCAAGAAAAGTCAAGTCAGTACAGCGTTACTCTTAGAGAAAGGAGGGAGTCGGGTGGGTAGGCAGACATTTAAAAGTCACTTCTTCAATGCATTTTACTAACAATGCTTTCCTAAATTATTTGGTTGCGTGGACTACGTGTGGAGCAGAACTGCAGGACTGGGGATTTAGTGTGAGTAAAGCGCAACCCACTCCTGTAAATTCCTTCTGCAGTTCCTGCTGTTCCTGCAAGCACCCGTCACTGTCATTGTCACTCCACCTGGAGAGTCGCTCTCTGCATGTTCTCACCCCTGGGGATCTCACGGGGACTCACTGTGGCGGCGAGGTGAAGCAGAGAAGCCGGGGGAGAAAACAGTAACCCTGGTGTTTAGAGCTGCCCTTTGCGATTCAAGCAAACCCCTGCTGAGAAAGAAAAGCATTCGGTGTATCTCACATTCAGTACTGAGCGACCACGGCTCGTCCCTGTGCGGACAGAGAACAAGAGACAGTCCCTTCCTTGAAAAGCCACAGGCTAAACAGGTAAGACAAGGGTGGGAGACTAAACCCAGCCGTTCTGGCAGGGAGCTCACAGCCTTCCAGCTCCTTCCCACCACCCTGCTGCTTTTGCTGCATTAAACCAGCCAGACACACACACCTATTCCCCAAGCTGGTTTCGTGCAGGGAACATATAGCTGACCTTCTTATCCTTCCTCATCCGTGTTTGCCCAAAGACCATCTCGTTTCCACACCCCCTCCAGCTACAGATCTCACCCAGAGAAGGCTGGACTAGGCCGGTCCTTTCCTAACTATTGCTGCACATCAAAGTGGTTCAAAATGACATTTCTGGTCAATAACGTCAGGCAGCAGGACCTGTGGGAGGGTTAAGGGAAATCCAAACAGGAGTGAAAAAAGTGGCACGTCTGGCTTTGTGGAAATGATTTTTGTTCTGTCAGTGGGGAAACGAGAGGATCGTGGTCTGGCCCCACCTAGGATCATATCCAGTGCTGGAAGTTTCTGTATCTTGCCCCCCAGAGGAGTTTCCCTTTGGAGATGAATGCACCATGTACGTCACCAGCTGGGACAAGGAAAGAAAAAGCCTGTCAGATGGGTTCTTAAATTAGATGGACAATGAACGATGAGTCTGTTCCAGCCAAGCAGAAAGGGACGGATGGAAGAAGGGGCCCTTGGGAAGGCAACAAGCTACTGATCTGAGGCTTGGTTAAGGACAAACAGGGCTCGAGTTTGAAATACCTTGAAAGCATGATGAGATCCCCAGGCAGTGTAAATCGGCCGATGACTTATTTACATGTGGTGATTCCCTTTTCATGCAGTAATGTGTGCATGTTTCCAAGTACAAATTCCCTTTGCACGGGGACACATGAGATGGCACTGACCCCCCCCCGTAGCAAATGGAGGAAGACCCCAGATGCAATAGTGCCAATTTGCTCCCTTGCTAATGTCTGCCTCAGTTTCCCCACTGAGCAATGGATGTTGGTGGGGAATTTGAATCCGAAAGTAGGTCCTTGTGAAGCTCCCACACTGCCCACTCCAAATGAAAGAAGGAAAGCTTGCTGCTGGTGTTGGGCGAAGGGGATTAATCAGCAGGGGATGACAACAGATGTCCAGGCTTTCATTAATTAGAGGAGGGCATGAGCTGATTCAGGGAGCATCCCCCACACTGCACTGGGGAGTGTGTTTCTGCAGTCATGTTCTTCTGCTCCCTGGAGACATAGGGAGTTTCTCAGCACTGCCTCAAATCACAGCCCTGTCGAGCAGAACTGTGTCAGGTAACATGTGACACAAGACCTTCCCCTGGGGAGAAGCTGTGGGCCTGCCAGGAGGATAAACATGTTTGGCACTGCACAAATCAGGCCATTATTGCGTCAATCACACAGTCTTGGATTCAGCCAAAAGGTGTCTAGGAAGCAGAGCCGGGGACCAAGCCTCTCACAGAAGTTTTTCAGAACAGGTACCCCAGAAATAGAGATCATCCTTTATCACACATCATTTGCGCTGGAGAACTTCCTCTGATGGTGGATTTAGTATAGGCTATGAATTCAAGGCACAGGAATTCAAGTCGTTTAGTATGGCAGAATGAAGTCCAATGGCTGCAAATACAGGCTGCAAACACAGGCCAATTTAGAGCAGAATTAAGGCATAAGGGGAATTAGCCATTGGCACAGCTGATCTATGGATTTGTGGCTGCTATATCGCTTCATGTTTTTAATGGGTCTGAAGGCTTTTCTAAGAGACCTAGCACAGCCCAGCTATATATTGTGAGCTTGATACTGACACTGGGAGATAAAATTATCTGGCTTGTCCTGTGCAGATCAGACTAGAGAGTTCCTTCTGGCTTGTGAAAGAATCCATATGTATGTATATAGTAACTGGCCTAATGAAACACTAGTTTCAGTCATGGCCTTCAGACACAACTGTTTTACAAACAAGAAATGTACAGTATTAATCCTGGCTTCGGTGAGAATATATCTTTTTGGAAATATTTGGATAAAGATCTTTCTTCACCCTTTTGGCTTAACTGAGTTGCCTGGTTACCAAATGCAGACATCCTCTCAGGAGATTCAGTTCTGGTTTAGTTATGTAGAGTGGTATCTTCCTCCAGCACCACAGCACTAATAACAGTCTGGAGAAAATATAATAGGGCAGAGTGTTTACTAGATAAAGCAGACCCAGCTCCCACTAGGGGTTTGGGGCTGGAGGTATTTTGTGTACCTTATCTATACTATGGGTACCGTGAAAGCTTTTCTAATTAGTCTTCTGGAAGATGAAATGCCTACAATGACACTGACAAGTGCCATTTTCAGCCTGCTCACACAGGAATGAAATGGCTCGTTAAGTCATCCGCAATCAGTGGTGAGGCTCTAAAGCTCTGAATACTTGATACACTGCCATACAGCAATTTTCTCATGTGAGGAGAAGCAAGAACAGTCAGGCACCTCTTCCCCATTTTCTCTCTCTCTGCCAAACAAGCCTTTTTTTTTTTTGAACTGTTCCCTTAGAAACAGTCAGCTTAGCCCTTTCACCCCTGCTTCTCCTCTCCGTGCCGTACAGCATGGCAGCAGCGCTCGGCATGGCCGTTCTCTCCTGCTCCCTGTGGTCCCTTCTCCCTGCTGACATTAAAAGAGCATGGCACAGACTTGCACAGCCCGTTGGTAGCATGCCTCGGGAGATAACAGAGGAGATGTTTATGGCAGACGTGCTGCGGCGAGGGAGGTGGCACATGAACCTCCATGCTGTGACCTCAGTTGACAATTATACAGTCGTCGTTGGCAAGCCGTAGCTGTTCCCCTGTGTTGGGACGCCCCTCGCCTGTTCACCCGAGTGAGCTGTCAGGCTTTAAAGGCGCTGCAAAATGCCCGGTTCAGCTTCTCATCGCATTCACACAAAGAAAATGTTAACCCCAGCCCACTTCCAGCTCTAGACTGAACTCACAGTTTCACTAGAGCATTTCATTATAAAACGAAATCACCCTGTTTGCTGGAAACGCATCAGCTCTTACTGTCGGTTCCAGCGGCTTCTAGCCAATTTATTTCACAGAGCTTAGAAAAGTTGGAAAGGACTGAAGCAACGGATAGGAACACGAACCTCTCAATCCCAGATTTTCTGTGTTGGAAAAGATTACATGATCTACAGAGACATGTGAACCAGGGAAAAGGTTCAGGGCACATCTGCGATCGAAATAAACCCAAAGAATTTCAGTCTGGGTCTGAGCTGTGCCAGTTCTGTCTAAATGCATGTTTCCATAACACAGATTGGAATTTGGAAGATAACTGCAATACGAATTTGCACTATTTGTCCTGTCAGACCAGGGTTCTGGTGTGGCACTGGAGCTCTTCTGAGAAGGTCTCCAAGCTTCCTCATGAGCCTGATAAAGGGTGTGATTTTAAATCACAGTGCATGAAAATTCTTTGCCCTGCCTAATAGTTTTTTTTAACTGGAAAGGTCTTTACTAAAACTCCAGATCTTCTCCACAGGAATGTCAAATACCATTTTGATCTTCCTAAGTTTCTGCTAAGCCTCAAGAAAACACTCAGGCAAAGGCATCTGCAGCCTTGCATTTGATAATGGGCCTTTTTGCATGCTGCAACCTCAAGTGGGATGCTTATATTTCCAAAGATTAGGAACCTGGAAACTTTTTCATTCTCACCTCCACTTTGGCTGCTGCTTCTGAAATGCATTAAGACTCCTGGTCTCCAGAGAAACTATCCACTTGTTCCTTTCTCAGTCTGTTCACGCTGGGAACAAAAATTCATGGTGGGGCATGTTCTGTGGGAGCTAATATTCAGTGGGTTTGATGATGTGGAGAACAACTCTTCAGGGATCAGGTGGTCAATCTCTTATCTCTTTGTAGTTCTTATCCACCATGGAGAAATGTATGAGGTGAATTTCAGGGGGCTTTGTCTTCCTGTCATCCCATAAATACTCTGGAGAAAGAACCTTGGAGGGTTTGTGGGAAAGGAAGTGTTTGCTGAGATGGCTTTCTTCCTGCCAGGCTGCCACATCTCATTGGCTTTGTCTGTCAGGGTGGTCATCTGGCAAGTCCTGGTGAACTCATAGACTTTCTTGACCAGCCCTCCAAACATGACTCTCCCATAGTAGAAGTCCCCTTCTCCATCAGGGATGTAGGCTGCTGCAGAGCTCCTCCTGTCATAAGGGAACTGGCTTCGAGGGACATTGAAATAGCCAGGGTGTATGGCTGCTACTATATCACCCAGGGTCTCAGGCCCCCAGGAATTGTAGAACACCATGTCAATGTCCAGGCAGAAGACGTAGTCCACCTCCTGATGGCTTGTCTCCGCTATGTGCTTGTTTATGGCCTCCATCCTGCGCAAGGAGATCTCTTGCCAACTGGGGCATTTCCTGATGGGGATGATGATAAACCTTTGTCCAGGTTGCAGCTGGACATTGGGAATTGTCTCAGGGTTGTCAGTGAAGATATAATAGTTCACTTGACAGCCTTTCATGAAATGTTTCTCTGCTGACTCCAAGAAGCGTCCCACAAACCTTGTGTATCTGTGCAGACACAATATGTGAATAGCCCAGCAGAGACAAAGGGATGCATGGTGGATTATGAAGGGTGCTTTAACAAATGGAAGACGACAAGAGTATTGACTAGCTATTGCTGCAAGGATGCATACGCTATACATGCAACAGGTAAATAGTGGAAGACAAGGAACAAGTGGATTATCTCTGCTTTGAGCGACCAACTACCTATCCACAGCTCTAATTCCCAAGACACATGCTAGTTCCTCAAAAAATACTGATGATGCTTCAGGTACCTTGGGTGCCAAGTCTATTATCTTATAGGCTTGTATGGTTACGGACACGACACACAAGCACAAGAGTTTACTACAGATAGGGACAGATTTCAGCTCTGCTGAAGACAAAAAAAGCCAAAACGGTCTTTCCACAGAGGAAGTACATCAACCCAAGAATGGGGCCACTGAGTAGTTCACTTACTTTCCAATGGCAAAGGCTGTCACCCCTATGGTGTGATTCAGCGGCCTGTAGGCACTGTCTAGGATCTCAGAATTATAAGTTCCTTCCCAGACGACAGGGGCCAGTGCCATGGCGTGATTATCAGCACATCCTGACGCCTGAAGGAAAATAAAGGGAATGGTAATGAAATGTAACTGTTCCTTTTGGTTTCAAGGCCAGTAAATGGGAAAGAAACACTAAAAAGGCAGCTAGAAGAGTATGAGTACGAGCATTAACTCATTATGGATGGTATTATCTTCAGATCTTCTTCCTTGCCCTCTTATTTAAGGTTACCAAGCATGGACATTTCAGTTCCAGGGATGAAATTAATCACTGTTTAATGAATTGGCAAAAACCCGAGGATCTACTAAAATCTCATTTAAGCTCATGGGACTTTTCTGCTGAGGAGAGTGTAATGACCACTGACCTCACAGAATGAGAAGCTATGTATATTCGCTATCAGTCTGATGGATATTGCTACATACAGATTAAAACACAAGTAATAATATGAAAATTACTATAAAAATATACTCCCTTACTGTGTTATTAAAACACAGCTTGTGACATGACAGTTTATTTTTCCAGTATTTATATATAGCTTTAACACATTCAGATATAATTTAAAATTCTTTATGCGAGGCACCATTCAAATCTGTAACAAAGCTATAGAAAATCCTTAATCTGCTGTGTGGGTAGTGGACATACTGAATAAACGTGCAGCAGAGCTACAGCTATGCAATGCTGTTTCAACTTTCTTCTTTGTGTTCAGGGTTTCTTTCTTACCCTTTTGATTTTAAACCAAAATGGCATTTATGATGTGTAATTTACCCTAGCCTGCTCACATTCGCCCCAGACCATGATCTGTAGCACTCAGCTAATGAAATTTGTCATGCACAGCACAGGGACACACTTGGAGACTGAAGCAGTCTCCCATGTGACATGCTCCCAAGGCAATAATAGCACAAAAACCAAACCAAGGGACCTGTGGGGAGCAGTTTGATGGCTGAGGCAGCAGTACACTTTCAACTCAGATTTAATACTTTCAGTCTGAGCGCATACGAGAATAAAAATTTCACTCCCTCCTATAGTAATGCATATGATTAAAAGATTAAATTATACAGGAAAAAGAATTTGGTTTGTAGAAAATGTACTAACTGAACTGTTCTCATTAATTATCTGGTTTTGGAGGAGGGGAGAGAGAGAGAGAGAGAGAGAGAAAGAGAAGGAAATCTACACGTTTGTTTCTCTAAGCAGGGCTTTTTAAAATTTCATTTTAAAGGGCTGCACTGGGTTTTCCAATGACTCATTTCCATGGTATGCACCCTCTCAGCGCGTGCTGGTGCACTTACTTCAGAAGACATAGAGCACTAAAAGCTACATGATTCTCTCCTCATTTAGTCCAGCATATACGAGCTGATTTCTCGCATTAATTTATTCCAATACAGAAAAGAGAAATACTCAGCATGTCCTGTTGAAATAGCAGGATATGTACTAACAGAGTGTGTTTATTAACAGGCAAAAGAATGGCGGCTGTTGAAGGTGAACTGCGAGAAATAAGAATCAGGTCATAGAAGCTGGACTGACAGAGACCGCTAACAAACTCGACCTGCCGAGGAGTGTTGGCCTAAGTCACTTAGCCTGAAACCTTCCATGTCTATTTTAACTCACTGGTTTGACTGCTTCTCATAGAGACTTGTTTGTGTGAGTGCCTGCAACTTGTTCCAGCGTAAGATACAGCAGGTTAGCTGAAACCATTGCTGAAGGTCATACAAGGCACCTGCTTGATTTTGCCCTGAAATGTATTCAAAGCTCTCCCACAGCTGGTTACAATTACAGCACAGTTACAGAAGGAATTTCTCACTGTCTTCCAGCTATTATCTCTCTCCCATCTCAAGAAGAGGCCCTAGCAGCAACCATGTAAACAGGGCTCTGTGTGTGATCATGTTTTAATTGGGAATTTACAGTAGGTATGTTAGCAGTATGCAGTGACTAAATCTTACAGCAGCACAGACAGCTGTAGACATACCCATACGGTTACGCTTCTCTTGGAACAAGGTACTGTTCAGTGTGTACCAGGACTTTGAAACTGTGAGTGCCACCGAGCACCCAAATCAAAAAGTCAGCAGAAACAAACCACAAAGTTCAAACAAAGAAACTTACTCTGGAGCCAGCACTCTTGACTGCTGATAAAATAATCTGTAAAAAGGAAGAAATATCCACTGAATAATACATGAATATGCCCGGAAGAGAGGAACAACAGTCTAAAGGTCAGGAAATAAAAAGCCAGTACTTACTGGGGGTAAAGCCGGACTGGCTTCTCTTCTGTATACTGGAGTTTCATGGAGCTGCATGATGAGGTAGGAAAAGAAAGGAAAATTGTAATACTATTCCAAAACCACGAACCTGGTTCAGCTTCAGGACCTGCTGGTGTACTGACAGCTGTCCAAGTTCTCACTCCAGTTGCTGTGGGCGCTACTCTGCCTGGTACAGAGAGTTAGACGTTGCCTGTACGCACCTTCAAGGGCTGTCAAACAAGTAACAGTTTGGAAACAGAGCACACAACAGCACGGGGACAGAGAGAAGCTGGGAGCTTTCCAAGTCTAGGCAAGTCAAGTCAGAGTTTAGGGGTGAAAACCAAGAGAAGCACACACTTGTTAGGGACTGCCACTTCTGGTCACATATGTGCTCCAATCCCTGCATAACTCTTCCTGTTCACCTGGAGGGCTGAACTGCCTGAAATATATCACACTTTAAACAGCATTCACAGAAATAAGCATCTTACTAGACACGATATTTTTTTTAATGACTTGAAATAATCAAAATGCTTCTATAAGAGATCAGCTTTTCTATTTGCATCTTTTTGTTTTGTTTTCACATGATCAGTAGGTCATGACAAAGGATGGGAAAAGCCGTGGCTTGTCATGTTACAGTTATGGTCAGGTACGGCAGTGAAGTCATTTAGGCCATATACCCTGTTCCTCCACAGTGTAAATTCTCTTTTATGCAGCTTTGAGATAAATATTAGGACCAATGCTAAATCAGCTATTTGTACATTAGTTTGCATCATGCAGTGAAGTTGACCCTTTAAACTGTTAAGATTTCTGGAGAAGCATCTTCCCTTCCATTTTGGTTCAAAATAGGCTTCTAGTCCATGACTCAAGCTGCCATAACACAAATACATTCATAAAGCAAGTGAAAAGTGCAGATCATAGAGTGAAGAAGATGAACACAATTAGGAGACTAGGGGATTATTTCTAACTCTGCCAGAACTCCTTATATGATCACTCATGTCACCTCTCTGACCTATGTTTCTCCATCTTTTGAGCAGGGATACTTAATCCACATCTCAAAGCACTGTGAGATCCTGCGTGTACATGTGCACGTGTGTAATTACACCCTGATAACAAAGCCAGTGCTAACCTGTTAGTCATGGTCTCTGTGATCCGCAACAGCCAAGGCCTCACTCGTGCTGCACAAGTACAGAGCTGTCCCGAAGGGCAAGCATACTAAAGCAGAAAAGGTTGCATTATAGCCATTTTGTTTTAAGAGAGTGACTAATTATAGATTCATCACTGCATGAAATAAAGAACAAGTGACTACTTGTTAGTAACTACTTATACTGTCAATTAAGTACAGCTCCTGTAACAATGCTCTGTGTTATTAATTACATATAAAATGGAATACTTACAAGATTTGTGGGCAAGGAAAGTAATATGGGAGGTAGTGTACTTTTCCTTTCCCAACTATAATCCTGGGATAGCAAAGAAACATTTTAAGATTGGTAATGTCGAAAGATATGTTCTTAGGATTTTCCAAGATCTTCTCAGAATCCGGCACAGATTTTGAGAAGTAAGTCTAGCTAATAACCGATTGTCTGCTTTACTAATTAGTGTAGGAGGCAGTGTATTCACGTTTTGATGTAATGTATTGCTGCTAATGCATAAATGGGAAGGTCAGGACAAAACGAGTAGAATTAAAAATATTTTAACAATTAGTAATTTAATAGTTAATAGAAATGTTTGATCTCAGATTCCTTTCAAACAATGTTTGAATTTGCTCAAGAGAATCTGTAAGGCATACTCAGTATTTAGCACACTCAAAGCTACAAAAATTCTCAATATTTGAAAGCAACATGTTTTATAGCTACAAAGCTATCCCTAGTTACACTGGAGTAAGTTGGGACTGTTTGAAGAGACAGATAATCATCTCTTAAGGCCTGAACTGAAGTGTAACTGGAATATTGTGTACCTGCACGTTTGTTTGTGAGTCAGATACGGTGTTAGCAGTCTAATTTAGATACAACTGGTCTTTTTTTCTCTCTCCCTTCAGAGGCTTCTCCCTCTACTAGCGTTACTTTGTCTATTGTATGAATTACTGTTCTTTCTAACCACTCTAACAGGGACTTTCCATAAAGTGGGCTGCCTATGTTTTTCTGCTACTACGATTTTTACCACAGTATAGATAGACAGGATGTTTTAAATATGACCAAGCTTGCCAGCAAATGCTTACCAGATAAACCCAGTAACAACAAACAGACAGAGAAGAGATCCTAACGCTTTTCTGGAAATGGTGTCTTCTGGAGTAGAAGGAAGGGCAACCACTTACTCCCAGCAGCTTTCAATCTGCAAAGAACAAAAAAGCAAGGGAAACTGGCTATAAATATCTCACTATAAGAGAAATGGATTATTTTATTATAGAAGCATGGGGTTCTCCAAGCAGTTTCATTTTAATTCAGTCTTTCCGAAATCAGGAATGCAGAGGGAACCAGACTGTAAAAGCCAGGCCAGTTGTCACTGAGACAGTTCCTGTAAACCATCTAAGAGACCTCTCCATTTCAGGGAGATCTAATCACAGTTATAAGTGTGTGGAGAGCCTTTTTGATTTGATTCTAGTTTCTGTAAGTTCCATTTATTTGTCTAAAGCACACACCCTTTGCAATTTAATGAACTCCCCAAAACAAATAGTATCAGGTGATATGCAGAGCTAATACAATTACCATTTCAGCTGATAAACCCTACCTTTCACAAAAGTAACTGCCAGAGACAGCTCCCTCCAAAGGAGAAAGGTAAACTGAGGTCCGATACAAGCAAAGAAATGCTACATGACAATAGTAATGCATATTGGGTAACAGTATTTCTCTGTAAGTCAAATAAATTACTCCCTTTTCAACAGCCATAAAAATCAACTTCCCTTAGCTCAGTTGTCTTACCTTACAGCTCAAATTAATCCCTTTCCTGTTCACAGTGAAGTAAAGGTTTCCAGAGTACGAACCACGGGCCCTGTGATAAATACACAAAGCCTTTGCCTGTGGCCTCCAAAGGGGCTCGTTACAAGCACATTAATTGTTAAAGGCTACATTCATTATTACCTTTAGTGAATAGAGAACTACGGTACTGCACATAAGTCTCTTGTGTGCAAGTTCATTTCCGCCTCCACGGCATCCTCCGTGTCCACATAGAGGGCTCTTCTGCAAAGCAGGCTTCCCAGGCTGCTGCTGAGGGGACTGTAATGCAGTCCCGAGTTAGAGGAAAGCACTTTCTAACATGTGACTGGAGCCTGGGTAAAAAAAAAAAAAAGGAAAGCTGTTTGTCAAAGTCCTATTTATAGACAGTCGGTAGCATTGATGTTAGTGGGAGGAACCAACACAGGGTGCTTCTTTAGGGGAGGCTGAAGTAAACATCACAGAGATCTTTTCTGTCCTGGCCCTTGGTAAGGAACACAACAGTGCCAATGGATCTAAAAAGTCAGTGGTGATTTTCCTACTTTAATTTCTTTGGTTATTAAAAGACATGTAGCAAAAAGTTCTTTAATTTGCTTTATCATGCCATATAGAAATCTGCTCTGGTGCTTCTTCCTCACTTTCCTGTCAACTAATCTAATCAGCTTTCACCAAGAAGCATCACAAAAGCCAACTTTAAGAAAAAAAGACACAAAAAAGCCCTTAAAAAATAATCTCAAGGCCTTCTACCATTTAAAGCCTTCATGGATTCATGCTGAGCAGTTCTGGATTCTTGCCTAAAAATGCTGCAGATTCACAAATGTAGAAAGATTTGCAATCAGCCTTTCCCCTCTATCTGTTATCCTATGCTTTTGCTAGTTTTGTCTAATTCCTGTGCTGATTCTGTCATGAGAGTTGTGACATCAAGACCAGGATTTTCCAGTGCCACATATCTGACCTCATGCTTGATGGCTTTGGCAAATGCAAAATGGACAAGTGTGCAGAGGGGGGTTCCAACAGTTGCTTTTCAATCATTCTTTGAGAGATGGCTAGACATAGGGTGGGTAGGCAACCTATGCCAATGCTTTACTGTCCTTCACATCACGAGGCTTCCCAAATTCCAACCAGGATCTCACTTGCTGCATGGAAGTGTTCATGCACCTGGAGATTCTCTTTACATATCTGAAGTTTTATGGTGTTTCCTTCCCTCTTTTATTCTGTGAGCTCAACCACCACAGCTCCTTCAATCTTTCTTTGTGGATTGTTAACTTCCAGACGTGACTATTTCTGTCAATTGTTTGATCTCTAATCAGTCCATTCTCATGAAACGTGGTGCCAAACCCAAATCAAATACTTCTGCTGAGCCCTCACCAGTATTGAGTAAAGCAGGATTACCCCACAAAACTGAAGTGCTGTGACAGTTCATACATTCCTACACTTGCCTACTTTGCAACAACACAGCATGGTGGTGACGTTCAGTTGGTGGCCAAATGTAATCCACACATCTTTTCTACAGAACCTCTCCTAGCCAGGTTGATGACATATAAAACCTTGTACTTGACTTTATGGAATTACACTCAATTTTCAGGGTATTTGTTTTTCTAAAACATCAAGCTTTGACTGAATTCCATTTTCTGTGGTGCTTGAGCCCCTTCCCAGCTTGAAACCACTTTTCAATTTCATAAACATCCTTTGAAAATTCTCCCCCCAAAGCATAAATGAAAATATAAGACAGTACCACTTTGCAGATAGTCTCCTGGGAATTCTCATTTCCTGCACCTGACCATCCTCATTCACTTATCACCATGGCGTACTGAGAGAGAGAGAATAGAACGCGGGTGATGGGGAAGGACAGAGGATAATGAACAGA
This sequence comes from Rhinoptilus africanus, assembly GCA_013400135.1. Lineage (NCBI taxonomy): Eukaryota > Metazoa > Chordata > Aves > Charadriiformes > Glareolidae > Rhinoptilus > Rhinoptilus africanus. The sequence continues at coordinate 263,592 of VXBO01005456.1, read as the reverse complement.
TAAAAGAAAGGAGAATAAAATTTATCCTCAAATTTAATAGTATAATTAACACAGAATAAAAGAAGACATGGGCATTCTCATTATTTTAGTGCAGTTTCAGCTATTTTAATAGGCATAGTGTGCTTCCATGTGTCTTTACAGAGTAAACATCTAATCCCTCAGGAAAAGAAATACACATATTTTGAAAAATTGCATCATTAGGAGCACAGCTGATGCATTCCCCCTTTGCTTCAATCTCCCTGTTATAAATCTGCGAGAACACTGGAGCCAGATGAGTTTGGAACATCTCCTTGCATCTAAAACTATCTCATTGACTTTTACTGGATTTGTCCTCAACCGATTTACAACCCTAGGGCGCACAATGAATGCAAACAAAAATGAAATAGAGGTGGTTGCAGTTAGTGACAGAATCTCCTAACAAATGGAAACACAGCTAAACCAGTTTTAATAATTATCAGGTTCCTTGAATTTGTTCAGAGAGATTTGTAAAAGCAATATGGTTGAAAGTAGTTATATTACTCCCAAATGAACTTGCTTGACCTCCCAGAACAAAGCAGTACTGTATTTTCAAGCCCTGCCTTGGAAAACATTCTGGATTGCAGATAAATACCTCACTTGTAGACCGTTCTGTGGAAAATATTCTTTCCAGATCAACTATTTTGGATTTCTAAACCTGTTTTTCATATTTCTAAAACTGAAGTAGCAAGCTGCGAGTACAATGTCGTCCACAATGCGAAGAAAGAGAGGATATCCGTGTGAAGGGCTTCATCTGTGCTGAAGAAAAAGTTTCCTTCCTGGACTCCATTATTAAACAGGCTGCATTTAACTGTTATAGCTTCAGGTTGTGCCATGACACTGACATACTCAATTATGCCTGAGTCTAGAACATGAACTTCAGTACAAACCCTCTGCTTGGGCTTCTAGTTTTTCAGCTTCTCCTATTACAGACAGAACTATAATGAGTTAATTTTACTCTGGCTGAGATCCGACTAGGAAGCACTGCAGAGAGTCTACATTTCATTTATAGCACATTCGTCAGTTTTTTTATTTCAAGAGGCAAAAACCAGCTCCTTTCACCATTGCACTTGTTCAGTGCAACAGAAATAATAAAAAAAAAAAAAAAGAAAATCCTGTTGGCCTAAATCACTGACATCACTGCAAACTTGTCAGTTTACATCACCAATGATCAGAAGGACATCAGCAAGATTTGATCGAGCTCATGTATAGAGTTGCTTGATCTTCTGGATGGATCGTTTCCACCAATCTTCCCAATGCTGGATTGCCAGCAGCTGAGCTGTACTTTCTTCCTTGATCTGGGCAAACTGCTGCTCAAGTTTACATTTGTATTTCTGTAGAAACAACAACAACAAATGGCAAAATTGGTAGTGATGAAATATAATTTTACTTAGTCTAAATCCAATTCCTGATCCACTGTATCAGAAAATTGCATACAGGCCACTTATTTTCTGCCTTTGACAACAGAACCATATGAACAATGAATTATTCACTGCCTTCCTTCTGTGTTCCTTTTAAAAAATTCTGAAACTAAATTATCTGCAATATTTAGATTTTGTTAAAAGTGCAAGATCTTCATCTGATTTCCATTAGCTCCTAAGATTAAAGAGTTGCCTCCTCTAGAGAAGAGAGGAGAGCATGCATGTCAATCATAGAATGCACTCTGCCTCTTGCTGGAACTTCCTAAGTAACAAGTATGAACTGAACTATTACAAAGCTGCTAAATAGGTATTTCACCTAAACAGAAACTTGTAGACTACTATGAAAACCTCAAGGCACCTTTATTAAAGAGTCCATGCTCCAAAATATAAAATACTGTATTTTTAATGCAACATACATTCAGAAAATATTTCTGTGGCATGCATTTGCTTTATCACACCCTGCTGACAAACTACGTTCACTTCAAAACTGTATTTTATATTTCCCTATTAAAGATATATATTTGAAAAATTAATTCAGTTCACTGGCAGGCAGTACAATTATTTCCAGGACAGATGCATAAACTCTGACCATTTATTTCCAAATTATTTACTGTAAGAATATTCTCCTAATTGCTGAACACTACTGTTTCACAAGCTATTGTCAGTGCAAGTCAAAGTCTCAGAGCTCTCTGGAACGCGCTCATTCTGCTAGCAGACTTAGTGAAGAAAGTGTAATCATTTTCATGGTGGAAACAATGATCTGTGATGGTTCAGGATGTAAGTATCTTACAGCCCTTCACCTTTTATGGAAAAATCAGCCTTTGTGATCTAAGGCTAGAGCTGTAGTCTTTAGAAAGGTGAGTGAAAGTAAGCCACATTGAAATGGCATTGTGGCAGCAGCTACTTTTTGTATTGTGGTGCTGCTGAAATGCATGAAGTGCTCTGCTTCTGACACCATCCGTGTTTTTCTGCTGAAACAATTCCCCATTGTAATGTATCTGAATGAGAAGGCTCCCTGAGAAACCATCTGCTTTTGACAACATCACAAAGAGACGTACATGAGACGAGGATTTCTACACATGGTTAATATGACTTTAAGATCTGAAAACACTGTGTATATTAAAAACTTACACAAAGCTATACTTTTCTTCCTAAAAAAACAAATCCACAACAGTAGCAGCCCCACTCACAATCCTTTCCCACCGACCAACCTTATATACTGCATCTCTTGCTTCTACTGTTGCTATGTGGCCCGGCGTAGCCTTCGCTGTTGTAACTGACGCAGTTTCTCTGCAAAGGATATAGTCTGGATTGTCTGACAGAGTAGTCATGGGTATTCCTGGCCAAGTCCTTTAAAAAAAAAACAACAACAAAAAAACCCGACAAAAAAACACATGAGAGAGTTAGATAAGAGAGCAAACTACACTAATTCATGTTACTTGTACTTAAAGTGCAAAAGATTAAATGTGTTTCTTTTTTAATCTCCACAAAAAGATTACCCAATTAGTAGCACAACAAACTTTTCAGTACAATAATTTAGTACAACAAACTGTTCTTTTGAAATTTCAGGATCTTTGCACAGTAAATAGAATTCATATTTGCTGAGTGAAAATAAACAGTATATTCATAGATTTGAAACCGTTGACATGAAAAATAGCGGCTAGCAAAGTAGCATAGCAATAATATTGAAATTGTATTGCTTTACAATATAATACATAATTCACTTTTATTTATTTGGATGCATTGCTATTCTCTCTTTAAGATCATTACTCACCCAAACTGCCCCATAACTAGTTAAAGGACATCACTAATGATGAACATAGTTTCTTGCTGCCTTGTTGAAACTGCTGAACACTATGAGGACAGTTTCTGAAACCAGTTTGAAGAAGAGAAACTATATAGAACAGTGTTCAGTGTCTTCACATATTACCTGCTCCCATGGTCAATTAACTGCTCAGCTTCACAGATTTCTACAGGAAGTCCTGCTTGTTTATGATGGATTAAAGTGGATGTCTTCTCTCTTGGTATTTCAGTTTCTGAGAGATAACAGAAGATAGACTCAGCAGCAACAAAGCAATGGCAGTAATACCATTGCTTTGAAGTAACTATAAGCAGCTAGATGCTCTTCACTTTCAAGAAATAGCTTTGCATGCTTGATCATGCAAATCTTTCAATTTAAATTACCATAGCACATAAAAGCCTCCTCTTCCTAGGGAAAGTCTGCTGCAATCTTTGAGAAAGAACTGGAGGCCTGAACAAGCAATCTCTTCTTTACTTACCTGCAGCTTGTACATCATTAACTGTGATACTTTCATCTAACTCCAGAAGCAGCTTTTCGGTGAAGGCAGCTAGTGCAGAAACAAAGTTCTGAGCACACTCAGCAACACAGTCCTGTTGGGATATTGGAGACAAGTGAGAGAAATTCCTTTGATAATTCGATCTCCTCTCCTTTTAGTTTAGCTCCAAAAGATCTGCACAAGTATCCAACCTTGACATTTTGCAACAGCTGCAGATAACAGACATAAGGTCTAAGTGGCACATAAAAGTGCCTCTCTGCAGTATTCTCAACACTACCTGATTACCCAAGGTAAAGTACAAAAAACTTTAGAGTTCTATGCGAGAGTTAGAAGTAGGTGTATATTTGGGTTAAGCATCTAAACCTGATAAAAACACATGTAAATGCATCCTTTTGCCCAAAGCAAAGGCCATTTTGAAATATGGGTACTTTGGGTGGAAATGCTTTGACCAAGAAATATTCTAAAACAAGGTATATGTGCTTCTGTGTGTGTATGCAGAGCTAAGAGAAGGGAATATTACTTCAGACCTAAAAATATATATGCTCTGCAGACAGTATAGAATTTTGATTAAATGGCATGAGAGAAGTAAACAAAGAGCTTTAATGCTGGAGAACTGACCTTTAATAACCCTAGAGGATGGAGAGGTAAAAGTGTTTTGATTCCTGAATCTCTCCTGTAAAACTCCACTTTTTCCAGTTTTTAATCTTGTGTAGAAAATTGTCAATATTTGCACCAATGAAACACACACAGAAGGAACCTTTCCAGGGATCTGTTGTTTGCAAGTAATGTAACTAACCAGAGGATGTCACTGTTGCTCGCAATTTAGACTTACATCCAATAATTCTACCATTAAGATATGTCACCTCTTCCTCAGTATGTTCTATGAATGATACAAACGATTAGTTATTTCCACAATAAATCTATGCACGTGTACATGTGCTTATGCATTTACGTATATATTGGCCTAATGCATAACTTAAAAGATATATGAACAGGATTGCCTAAAACTGAAAACATATTCCAGTTTACTTCTGATGGGGAGGAAAAATGTATCCAAGATCTACTCTCCCTTCCAAATGCAGCATCCAAGTTCATACTGGGGAATGGCTTTACAGTTACCTGCAGCATCTGTGTGTTGAGACGAATACCATCAGCTTGCTCTTTTTGCCTTTTTATTTCCGCTTGGCACAAAGCGTCCAGGTGAGGTAAATTGCCCGGATGTCCCAGAGAGGGATGCAATTGTTTCTTGTGCGCAGCCTTTAAGTAAACACATAACAAAGAAATGCCTTCCGTAAAGAATGTGCAATTCAATCATAATAAGAGAAAAGTACAAAAGTACTCAGAAAGACAAATTAGTGTATTCCATGTCTGTCTACAGATAAACCTTGCAATGCAGTAAATACCAAACTGCCTTTCTGCTGGAGAACAGGGCCTCTATCTCATCCTGGGTTTTGTTTACAACAAATAATAATGTCTCCTACCAACTGGTACAGAAGATATTTTTTGTATTTTTATATGCGTATTTTGTCCTGATTTTAACTTAATACTCAGATCTCAAGATACTACTCTGTAACGTTTTCTGCATAATCTCCATTATGATTCAGTTATTAGTTCTGTTAATGGACAAAATACACCTCTTTTTTGAAAGACAGAAAATAATGATATTTCATTGTGCACATGTCATAGTACCTGCAAATGAGTGCACTCATACAGTATGAGCTGTAGAGCCATACCACAATGTCACAGCCCTTAAAGTGTTTACAATCTAAGTGTAAGGTGACAGGCAGGGCTGTACAAGATTATAAAGAGGCAGCCCAACGCTGGAAGCAGTGAGAGGAGGGACTGAGTTTCTAGATATACAAAGCTTCCAGCAAGAACTACACAGACTAACTGCAAATACAGAAACTAAACTGTGGTTAGCTCAGCACAGAGCTATTAAGCAAATAGATTAATAAAAGAATTAGATTAATACAAAGAAAATTTTATAATTCTGATGCATTTAGCATTGCTTACACTGGAAGCATTCCAATATGTCCATGATACATACCTTTATGTTCTCCCAGTCTTCCAGCTGTTTATTGAAGAGATGCTGAATCTGACCAGTGGAATAGCTGAGCTTCTGCTCATGTTCTTTTAAAATACTATCAATTGCCAACTGGGAGACATAAGGGAGCTCCTTTTCAAATGCCTTCAACTGATCCTGAAATTCTTTTGGAAAAGACGGGGTGTTTATGTCACACAGAAGCATTCATTGCAAGGAAAAACCCCTAACACTCAGCTGAGTTGAATGTACACTGCAAGGGTGAAACAACCCGGAATTTTCTCTTACAGAGATTCTGTGCCTGCCATTCCTTTTCCTAGGTCCAATGCTTTGAGAAACATATACTTGCTAAAAGATCTGACCCTGTGCAGGTCTTTCAATTTACTCAAGGGCCCTTCTGCCACGCTTTTTGTAGCTGGTAGTATATAAAAAAGAATATTGTTCCAATTTCCATTAAAATAAACATGTTTTCCACTGAGTGTGATGGATTAAGAAAGCTACATAATTCTCAACCACTTCAATTTTCAGTTTACGTAACTGAAGAATTACATACACAAGAAATTAAAAGTCTTAACTGAATGAATTTACCTATGAGACAGGAATTGTAGTAATCATCCGTCTGACTTCGGTATGACAATAGATTCTCTTTGAGCACTTCTGCAAAACGGTCAAATGTCTCTGGGAGATCTTGAAACATTGTGATTTGTGGATTCTTTTTTTGGTAGAACTCCTTTAGGAGGTAAAGATAAAACAGAAAAGTTGTTGATAACATAGTCAAAGAAATCACATCTAGGCATATAACAGTAGCAGGGATACATAAGGCTATCAACCACCCTCTTATTCGAGACCAGTTTTCTTCCTCTGATTCTGAAATGCGTAGTTAATATTTATAAAGAAATCTGTGATTAAAAATATGCTGTGTCAAATGCTACTTAAAAGTGAGATGCATTGGTGAAGGCAGGAAAATTTCTGTACGGTCACCTAAACATTGCAAAGAACCCAATTATTTATCTGACACAGGAGTAGATCTATGAAAGCAAAAGTGACTGAAGCACACTGGGTTTCCTTACCTCAGCAAGACAGAGCAAGCTGTCATTACCCGTCCAAAGAATATTCATAATAATCCCCTTAAAAGTACTGAAAAACAAAATAATAATAAAAAAAGACAACCACATTGTGAAATAATCACCTTGGCAATATTTACTTTTTTTTTTCAAATATTTTGTTCAGGCTTATTTTAATACATTTTTATGCAAACAAATATTCAGAATGTCTAAGAACCTCCACTCCCATTAGAACAGTTTCTTTTCAGAAGAAGCAAGGACTGAGATATTGTAAATGCCTATAGGAGAATACCTCCACATCACTGGGAAAGAAAAAGCAATCTCAGCCAACTTCCTGTGCTGAAAACGTACTTTAAGAGCTTACTATGCATTTTAGATAAACCAAAAATATTTGAAAGTAGGTCGAGCTGTTTACTGGCATTATTTTTAAAGGCAATGTGGAACAAAATTCCCAAACACTTAAACATCATAGGCATTAATTTTAATAGTTTTGCTATCATAATTTTAATATTCAATGTAATATTGAACAGAAGAATGTAAGTATAAAATTTATTGATCTTCTTAGAGGTGAAAATAACTGAAAAGCAGGCTATTTTATATTTTCCAACCCATTTTTTTAAATGTACAAAATGGACTCCAGTGAGGTCACCCATTCCATTTCAGACATTACGCAGAATAAAATGGGAGACTTTTCCATTCACTATCAATATGCTGCAAAAAGGAACATCCTATAACCACTTTGATACTTAAATATCAAGGTTAAATACCTCAAAATTTAATGGCAAACCTCTATACTTCACAATTATAAATTAATAGATAAATAGATACACAGGTAGGGTTGGTTTTTTTTTTGCAGATTAGCTTCTATTTATGCAAATACACGACTTACTCAGATTCTGGAGGCTTCTCTCCAAATATCTGGAATCTCTTCTCACTGAGAACTGGTATGTTTTTTTTCTGTGTCCTAGGGAGGCAAAACACTAGTTTGAAACCATCCATGAGTATTTTCCTTCTCTGACTATTTGAGCTAAGCTAGTCAGTCTACTTATGGTGTCCTGGTTTCAGTTGGGATAGAGTTAGTTTTCTTCCTAGCAGCCACTGTGTTTTGGATTTAGTATGAGTATAATGTTGATAATAAATACTGCTTTAGTTGTTGCTTAATAATGTTTATATTGAGTCAAGGACTTTTTCTGCTTCCCATAGGAGCTGGGAGAGAGCATACGCAGGACAAGGTGGCCAAAGGAATATTCCACACCATAGACATCATGCTCAGTATATAAATGGGGGTTGGCTGCGGAGTGGAAATCCACAATCACTGCTCGGGACAGGCCGGGCAATCCACCATTGAGTGGTGACTGCAATCATACAATATCCCTTTGTTTTGTATTTTTTTTAATCATTATTATTACTCTCTTCTGTTACTGTTCTATTAAACTGTCTTTATCTCAACTGATGAGCCTTTTTCTCCCCCTGCTCCCTACCCTACTGAGGAAGAGGGGTGTGAGGGGGAGTGAATGAACGGCTGCGTGGTCCTAGTTGCCGGCTGGGTTTAAACCATGACAGATGAACATGACACTGAAGAAAGACTGGGAAAAATGTAGCTCTAAAACTAGTATTATATGATTATTTTTTTTTGGGGGAAAAAAATTCTCAGGATTCTCTCCTCAAAATCTCTTCAAATCGTTTCTGTTGTTTTCACTATTACAGTAGCTCATTTAATTTATCTACGGCCTAAGCTGAAGACATACTATTTAGACACCAGAGTTGAAAATTAAGCCATATTGATTTGAGTGTGGGGTTAGTCTATATTTCAACAAGTTCACTGTACAAAACACCAGTAGACGAAAGAAAAAAAGAAGAGTGTTTTCCCAGCTAAACTCTGGAAAAAAATGCAGTGCTGATCATGAGGACATAAACAGCAAAGGGATCCCAAAGGTAGACACAGATGGAAAGAAGGCTAATACAAATAAGCATTAAGAATTTTTCAAGGAACAGGCAGTGGACAAAGTTTAGGTAAGTTTCTGCATAGGAATATGGCAAGTGGAATTTCTTCTTTCAGAGGTCTTACCTTCCTCTTGGCACCTTTTTTTTAAAAGATGACTTCTTGGTGATCTGAGCTGCAGAGTTCTGAGGATCTTAATCAGATAGATTCAAGTGAGAATTATTGTTTGATGTGAGAAGAACTGCTTTATATTTAACAAAGAAAGCTGAAGAACATTATAAAAAGGACTCCAGGTGTCATTTTTTCATAGTTATATACTTTGTGTTCTCATTTCCATAATGTTTCCTTACAACATTAAGGGAACAACTGCAAAACCAATCATTTCTGGCAGACAGAACTGAAGTTACTCAGCAGTGGCAACAGCAATAAAGGTTGTGCATTGGGGCATAAGTAATGGGAACGTCATAGAAAATCCATGGTAGATGGGAGGAGATTTAAAACAACACCAAGGCAGGGAATAAGAAGGAGAATGAATGGGCTACATTCAGAGTCTTGGTTGTGATGGGGACTGATGAATGTGGAAGAGAGAGGGGATATCTTTGGAAGTGGCTGGAGCAGTCAAGCTCTGGGGAAGAGAGATGAGGAACTGGGAATATTAGGGAGAAGTTGGGGCCACCTCTACACTCACCTTTGAGTGAATGATAATACACTGAGAAGCATCCCCAGTCCCCTACATGCATTCATTACTTCACTTCTAATCCCTTTCTCCACCCATTTTCTCTTTTGCTATCACAAATATGGGTATTCTTTACAAAATTATTATCTCATTCTGCAGCTTTCATTGGTTAAGAGCCAAAAATCATCCTGCTGCAAAGCAAAGACATCCAAGAAAAAAAGTTGGGATTCACAACTCTCTCAGAGCCAGAAGGTAAGCCACTGGCCTGGAGCATGCTAGACTTGCTCAGTGAAATGCCAGGAACCACAGTTTAGATTAGTGTAATATATTAAAAGAAATGCTGGCACACCTGGTTCTAATGAACGTGAATGATCTTTTGTTTCCTGAATTAGGGTTGAAGATTTTCTGGATGGCTGAATTCTGAAACAAAGAAAGCAGATACTGAATACCCTGCCATTTCATATTATACATTATATCATATGGAGAATTATGTAAGTTCTCTATCCCTACCATGTGCTAAGTGAAGTTAAATTTCTGAGATAATGCTTAATGGATAGGATTACTTTTGCAACTGATAGTGTAAATATGAGTACTTTCATGGGAGTAATTAATTGTTTAACTGGAATTTCAGAATTTCTACAAGCAAAACTGCATTAAAATATTTATTTGCAAGAATTTCTACAAGCAAAACTGCATTAAAATATTTATTTGCAAATCACACGCTTGTCATACTGTTCATTTCACACTTTGTATGTTCATTCAATTATGTAGCATGTAATCACCTTTTAACTAAGATAATACTACAGAAGACATAAATTTAATACCTAAAATCTATCATAATGCTATTAACTAGATGTCACATTACTCACAATGGGGTATTTTTAACTACTAGAAATCGTGCTTTTAAAAAGACAGTAGTCTCAGCTAGACTGATTTTAAACCTAGACTGATCAGAAAGCACTTAGTAGTATTACCTATGAACAATACATTCAGTTGTTCTGCATATGCAAAGGTAAACCACAAAATAAGAATTCAGGAAAACCCTGATATGCTTCTGGAATATAAATTTTAAAAAATACTATAGCGAAGCCCCCTGTAGTGTTTATCATGAGGCTTATGAAGACAAGAGGCGTATATAGAACAAAGAAAATATAAATAAAGACAATGACAGAAAAATACCTTTAGACAAACAAGTACTTACTCAAGTAAATTTTTGATAACACTTATTGATAAATCATCAACTGCAGACTTTCCCATTCTGCTTGGACTTAACAAAGGAAATTCGTCAGGATCCAGCCCCATCACCATCACTTTGTTCTCATCTCTGACACGCTCTGTTCGAATGGCAACAGCAATTGGACCTTGTAATGTAACATCCGTTGCAAGATGGGTAAAGTCCTCCTGAAATGGGAAGAAAAATGAAAGCCTGTTGACTGTAGCAGGAAATTAGTGAAAGCATTACATGTAGTTACTGATTACAAAAAGCAGATCTGCCAAACATACATTATTTTTCTTCACAGGCTGAAAGGAAGTTTTTCATAGCTCTAGGAGTAATGTTGTTACAGCTATACAACTCTGAAACACTTAGAAGTAGTTACGAGTGGATTACCATAATTATTCTAAGTGGTATTTAAGTATAAACCCTTAAAACAATGAATGACAAAATAAAGACAGACTTTCCAGACAAGGGAGGAAAAAACCAAAAAAAAACAACACAACAACACTTGGAAAAAAAAAAATCTCCTCGGGACATATTTGGTGCGGGTTTTTTTTAATTATTTAAAGAAACCCATGAAATATGTACCTATGAGTAGTGCTGCACCTTGAAAATCAACTCTTGCAAAGGACTGAGCATCACAACTCATTGTGATGGTGCGCATCTTTACCATTTAGTAAACTCAGTGCTGACTGATTTACTCAACCTCTTAAAAAAGCTGACCTAATGTTACAATGGACATCTTGGCATAATGCAGCATCTTCATTCAAAAATTCAACGCCCAGATTCTGAAAAAAGCCTTTAAAACATATACACATAAAAATTCACTCAATATTAAATAAAATACAGAGAATTTAAGTGCTATCTTACATTATCAGGCGGCCTCATTGCTTTTACTAGCAAGCAGTCAAGATACTGGCTCCTCTTTTTCAGTTCTTTCAACACTTCTTTGGCAAAATTGTACCATTCTTCAGATGTCAAAGCCTGAAAGATACGATAATGTAGACGGTATTTACTAAGCTAGCCATTTCAGACTTTTCAAATATGCTGACTATTGCATACAACATCACTTGATTCTGTCCTGTCACCATTTTATTTACACATACATGGAAGCAATGAGATTGTATAGAGGCTGAGGCTTTTGTTTGGCAAACAGGAAAACAGGTACAGGACTTTCCTGAGCAAAAATTCTGTGGTAAAGTACTCTTTCCGCCCACTCCCTAAATGTGTATGAACATGAGCCTGCCTGAAAAATACTAGTTTAGACATTATACAAATATGCCCAGTGAGTCAAATAAATACCAAGTCAAATTAAACACCATTTTGTGCTGCTTAGAACTTACTTCTTCAACTGCAATAGGATGAGCACAAGCATCGATCTTCTGATGGAGCTTCTCCAGATAAGAGTTCAATGTCACTGCCTGCAAATTGGATTTTGCTACCTAAAGCAAAAGCAGATATTGATGATGTGAAATCTTATTCAAGAGATTTTCAGAGGCTCTACTTTGAAACCACTAGACTTACTGGTAAAAAGCATTCAGTGACTGATACTCAGAGGAGGAGCTGAAAACAACAATTCACAAAAGCAACACTTTCATGTCCTTTACTGCACCACACAAAAATGCTGCTCTATTCAGGTGTACATACTCAACATGCTGCCAGACCATAGTGTTCCAGCACAGCTGCAGCAACAGTAGAAACATAGTTTTAAGCTGATAATGACAAAAAACAGGTTTTGAATGAATATGAAAAGTCACTTAATGTTTATCCACTTTGAATTCAGCCAAAAATCTCTTCAATTGAATAAAAGAGAAATTATTATAATTCATTTAAACAAAGTTCTGATGTTTCTATTTGTACCTCTGATTTGATTTGCACTTGTAGGTTTGACAAAAATCGTCGGATCTTCTCCATAAAGACTCGATTCATAAAGAGATAATCGAACTTTGCTTTAGACTGGTTGATAAGTTCAGTAGCCTTTAAGAATGCCAGAAACAAGAGACAGCACTAATTAATTTTCACTTTAAAAAACTTAAATAATAGAACTCACCATTTCTACTTATTTTTTCCATCATGTAACTGCCATACAGAACAGCCTTACAGTCCCAATCTGGGAGCAGGTTGATTATAAATGACATCAAGTATACCAATAAAATACATAATTTGAAAGAAAAAACTCTGCACACCTGCTCCAAGCATCTTGATTCCATTTTCTCCAAATCTGTCTTGATTAAGCTCTCAAAAGAGTCAATACGCTTACTTTCTGCCCGAAGACGCTTGCTGAAAGACTTTACCTCCTCACGAGAAAAGTTACCTCCCTCCAAAAATAATCTGAAATCAACCAGCAAAGTAAAAGCAATTGCCTGTGAGTCTTCCTTTTCTCAAAGACTGTTTTAACTAAGCAGCTCGAAAACATTGATGTCAACAAAAACATGATGAAAACAGTTTAATAATTGTAGCTTAACAAAATATTTTTTTTTAAATAGCAAACTGGATGAACAACAAAATAAACTTTAATTTTACTGTTCTGCCTGTGCAACAAACACTGATGCCCAGAAATAGGTAACTATTTATAAACAGCCCTCCAATGAAATCTTTATACCTGCAAGCTCTGAGAAAACCCACATTTGAATCACGTAATTTTCCTAAAGCTTCCTCCAAATAGTTCCAGTAACTTCTCAGGGAAACACGGATCATTCCCAGATGATTATGTAGCTCTGAGTGCAGATTGTTGCTGAAAGAAACTAACCTAACAGCAAATAATAAAAATACAGGGAAAACATATAGGTAGAAGCGCACACATTATGATTTAGAGACTGACAGCTGTAAAGACATTAAAAAAATATGAGAACTCGAATCATTTTAGAAAGCAACTGACTGAACTGTGACTGTTTGGATGAACACTCAGAAGATATCAGCAATCAGTCGATGCTATTTAAGAGTATCTTTCAAAGCCAGTTAGTCAATTGTTATTACTCTGCAGGTTCAGTAAACTGGATAAAATCTAAACAGATGAAAGATCTTTTCTACTCTAAGACTGCCAGCACTTAGAAAATATATGAAAATTGTCATCCATTCAGTCCTGATTTTAATTTCTTCAGGGAGAGATAAAGGAAACAAGAATTCTTACTTTTTTTTCAAGTTTCATGAAGCAGCCTTCATTGAATAGTAATGACATAAAATAGATCAGAATCCAAACCACAGACAGAGAGCAATCAGAAGCATTTAACTACGGAAATTCACAGCCAGCAACACCTGTGGCACACTTACTTCTCATTCATAGGAGCACTGCGGAGGACAGATTCCATGTCACATATTCGTGAATGTAAGTTTTTGCTGATGTCATTTTGCCCATCACAAAATTTGAGAAATTCAGCTCTCTCCATTTTCAGAGCTTCCACCACTCCAGCACAGTGGCGCTCTAGACGCTCTTTGTGCAGCAACAGTTCCGCTGATAAGAAAATAAATTTTACCATATGGTCATTATTCCTTGTTGACTGGAGACTATCATGACCACCAGCCAACCTATTATCAGAAGCAGCGGTAAAATAAACCAAGCTAGATCTCAGAGCGGCTAAAACATTACAAAAAAAAATCAATCTGATTCTGTTTCTTTGACTTTTCTCCTGTGTTTGACATATATTCCTGGTAGCTCTTAATCCACTCAAATCACAAATGTCTGTTGTTCACTCTAAGCCCTCTTTTTCCTTTATTTTTGATCACTGATGACATCTCCATTATCTCTCTGTTCTTAGTCTTGTAAGAAAAGTAAAGGTAAAGGAGTTTTTTTTAAATGGAAAATACACTTCTTCCTATTTTTGCGGAAAAAAAAAAGATATAATTTTTGGTGTCCCTTCTGGAATAACAGCTGGATAAATCAAGAGCCAGCCAATCAACCTCAAGAAAACAACCTCAAGAAAACTGCCAGGAAAGGCACTTGTCCGCTTTGCAGGAAAAAGTGGAATTGAAAAATTATTTTCCTGTTCTCACAAAAGAAAATTTTTTAGTTTATATGTTAGAGACCAACAAACCTATCTCAATTTTTTTCCACCAGAAAAACCTGTCATTTCTCATACAAAAAAAGACTTCTGATTAGTGGCCAATCTACATCCGCTCCATAATATTTCATACAGCTAAATCCTTCTCCTCTATTCAGAAGCCAAGCCCTGGCATTTTGTCTCTTTCAACACTTGTTAATTCTTTTTCTGCATCACTTTAAAAACTACTTTTTGTACATTGCAAACTCTTGTTAAATAATTTCAATCTGAATGAGCATTCACAAATATTTGCAGTGGAAAGTGAATGTTCTATATCTTTTACAGTCAAGTCATTGATCAAGGCACCGATGGATATTTTCCTAACATAACATAGTAGGAATCAGTATGAGCTATAGAAAATAAACATTTTTTTTAAAAATACATGTGTAACATACTAGGAATTAGTAGAATCTCAACTGCTTCCTATTGTCCCCTACTACTGAGTCAACTAATGCTGAAACAGATTTTGGTCCACTATTATCATCTCTAAATGAAGACATGTAATGCTCAGAGTTTAAAAAAAAAAA